>QODF01000094.1:2044612-2125369 GCA_024372805.1 Oostethus manadensis
ATATATATACACATACATATATATATACACATACATATATATATACACATACATATATATATACACATACATATATATATATACATACATATATATATATACATACATATATATATATACATACATATATATATACATACATATATATATACATACATATATATATACACATATATATATACACATACATATATACACATACATATATACACATACATATATATACACATACATATATATATACACATACATATATATATATACATACATATATATATATACATACATATATATATATACATACATATATATATACATACATATATATATACATACATATATATACATATATATATATATATATAGTTGTCTCGAGCACACTGCCGTTCAAACATTGTGCCCTAGAATAGTGTCCATTATTAGTAATTCAAATGCATATTTTAAGCAAATTGTACATATCATGACCTAAATTAAGCATTTTCAAGCATAAAAACCTGATATGAAGTGCAATACAATATCTGGGACTAGAGTTGACTGTTGAGTGCTAACAGACGTTTACCAGTGTAGAGAATGGCCGACAGCAGATCCTGTGTGATTGTTTACTCCTATGTGTTCTCTGCTTTTTAATAAAATGATTAAAGTGCATAGTGAGTCTCTTCTTATCCAGAAACGGCAGCATTAGAGTAGCATTCCAGACCAACAGGTCTCTGGGTGTCAGTAAGTACCTTGTCAGTATACATAAGTCTGTAGTACATTCATGAGACAATAGCTACCACGCTGTCAATGCTAACATGTGAGTGTATCTGATCTTATTTATGTCTAAGATGCTTATGTTGTATTATTATATCTACTATATTGTTAATACAAATGTAAAGATGACTATAGGGGTGTTATGTCATGTCTAGAGGGCTCTAATAATGCTAGAAACCATATTTAGAAGGTCATAAACAGGTTTCCTATGCATCAACTACTAAAATATTTCATTTCTTAAAACTAAATCCTACTTTGTGGAAATTCACTTACTGATCTGGAACCAATTCACTGTGATAAACGAGCAACATTTGTACATTTGTACTCGTCTTGTCCAGTCTCTTTTTTCCTTAGTAATGATAGGTCATAGTCAACCACAAAAAAAATCAATAATTTATTCATTAAAGATGCTAAAACCAATCCAGTGTAGGTCAAGATATGCTCATCCCATCTCTCAGATTGCCTCGGCCAGCCTGTTTGGTCCGGTCTCGGGTTCGATGGACTGCGTTCTAACTTGACCAAACCAATCATACTGGCAGAACAAACAGAACAGAGTTTGAACGCACCTTTGTGTATGTGTACAGTATGTGACACTATTTGGTGAAGTGAAATAGAAGAAGAATACAGAAGACAACTGCATGCAAATCATGTTTAACATACGGAGTAAATAGAAAATGGCAAGCCTAAGTACTTGTATACCCATGCATAAAACGGACAACAGCTGGAAATGTACTCCTGCTTTATTGTGCTACAACCCAGCAGCTAGGGGGTTAAGTTCTGTGCAGTGGGTGAACTCAAAGGAACCGGCCTTCACGTGGCTAAGCTGCTGTTGCTATGGGAGAGAGGCCAGACAGAAGTGAAAGAACTCTCTCTCTCTCTCTCGCTCCCACATTCCCATTTTCTGTCTAGTTCTGCTGCACTGCACTCCTCTCTCTCGCTCTGCTGCCAGGGAGCTAAGAATAATGAGTACACAGCGCTCTCTCCTTCACTCTCTGTTTCATATAATCTTCACTCTCTCTTTGACTTCAGCTCTATGAAACATCAATCTCCCCTCGCTTAAGCTCTTCCTCATTCTGTCCTGCTACATCCTTCTCTTTGCGTCTTTTCATCTTTATTATCAGGAAGCCAGCCAGTGAGTTGTTGAAGCACGAGGCCAGACGGAAACTGACAGTCTGCAAGTATGAAAGAACACGTCGGTATCCACGTAACCATCTCAGATAAAGTTCATGGTGTACAAACGTGGTCCAAGAAATGTTCTGTCCAAAACGAATGCGTAGAAATCCTTTCAAATTATGAGAGCTTAGTAGTTTGTGCTGTTGTACAATACAGCTGGCTGCTACGAGAATGCCATATTGAGTTGAAGACTCACTTAAGTGAATTACTTCCCAGTCGAAAGTCAGCAACGAGCACACGTCACACAAACAGGTAAGACAACATTCGATTGGCCCTGACTCCGTCCAACCAGGTGGAAACAAGTCTACCCGACAGCACGAGTGCTTCTTTCACAAATCCAACTGATAAAGGGCTGATAGTGCCTGGAAAAGGCCAGCAACATGGAAAGTAACTGAGCGAACTTTATGCCACTACGTTGGGGGTACAAACCAAAACAGCAAGAGAGACAGACCGTAAGACTGCAGCTATGGAAGCCCACCACTCGTATCAGCGGCCACCTTTTGTTTATAAGTATGCAATTGTGCAAAGCCACCTCAATCAAATCATTAAAGCATGACGCCGTAATAGAATAAATGCTTTTATAAAAACAGCACCAGTGTACAGTGTGTGCAACACGGCTAGTTAAACAGTAGCCTACCAGAAAATTCATCCCTGCCTCCATCTCCTCCTGGGAGCTAAAACAACAAAAGTCGTCTTCCACAGCGTCAGATTTGAACAGCCTCATAATTCCTTCATCACTCACTTTGTCAGTCGCTCTCTCACTTTTGTTGTTGCTCTCGGTGTCGCTTTTGTCTGGAGGCAAACGAGTCCTTTAGCCTGAGATGTCCTCTTCATCATGCAGTAGTGCAGCCTTTCAAAACCTGTTTTAGATAGTAGATTTTATGACACACTGTAATCCTACCACCACTCCATGTTTCCAGAGTGGCTCATTAGCTCAGATAATGAGACATGAGACAATATTTTTCCTCATAGAATTTCAACATCGGCCGATGTCCATGCAGTACAAACAGAGGCTGTAGTAATTCTATACTTGATCAAACTTACTTTAGATTTGTCAGATCAGAACACGATCACTGCACAAGACTTTAAAACGTGATATTAGCGTCCACTTCATGTATTCTTGTTCATATGCGTTCACACCGGTCATGTTTGTTTTGGTAAAAAACAACTGGGGAGTTGTGATCTTCTAGTGCTGTTTCTTTGGTCGACTGTGTATGATATTATCCAAATCCTGGTGCGTACCAAACAAGTCAACTTCACACCGACCAAAAGCACGGACCAGCGAGGAAAGTAGCAACTAGAGAAAATGTGGAGGGAATGACATGTGTTCTTTAAGGGTATATTTCATAAGCCTTTCATGAAACCTGAGTTGGTAGAAACAGAATATACAACCATGTCCTTCTTTTAAGCAAGTTTTGCTGCACAATCTCTGGTGCAATGATAGAAACACCAGCGTGTGTATAAGTGAACAGCATCCAAGTGCACTTTTTGAATGGAAACCACAGTTGATGAATACGTCCAAGGAAACACAGAAACTCGGTGAGGAGCTCGGCCATCCGGGAGGAGCTCAGAGTAGAGCCGCTGCTCCTTCACATCAAGAGGAGCCAGTTGAGGTGGCTCGGGCATCTAGTCCGGATGACTCCCGGGCGCCTTCCTGGTGAGGTGTTTCGGGCATGCCCAGTCGGGAGAAGGCCCCGGGGAAGACCTAGGACACGCTGGAGGGACTTTGTCTCACAGCTGGCCGCCTGGGAACGCCTTGGTGTCCTCCCGATGGAGCTGGAAGAGGTCGCCGGGGACCGGGAAGTCAGGACTTCCCTACTGAAGCTGCTGCCCCCGTGACCCGGACCCAGATAAGCGGAGGAAAATGGATGGATGGATCCAAGGAAACTGAACAATGCTACTAGATGTTGTGTTCTGCTCCAAAAAAGCATTGAAACGCACAGCTAAAAACGACAGTTAATACAGTTTCTCATAAATTCGTCAAAAATTATATACATGGCTAAATGAGAAGTCAGGACAGGGTGGGGAGAGGGCTTGTACCAGGTGAGTCACAAGTGAATCAAGACGGCAGGTCGAGGATTTGGACTGACTAATCGGATGAGATATTTCAGCAGAGGCAGATGCTGTATTCTGTAGGAACATCAGCTTGCTTTTAATCTTTGCATTGAAAAGGGTCACACACTTGTTTACTCTTGGCTATAGTGAGAGCCTCTATATGGTTGAATGTGGTCCTGTTACATTGCTGTGTAAGTGTTTGTGACTGCAGTCCTTCTCGGCGATGCTTTAAGATGGCATAGATCCGAGGTGGACCAAGAGCACAGTGGGAAAAGAAAACTATACAGGTCCAAAGCGCTACGCCGGCACACTGGAAGATTCAGGATGTGACACTTGGAGTGGTCAGGAGTCGGATTCAGTCGGATTCCTGCTATAGTTTGTTGTGTCTGCGCTTCCACAATTCCCTGGGAAGTTGCAATTTTGTGAGACTCGTGCTAAGAGCTAACCGTTGCTGGTGGACCTCAATAGTCAAATAGATAACGTGGCTTTTCCACAGCGCTTCCGGTGTGCGGTCGGTAAGGATTGGATGTGTATAAATGGCATCTGCTTTGGCTCTTGTGGTTATGGTGCCTGGAGATGAATTTGGTAGTTTTGCAGGCACCCAACTTTGTCGGTAGTACAGAGCAGCGATTCATGTGACATCAAAAAGGTACCACGTGTCGGTACCTCAACACCAGTCTCTGTGGAGTGTCATGGCAGTGCTCCTGACAACATTCAATTCACAAGAGAAGCCCGAGGGAGGGAGTCGATGTTTACACCAACAAGGAGACTAATTAAAGCTACGCAAGCTGAAATAGGGCATATTTTTGACGTATCTGCACACAATAAAACCAACCTGTTTAATGAATGTCGGACTGTTCTGCAGGAAGACAAGTTTAATATGTGACATGACACCTAGACACATCCCGGTGTGTAGAAATGTATCAAACAGCTGCATTTTAACACCAGATTGTTATTTTTATACGTTCTTTTTTTTTACACAACAACAATAACATATCTGCAGATAGTACAAGTGAGACAGAACATTCACAACCACCATCTTTAGAGTTACTTTATTTAGTACAGTGAACCCTCGCTACTTCGCGGTTCGACTATGGCGGATTCACGACTTCGCGGATTTTTTCCATTACAGTACGTATGTATGTTATAAGAGAAAATATATAGCGGATTTTCCGGAAAGTGCCTGTGTACTGTATGTACGTATTGTAGATATCTGTACATTACTGTAAAGGGTGGTTTGTTAACAGGACTATGTAAAGAGAGGGTTTTAAAAGTCTGAATACCTGTTAAATCAATACTGTAAATACGGTGTCCCTACTTCGCGGATTTCAGCCATCGCGGCCAATTCTGGAACCTATCTGCCGTGATAAACGAGGGTTCCCTGTATAGCAATCCTCAGATGTCCATGTACAACATTTTTGATGTCATTAGCATGTAACCCAGCAATTTAAAATAATTCACTACGTAACAGACAGTTTTAAGTAGAGATTTTAAATAGAGTAGGCAAACTATAAGCAGCAAAACTAAAGGCTGCTACTGCGTAAAAAGTGGATTAAATACTGTGAATTCTGATGGTTTGCTTTGACTGGTTATTTCAAAACAAACTTTCTGTAATTCTTTGAAATATGTTTAATGCAGTCAAGAATTACATGTCAGCGATGTTGTCTGCAATACTGAATCCAATCTTACCACACCAAACACAGTTTGATTAAACACACCTTGTGGATGTTCTTATCATGCACTGAATTGTGTTTATTTATTCAATATTTGTAAAGACTATTTATAACAAGATTTTTTGGTATTGTTGTCTACAAAATACAGACATACTATTTATCGATGTTGAAGCAGTTTTCAAAACCAAAAGGCTGTTTGATGCGTTTCTACCCAACTGTGATGTGTTCAGGTATCATGTCACACACTGAAACCGGGTTAAGTCCGTCTGTAATGTTCAGCCACATATTTACCATTATTCTAACCAAATGCTTTAAAAATACATATTCAGCTCTCCATCCATCCATCCATTTTCTTCCGCTTATCCGAGGTCGGGTCGTGGGGGCAGCAATCCAAGCAGGGAAGCCCAGACGTCCCTCTCCCCGACCACTTCGTATAGCTCTTACCAGCGGATGCCGAGGCGTTCCCAGGCCAGCTGAGAGACATAGTCTCTCCAACGTGTCCTGGGTCTTCCCCGAGGCCTCCTACCGGTTGGACGTGCCCTGAACACCTCCCCAGGAAGGCGTTAGGGAGGCATCCTAACCAGATGCCCGAGCCACCTCATCTGACTCCTCTCAATGCGGAGGAGCAGCGGTTCTACTCCGAGTCTCTCCCGGATGACAGTGCTTCTCACCCTATCTCTAAGGGAGAGCCCAGCAACCCTGCGGAGAAAACTTATTTCGGCCACCTGTACCCACAATCTTGTCCTTTCGGTCACTACCCAAAGCTCATGACCATAGGTGAGGGTAGGAACGTAGATCGACCGGTAAATTGAGAGCTTTGCCTTTCGGCTCAGCTCTCTTTTCACCACGACAGACCGGTGCAGAGTCCGCATCACTGCAGACGCTGCACCAATCCGTCTGTCCATCTCGCGTTCCCATATTCAGCTCTGTAGCATGAATATGTCTACTTGTTGATGTAAACAAGCCCCACTATGTCCGGCTTCAATCTTGTCAAGGTAAAGTCGTTTCATGCAACACCACAGAGACTGGCGCATGCATAGCAACTCCGTTCCAATGATTAATGGTAATGCAGGCGAAAGATCAGGTTTCAAATCAAATAGTCTACATTTGTTAATTTGATCTTTAAAAAGCACATGAACATAAACTAGTACAAATCAACCAAATGTATTCATGCATTTTCCACACCAGCTCATTCACACCAGGGTCCCAAGGGTATGCCGGAGCCTATCCCAGCTTACTATGGGCCAGAGGCAGGACCCTGGACTGGTCACCAGTCACTCACAGAGCACACAGACAAACAACCATTCACACCTATGGACAATTTGTATTGTCCATTAACCTAACATGCATGTTTAAGGACAAGTGGGAGCCAGTCAAAGTACCCGAAGTCTGAGTCGGAGTACTCAGTTCTTCAAGATCTCCTGACTGTGTGGCCAACATGCTTAACAACATGCTTAACAACATGCTTAACAACATGCTAATCACTGTTTGTACATTAGCATCCAGCCTTGACTTTAACACCGTTCTGGAGGTTTCTTTTTCCTAACTGCCTATTAGGGTTGGGCATAAAGTCTCAAGCATCAGTGGAGACCGGGATTCCCCCAAGATCCTTCACATTGTTTTTTTCCAATCCCTCCATTCGGCCGCGAACCCCAGCAAAGAAAAAGCTGGCGAGCGCCAACATAAAAGGAGCAGCTGAAAAGTTAAAATCATAAAGAGCTCGAAGGGCTCAGTCAAACATTTGCAACACAATGATATCACGAAAAGGGAGGGTCAACATGATTAAGCGCCTCTGGGATCGTTCAAAATTAGATTTCCATTTTTTCACAAATTCAATAAATAAAGAATAAATAATTCAATGGTCAGTAATTTAATGGATTTGGAGGAAATTATGGAGGCATAATGCAAACTCCACCACAGCAGTGTTATGAGAATAGAAAGTGCATAGCGTAGTATGTCAGCAGCTGCTCCGTAGTACGGCCCAATGTATTCCCAGGGTTATCCTGTGAACCTATAGGAGACTTTATGGCTGCCTTATGTGGTGCTGTGATGTGCTCGAGCTTTAGTGCTGTGTGTGCATGCATGTGAGAGAGTGAGGTGGGGGAGGGTACATCCAGCAAGCAGGCAGGCCGGCAGTTCTTCAGATTACATTATGTGTCCTTAGGCACAAGAAAACCAACCACTGACACTTAGGGCAGCATTTTAAGTGGACACACTGAAGCTTGGTTTGTTGTCAGCAGGCTGTCCCTTCAGACGCTGTCGTGGACCATTCAAAAGTTCTGCATCGAAACGCTGTGGACGGTGTTTTCCAGTGATTCAAATAAGTGAGCAACTGGTATGACACTCGTTGACTATGTAGCTTCCTTGGTCTGGCTAGTGAACAATGGCGACTAAAGAGAGACAGCGAGCAGCCAGAGAGAGCTCTGGTAGTAGAAATGGTATTCACAAAGGTAGACTATACTCTCAAGGAATTGTATACACACTGTAAATTTGTAAAGTCCAATTGCCCAACAATCACACGCCTTAGGGTCGTCGTCATCGCAACCTGAGATTTCACTCTTTGGAGGCGCCAGTCAGTGACACTTGAGAGTTGGAATGCTAAACATCTTATAACCTCATAACGCAGGCACCGTGCACTATTTTGTTGTCAGCCAATGACAGTAATTTGGCAAAGTTTAACTACTAACATTGAATGTACAGCCTACAGTCACTACAGCTTTTGTGTGCGGGTACTGTACTCGCCACGGACATGTACCCGAATACCAACAGCTGTAAGTGACGGAACTTGGAGGATTGTTATTTTTTGTCATTTTCATTTTAAAAATATTAGCTTTTTGTAGACTTTTGTTTTACATTTTACTGTAATTAATGTTATTCAGCTCCAGCACACCCACGCAACCCTAGTGAGGACGAGCAGCAAAAAAATGTAAAAGAAATCAATGAATGAATGAAGTGATTTGTTTTTGCCAGTATCAACAAGTGCAATTCTACGGATATTATTACATAAAGGGTTTGAAATTTCAATCACACAGCACGACATGTTGACATGGCTTGTGAATGTTACTGCAAGTAACTAAATTGATCAATTGATTGATCTAAATTGATAGTTTGTAACATATATGGCTGTTACACAATTAGAATAGCCTGTGTAACGCGAGGTGTCTGACAAGCACAGTCCTGCACTGGACTTGTTCCAGCTTCAAACATATTTTCCCCTCAGATGCACAGCATTGAATTTCCAAACCCAAGTTAGAGGAGCAAAAAAATTATGCTGCCTGACCTTCTTGACTTTATTATTGAATTACTATTCATAGTTCTTTCAGCAAAGAACTACGACTAGGAAATACAGGTGGGAATTAGGACTGCACCATTCTGGGTCAAAGGTGAATTGAATCGAATTCTGTAAGTTTAACCCCTTAAAAGATATGAACGGGCCATAATTTTTATGGTAAGTTCATAGTAACAGACATGGACCGCCCATATCTCAGGAGGGATTCTTTACAGAATCTCTCCAAATCCTGATGATTTTAAGGTTTTTGATTTCCAACTTGACATTTCAGCTACCACCATAGATTTTTGGCGGGTACTGAGATCCAGAGATGGACCTGTTAAGTCGAATCTCAAGAATCATTGTCGGGCATTCCCTTGGATAGAGACACAGTACACAGGAACACACAAGTACATCATGTCTCAATAGACAAAACCTTTCCCATGTCACAAAACGGTCATGCACAAACAGGCTGAAATTACCATCGGATCAAGATTTATGCACAACAGGCACGAAGAAAGCATTCAATCGTGCAGCACACGACACTCACAGCTTGCTAGCGCCCCGCCTCTCCCCACTAGGCCCAAAAGACTGACAGGAGGGTTAATCGCTCCATTTATTCCGCTATAGAACCAAACACTGCCATAGATGCACAGAGCCTGTCTCGTAGAGAGAGGAGGAAAACCAACACATCCACATTTAGTGATTATCGTGACAGACCTGTATTGCCCCTACGCTTTCTTCCTCCGCCCACACGTAACTGGTTCTCTTTCATGGGAGTGCGTCAAAACACCAAATGTCGCAAACCGATGACTGCCTGAAGTGCTGAAATGATTATAATGTACTGCAACGATTAAATCGATTAATTGGTGATTAATTGCTTATCAAGTGACAACTATTTTGATATTTGATTCATCGTTTTTTTATTTGAAAATGTAAATATCCTCTAATTTCAGTCTCTCAAATGTGAATATTGTTTTAGCTTCCTCAGTCACTCATGAAAGCAGACCGCTTAGCTTTGTGTTTTAGGCGAAACAAGATGTTCGCACACATCGGCTTAGACTTTGGAAAACAGCGATCGGCCCTTTTGATTCTTTTCTGAGATGTTGCAGACCAAACCACTAACTGTTTGCGTTCATATTGATTTGCTCCGTGTAAATTATTACCGCCTAACCAATTACTCCATGAGTCGCAACAACAAGCTTCAGATTAATCAATCATTGTTCGCTGCAGCCCTATATAAATTATGGAATGAATCACTTTTATTCATTATTTGGAATATGTATGCAATTATGTCATCATAACATTTCCAGGTGATTATAGCAAGGTACTCTAGCTCGTACAATGAAGGAGGATAAAAGCAGAGGGCTGGCTGTTCAACTTGTCAATCATCCTAATTGTTTTCATTGAGGTGTCACATACTGTGTACTCTCACACAAACATCTTAGCTGCCCTTGCAAGCGCCAGATCAAACCAGTTCTTCTTTTTTTTTTTTTAAAGTTATTCATAATTTCACTTTTAGAAAACAGAACAATCTTGGACATCTTGAATAGATTTCCATACTTGAGCATCCAGACCTAGAAATTTGTAAAAAAATCAAATTCCACACTTTTCCCATAGAGTTTATACTTCCATAGGAAACCTGTTAAGATTCCAATAAACAGTGGGATTCCTCTGTAAAGAACACATATCAAACGTAACAACCGGGCAAAATGGCAGACTTAAAAACACTGCTGACCATACTGAAGCACTCACGCTGCAAATCCCTTTGGAAAGCGTAATAAAATCTTACAAATCTAATAACTGCAACTTTAAAACCACATTAACATAACAGAATATGTTCTATTGGATTCCTTCTTTAGCCTATTTAGTGAACAAACTCAACAGGCTTGAATGACTTGCACACTCTGCCAGTTGATTGCAAGTAGCAAACTCCTGTCAGGCCTCCACTGACACAGAGACTGCCATAGAATACTAAACCAATACAAACATTAGACATCAAATACCGCAAGATTGGCAATCAAAAAGTGCTCGGCGCTTGTGGGGAATACAGATTATCCCCCGCCCCAGTGAAACCTTGATACGTATGCTCCCGTGCTGGCTATGTAATCATTATGTTGAACGTACTTTATCCTACACGTTTCTGCAGGCTAATATTTCAGTATGCAATTGCTTTTAACCCGATAGGCACAGTGCTGGACAATTATGTCACACTGCTGCGTGTTTGTTCTCCAAACAAAGCTCCTATTCACCAGCCAACACGGGCTCATACGCGTCGGAGAAACGTTTCTACACAGCTGCACTGCACCCTGCATGAATTTTGTATGTGGAAGGTTCTCTTCTAATCCTGGGCTGACATTTTTTGCTGATTAGCCGTAAGAGATGAACCTTGGGCCACGGCCGTGAAAGCAACCTAGCAGCGTAGCTAATATTCAAACGCCAACATACAAAGAGGACTGTTGTGTAAAAACAAAAGATGCTACATGCAACAATCCAGACAATCCCCTTTTCCCACTCACTGTGAAATAAGATTAGGACAGTTGGTAGGAGTGTCTGAGGCTACTCGACTATCCCATTCAATGGAGTCTTGATTCAACTCTCAATCCTGCAGAGTGTCATTATATGAAATTCTTATGTGATCAAAATTCTGACTGTATACATTTTTACATAAAATGTCTTTGTGTTATAAATTGCCTATTCAGATACCAATGCAGCCTAATTTGTGGTAATAAGGAACTAAAAATGAAGGGAAAGACCTGTACCAGCGTCTTTCAGATTTGTAGCTGTATTTTGCTCGTTTCGGGTCTGGTTTACCATCTTACACTCCACAAGAGAATTTCTTTTTCTATCACCGATCTTTGACTTATCCCTGAGCTCTCCAGAGTACCGGAGTCTACACTCACCACGAGCCGGGCGGAAATGCTCGCAGGCGGCTTCCAGGACGTAAACAAAAGCGAGGACGGCGCGGAGGGATACGAGTTAAGTTCAAGCACCGCACACTCTTACCGAGCATTTTCCTCGTTAATGCGCCTTTTTCCGCCTACGTTTGCAGGTTTATTACAAACACTTAAAGAAGGAAATACTTTCCCCACACACATCCGCCTTTTCCTAACTATGACAGCATTTCATTCACTTTATGTACATTTCCTCGAGATTCCGCGTTTAAGTGGATTTCGCAATTCCATTAATGGCCCTAGGCTATGGACAAAATCTAACAAATCAAAATTGACTATAAAAATCCTTAGCCAAAGACAGCCCTAATAAATAGCGGTATATGTGAGGTTAAGAAAACAGTTAGTGGTTGAGTTGCTCTATTGTTGTTCATTACTTTTAGCTTCACTCTCCTTTTCGTGATTGAAAACAGAATGATGCAGCACTCAAGCTTGCAAATGCACAACATCAGTAGGAAAGTCATTTGAGTCGTGTCATAACAAGGTTGGCTTGTGATGGTGAACAAAACTTTTAAACTCTTGTCATCGAGCGCGACCCCGGAGCACACCTACAGAAAATAGCCAGTGTAAGCTATAGTGCGCTTGATGGTGCGCTCGTGTGTGCCACTCAGGCCGTACGAGTGGTGCTTTAGTGCTTGTTAATGTGACTGAGCATTTTAGGTTGGCCGCTGCCTTCGTGCAAGTTGTGTGTGAAATAGAGACGAAAGCCGCGGCTGCAAGAGGCAGTCGGACTTCACTTAGAACACATCCTGTACAATAGTGGTAATAAAATAAGGGTGTCATAAAAATAGCTTACATTAATAAACATATCACAAAGCTACGTCTTCCTTAACAACAAGTATGGATATGATCGTTTGCTGAGGACTTTGTAGCAATGAAAAGTTTAGTGAACCTGGATTTGTTTCTGAAATACTGAACAAAATTGTCCAATGATGTATTGCATGTAATTTTATTCACTGACACAGAAAAGCACAATTTCTGGTGATAAAGTAAGTGTGGAATTTATGGAAAAAATTCTATGTTTTTTAGATGAAAAAAAAAACGGCTTTCATAGGGTCCGACGTGTTTTTTATATATCAGGATATGCTGGAGCCTATCCCAGCTGACTTCGGGCTAGAGGCGTAGTACACTCTGGACTGGTCGCCAGCCAATCACAGGGCACATATAGACAAACAATCTATGGACAGTTTTGAGTCTCCGATTAGGCTAACATGCATATTTCGGGAAGCCGGAGTACACGGAGAAAACCCAAACATGCAAACTCCACACAAAGATGCCCACAAAGAAGATGCAAACCCAGAGCTTAGAGATCTCTTGATAGTGAGACAAACTGTTAGGTGAAGATTACGGGACAAAATGATCACATCACTTATGTTTAAAGGCATACAGCATTATTTACGGCAAACACTATAAAAACAAAAGTACTGGGACCGCCCCATAGCCCATGTTTGTTGTGACAGAAACGTTTGTGTAGACGCAGCGAGGAATTACACACATTCTTTTGTTGCGTTACCCTATTGCTGTTCTGGATACTGCGGCATCATAGCAGCCTTTTTCTTCCCCACTTTGCCGCAGGAGTCGTCGACTTTTTGCTGCCCTCAGCCTCCTCTCGAATGACCCCAGAAGGTTAAGTTAATTTTACTTTCCATACAGCAGCACAGCACAACACAAGTCATTTAAGGATAGCTTGGCTGTAGAACAGGTCTGTAATTTGGGCTTTTATTGCACAAACGATAAGCCTTAGTTTATTCATCTTATTTAAAACGGCACTCCGGCACTCGTGGGCGTCACTTCATGCCTTCATTTACTTTGATCGTAAATGACACACATTCACAAGCCACTGTAATTTACTTAACACGGCGACATTCTTGTCACAACGAGCCGATCTGACCAGAGACCCTTGACAAAGGCCCGACAGCTTGGCTTGACACACTTCTAATCTAATCTCCAATCCCCCTCCACTGTATTCACTAAGCTAGTTAAACCCCTTGCTAATGAGACTGTGCACCATTGTATAGAGTCAAACCAGAACACTACTCACTGTCTAAATCTCGGCACACAGAAGAACCAGTTCTACTAGGGAATTAGAAACGCTCGGCGTGTACGACACAAACAAGTGGTGAACACCCATTACATTGCATACATGAATGCATGCATGAATGCATGGATGCATACCTCGCCTAACTACTCCTGGAATATACACTCACCACAGCATACAAACATACATCGATGCTTTAAAATTAACAAGCCGAGCCCATCCAAAAACAAAAAAACATAAGTAGTAAGTCAACACAGACCTAAGACAAGTCTTAAAATGCATCACATGTGAAATCAATGAACGGCCGCAATCTAAGACCTTAAACAGAAAGCTGGTAAAATTCCATCTAGAGACAAACCGAGTGAACAAACAGTAATAAGATCCTACACAAGCATAACAAAGCACAACCTCATTCATGCATCTGAACATGCCAAATGGATGTTCCATGTTATATTACAAATGCTGCCAAATGTGTAATCTGGATCAAATCTGGATTAAACTCGATTGGACATGAAAACTTCTGACCCTGCAAAGATATGCAATGCAACTAGGGATGGGGCTGATCTGATCTAGTATCAGTATTGGGAATGGCAGAAATTTCGGATCCATGTGCCATATCTGTGCTTCAATGTTGTCAGCAAACATAGCTAGAAGAATATCAGCAAACATAGCCAAAAGAGTATCAGCGAACGCAACGCAAGCCCCCCAACATGACACAAAAAGGTTGGACAGCTACACAACACAAATCTGTGATAGTAATTATTTTACATATGACGTTAAGAGTTGTGTGTTGTCCGACCGTCTTTGAAGCTGTGAAGGCGTCAGAATGAGAGATGGTGGGTGTGTGTGTCATTTGCTGATATTCTTTTGGAGTGCTTGCATATTAAAGCAAAAAACTCTGATATCGTAATTGTAACATATCCAAATCCAGGTATCAGGATCGGATCAGAAAAGGAAAAAATGGCGCATCGTCGCATCTCTAAGTGCCACCCATTTAAGTTAACGCCCCTCATACTGGCTGACTAACTAAACTAGCCATTGTTTGCATGTTAACCTGGTAACGTTTCTTGACACAGGTTTCCTCCATTAGTGCTTGTTGTTAACTGGATTCTTTTGTTTTCATTAGATAATTAACACGCTTGTGTAACAGAGCTGCTGTGCTAATTTCTTGGATGTCTCAAATGCAATGACAGCAAAGCTTTTTATACATCTGCAAATCTGTCTTGCGGTCCAAACATTTTTTTGTACTATAATAAATGGGTGCATTTCGTTCCTGTGGTAGACACCAAGTTAATACTACCAGCCATTTATTTTGAAGCTCATTTTGCACAACAGGAAGTCACCGTCTACACATTTTAATGCTGTGTGACTAGACAGTAGTATTGTTTCTGTTTCAAACTGCTTAGCGATAACATGTGTTGACATAAACGGACATTGTTGTTTTGTTTGTTTCAGTCGCTGCCCGATGAGTTTACAATTTTATCTATTGTTGTCAGATTCCCAGTCAGACTGTCTTCCTACGTATACTGTGAAAGTGTGAAACTCAGCTTTTAACGCAGCGCGAATGAGGTTTATCCTCATGACAAGATCTCGCAAGACTAACACAACAATATTTCCCGTTCACAGGAATAGCGAAGAGGTAAGACAGCAGAAATGTCCAAGCAGAAGCTGTACTATGTCACTCATCCTCATTAGGGTCACAGGGTATACTGGAGCCTGGACTGGTCAGCAGTCAATTGTAAGTAATTCTACATTTGATGAAAGTTACTGAAGACTTGTCAGATCAAAACACGATCGCTGCATATGGCTCCTCTCAAAACATGTGACAGAAGAGTCTAATTGAGACTGACTTCCTGCTTCTGCATCATGGGAACTGTAGATGTTTTAGTGTGAGCATAAAGCTAATCGACTGCAATCTGTTTTACATGCTTCTTTACAAAACTACACGTCATCATAAATGATTAGTAGTAACAGCTTTTAACTTTTTGTTTACATTTTGCTCAACGCTTAAAATCACCAATCTTAGATCATGCAAGTACCAGCACTGTTTTTGTGACTCAGCTACATTTAAAAAATGGTTTTGTCGTTGTAGTTTTCTTAGAAGTAACGTTAGAATGTCGTCTTGTCTCGCTCTTGTGAGCCTGATAGTGTGTCGTGACACCCTTGTTAAATACATACAAATACTCATCACTAAAAAGTGACAGCATCAGTACTGTTTAATAATCAATAAGCGTCTACATGCCGCACGGTGGTCGAGTGGGTAGCATATTGGCCTCACAGTCAGGAGGTTCAGGGTTCAAATCTCCGTTGGGCATCTCAGTGCGGAGTTTGCATGTTCTCCCCGTGCGTGTGTGGGTTTTCTCCGGGTACTCCGCTTTCCTCCCACATTCCAAAAACATGCATGTTATGTTAATTGGCGACTCTAAATTGTCCATCGGTATGAAAGTTAGTGTTTGTTTGTCTATATGTGCCCTGCGATTGACTGGCGACCAGTCCAGGGTGTACCCGGCCTCTTGCCCAAAGTCGGCTGGGATAGGCTCCAGCATCCCCGTGACCCTAATGAGGATAACCGGCATAGAAAATGAATGAATGAATGAATGAATGCGTCTACATTTAAAAGGAACCATCTTTGGACAGATACGTGCCAAACTGTGGAAGTAGAGTTGCGCACAAAACAAACGCAGGCAAAAAAAAAAAAAAAAGAGAGAAACATGACCTTTTCGACCTTTAAATTACGTTATTCATTTGAAAACGAACACGTTACCACTCCTATGTACAAAGGAATCAGACAAAACAGTCAGTTTGTTATTAATTGCGGGTATTGACCAATGCCCTGCATGCAGAGGAAGAAGGGTTCTGAACAAAAGAAAACGGGGAACAGGCGTGTACGGTGAGGCACCACACTACGCTCGCCAGGGCAAATATTTCATTGTCAGCTGGTTTTGGCATGTTGACACAATATGAAAATACCTCATGTTGAAGAGAGAAATTAAGACGGATAATTTGCCAAGGATTCCTCCCCAGATGAATGCACGTTTCAAAGCCGCAAATTGATACCAGTAGGCGCACACACACACACACACTGCAGCTCCAAACGTGGTGGCATGAAAACCCAAACAAACTGTCCATTGTTCCCGCCTGCAGCAGGACACTTTTAGGTTTTTATGAGTCCCAGGCATTCCCGCGTCCCTTGTCCAAGTCGCGAGGCTGTTTGGGGAGGGTTGGGGTCGAACGTCACGCTACATTTGAACAGATCACTGCAAGATTTCCATATCCACCCTACCGAGGAAAAAAAAAAAGTTGTTGCAAGGGCTAAATCTAGAAAGCTAACCCTGTCAGCTGATTTGCATCACGCAGCCGATTACAGCTTTCAGCTGCTCGCCGCTCAAATTCCTTCACATGCTTTGCAAAAGCAGCTGCCATCTGAGCACGTTACGATCGAACAGCTCCGGCGCGGCGCTTTATTCGGGCACGAGTCGGCGTCTGGCAGTGCCGACGCGTGTGCACGCACGAGGCCAGGAGGAGTCGAAGCGAGGCTTCAAAACACGCAGTCCTGCTGTAGCGGTTTGTTCCTAACGACCCCCGGCTGGCGGGCTGCCAAACCCCCATTGACTTGCTTTCTGAAGTGATCGCGTCTGCAAACTTCCACATCACACACACACACACAGAGAGAGAGAGAGAGAGTGCTGCAACAATTCGGCCGTGAAATAAGTCCGATTTAGAAATCAAAGCGAAAGAACGCTGCCCCCCGAATTGCTTCGCGCGTAACAAACCAGCAGGGAGGACAAAGTCAGCCTTCTCCCTACCGTCAGGTCGACATTGCCGCTGTCTCGATGGTTGACAGCTCGTATGACTCCGGAGCGCCACTGCCACCGAGCGATGTCGCCGATTTCAGGCGGCTCGTCCCCGCCGACACAGAGGAACCTCTTCCCGACCAGCTCCGGCCGAGCCTCGAATGCCATGGCCCGCTTTGCTGGTCGAAAACACCTCCGTCGGGGAAAAAAACAAAACAAAAGAAAGTTTCCAACTACGACGCCCTTACCGAGCTGTCATTTACGACATGAAGACAGTTCTGCGGGACTCCAGTGGTAGAAATAGAACGAAAACGGGGCGTAATTCGTCGCTAAAGGGGGCGAAGGGCCCGGGGGATTTAAACGTGCAGCAGCCTCCGCCCGCTCTGGCGTCAGTGTCTTTTCTCCTGACTGAGCCGCATCACAGCTACTATTCATGCTCGTGTTGCTCCGCTGGATCCTATGGCATTCACAAACCGCAACACGACCGTGTCCCTCCGCTCGTACGGCGCTATTTTTTTTCAGGAATCGGGAACCTTTTGGGCTGAGAGAGCCATGAAAGCCACATATTTTCAAATGTATTTCCGCGAGAGCCATATCATAATTTTCGACAGTGATTACAACTGAAGTGTGCATTTTTAAGCAAGCAATTACTTTAATAATTAGTCTCTCAATGGAAGGCTTTGAATTTTGAATGCTATTTCTAACACTGTGATTCCTGTCATGTTTGACTTTAAAATGTAAGAAACATTATACATTATAAAACAAAAATAATATAATTAATTTTAATATTATTGTCATTCCCACTATATTATTCCTTACATTTTTCCCCAACTTAATATTACAAAAATTACAACTTTATATTGTTTTGTTTGTTTCTCATAATATAACAACATTTTAAAAAAAAAATGACATTGTTTTTACTTCTATTAAAATTGTGTTTAACACTTATATGTATTCTGGAATTTGTACTTGTAAATTTACAGCAATTTTTTTAATTTTTGCTGTTTTTTTAATTTTTCCGTTGTTTCAACTTTTTTGTTTTTATGACTCTATTCCTGTAATATTCTGTCTTTATTATCATAATATTATAACCTTTTCCACATCCTAATTTTCCCCAAAATAGACTACTTTTTTTTTCTCCTAATATTTTAACTTTATATTTTGTAAAATTACTGGCGATTGTTCAATTTTTGCTGCGTCCTTAATGTTTTTGGTTAAATTGTATTTTTAGAATGTTCCGCGCAGGCCAATAAATCACATAAAAAACATATTCTCATATTCTAAAGCAAGATATGTTACGTATATTTGAAGAAACAACGAAATAAAGATAAATACATTTTATGGGGTTAAGAAACGACTGAGAGCCATATGCGGTCATCAAAAGACCCACATCTGGCTCCCAAGCCATAGGTTCCCTACCCCTGCCCTACAAAGTAAATAGAGGGCCACCACTGCCTGATACCAATACTTTTGGCTTAAAATCATTTCAATTTTGTGATTGACATGAATACAATCATAATAATACAAAAGGCAAATATTTTGGGCATAAAAAAGAAACAATTATTTTTTGAATAGTACGTAAATTCAACATCATTAATGTAACAATATCAACAAAGTAATACAATTAATCTATTTTCTTACTACAATGGCTTGAGGAAAGGTAAAGTCAACAAAAGCAACTACTGACACTCATTTCTCGTCCCTGACAATGTAATCAATATTGAAATATCTAAATATAACAACAACACAAGTGTAACAATATGAGCCCCACTGCAAAAACACCAATATTTGTGGAAAGTATGATAGAAGAGAACCCATCATGGCAACGATCCGATAGTAATACGCTATTGGTATCGATACTGTCCATATTCCATAATACCGATTTGTTTTGTTATTTCCACTAAGGGCCTTACGACCGTCATAGACTTTTGTTGACGTAGTCTGATTTTTGTTGTCTCTCTCTGTTTTGTCACCCTCCTCTCCCCCTCTGTCTTCTTTTCTCTTCTTCTCTATCCCCTCCCGCTCCGGTCCATCCGCTCCAAATTTGCATAAATATAAGCATAAAAATGAAGTATGTAATAAAATATATGTGACAGGGGAGAGTATCTAAAAAATGTGCCTGCATGTGAGAATTGTGTTCATATTTATAACCCACCGAGAAAAAAAATAGTTGAAAAGACGTTGAAAAGACGTCATTACCATACGTTAAAACAACATTTAGATTTGGTCGAAAATTTTCCATAAACACGTCCCTTTCCTGTCTAAATGTGATTAAAAAGCGTCTATTTTGGGGCTATATTTGGACCAAATCAGTGGGATTCAACTCAGCCCAATTTCCAACAACTACTTTTGGGCTAAATCAAGGCAAAGACGGACCAACCAGATTTAGCCCAAAAAAAACCAAAGTCCAAATGGCATTTGGTGTTGGGTGGGAATGCTTTTCATTATGCCAACCTTCTTTTAAATTTCAATTATACAAAAGGGTATATACAGTACAGATAAATAAGTAGATGTTATCAGTTTCTCAATAATATTTCCAAATGGGGGGTAGCGGGATATTTCCTGGGGGGGCATGATAGAAATAACTGAGAACCACTGTACTAAAATGATATTATGTTTTTCTCATATTATTGTTATTGTTAGATTACATCATTTTTCTCTGAACATTTGTAATGTATTGTAATTTTTTTATTGTATTACTCTTATTATTTGTAATTTATTCTTACTGCAGATTTTTCTATTTTTGCTGTTTTTTTTTTTTTTTTACCATTTAAAAAATAATAATAGAAATTTAGCGGGCTAAATGTATGTGGTACTTACAAATACCAAACATGCACAATTCATTAATACTGGAATGTTTTGGAGCTGTGTGTGACACACAACGCTAAAGCCAAATAGCCCATACTGTAGAGTTGATGTCTTCTCCATTGTCATCTATTTATGCAGTCCCAGACAGGCTATGTGACCAGAGCCGCTCCACTGGGAATCTCCATAACACTGCTGCACACTGCAGCAACCACCTTCATGAATAACAAGTAGCTATGAATCCATCACCCGCACACATACCTACCCTCATTGTAAACAAAGCACAAACATGCACATCTGCAACTACAGCATGTAAAGCCTCCTGCGTGCATATGTACCGGCTCGGATCTAATTAGCCACACAGATGGGGGGGGTTTCAGCCGTTTTCATACAAACGAGTGTTTATTCATTTATTGAGCGATTATGTCAAATATATTCATATATATAATGGCTGTCAAAGTTAACACCTTAACAGAAGTTTCCTTTAACGTGGTCATTTTGTTTGACCCGCGGTTCACGTGCACACATCCTGCTTGACCCTCGGCACCCACCGTAGTTTGAGGAAACGCGGTACTGGCAGTTGATGTGTGGGGCCAGAAGCGGGAACAAACGGGTGGGCCGAAAGTCGGCTTACAGGTACTTCGTCATCTGTTTTCCCGTAACAATCACGTTTTAGATATGAAGTATAGAAAATAGTATTCAACCTTTATTCTATGCATTCGCCGTACTGTATGTCAGATAAACATACAGTACATATTAGGTTTGTAACAAGTCCTTTTAGCAACGATTTGAAACACACTGTAATGTTTGCACAGATGCAATAAAAGCATGCAGGGAGGTGTTTGATCAACACACCTGTCATTGCAAGAAAAAATGGCACGCACGCCAGCACAACAGAGGCTCCCAAAACGAAACCTCAAGCCCCCCATTCCTGTTCAACGTGCACATCAGCATAATTTTAACGTCGCTGCGTACCTTTTTTCTTGTCCTGACGCTCCCATCCACGAGTTTGAAAGGCTTCAAGTTGGACTTAACTTTGGACCTGGCCCAAAAATCCCATAGCAAATTGAAGAGGAAAAAGTCATCTAGCTAACAAGCATGCATACCAGAGAAAATATCCTGTGAAAAATTGCATCTTTTAAGACGCCCACACCGACTCTTCTAAGAGAGCGCACACGCTCAGCGTCACATGACGTCATCTGTGCGCCCCAGTCATCAGGCATGACATCAGGCATGACTAATCAAATTACATCAAATCAAGCTGTTACGAGGGTAACGTTTAACGTCTTTAACCATCCACCAGCACGAGGCTGCAGGTTTTTCAGAGCAGTGCACCAACAAATATGCACATCAGGAGGTGTTCATGGCACGTCCGACTGGTATCGGAGAAGATCCAGGACACGTTGGAGAGACTGTGTCTGTCAACTGTCCTGGGAACGCCTCAGGATCCGCCAGGAGGAGCTGGACGACCTCAGATAAGCAGAAGAAAATAGGTGGATGAATGGGATCATAGTTAACTCATAATTAATCACTGTTAACTGCAACGTTAATCTCTTTATGGTAAAAACGGTTTGACACGCAACTACAATAAATACATTAAATTTTATGTAAAGGGATATCAATTTTGGAAAAATGGGCCATTATTTTATTTAAAAAAAAAGTTTACATTTAGAAATCCCCCGGTTTTTGCATGTTTAATGCAAGCAGAGCGTTGTCCCATTTTTTGATGGGCCTTGAACACACCGTGTGACTTTGAACTACACGGATTTTAAAATATAGTGAAAACTAACTATGCTGTATTTTTACCTCTTGCTGTGGGAATGCATAAAGGTAATTTCTGATGACGTGAATGAGTGCTAAAGTGCGCATTTGTTCCGTACAAAACATTCCTGAAAAACAATAACATGGAAAATCCATACAGTGATCTATGCCCCTAAATAGCCGTCCTCGCCTGCCTGCCATTAACCAGCCACTCATACCCAAATTTTAGCTCTCAGTTCAAAGCAAAAAAATCAGTCGAGAGATGGTTTGTATCTAAAAAACAAAACACTTATTAGTTGGGACACTCATATGATAATTTTTGTGAGACAAAAGTAAAAAATGTACAAGAAAATAGTCAAAACTTTACCTTTGACCACAGGTCACATAGGTTTGCTGTACTTATAGCCATCTCAGGTAATGCCTGTTACGATGGCGTATTAGAATATGTGTCAGAGGTAAAAGAGAGCACAGTTTTTCAGGAAGGAAGACAACTTCCCTTTTGCTTCAGGCAAGCTTTTATTTATAACGAGACTGCAAAACAAAGCAGTTGGGCAGAACCAAATTAGCGTCATGGTTAACATGGTGAAGGTTAACAAAGGGAAGAAGCGTGTGCAGGCAGGCTGGAATGGGTGGAGAAAAGTGACGGGTGTGATGTGTGAAGACTTTCAGCTAAAATGAAAGGAAAGGCGTACAAAACTGTGGTGAGACCAGCAACAGGAGGCAGAGATGGAGGTAGCAGAGATGAAGATGCTGAGGCTCTCTTTGGGTGTGACCAGGATGGACAGGATCAGGCATGAGTACATCAGAGGGACAGCGCATGTTAGCGGTTTCTGAGATAAAACCAGAGAGGCCAGACTGAGATGGTTCGGACGTGTCCAGAGGAGAAATAGTGAATATGTTGGTAGAAGGATGCTGAGTTTTGAACTGCCAGGCAGGAGGCCTAGAGGAAGACCAAAGAGGAGGTTTATGGATGTAGTGAAAGAGTATATGACAGGTTTTTCATGTAAATTTACGACAATAAGAATGTAAACTTGCGATATAAAAAATCTCAGATGTTTGTGGCCCTAATGCACCCTTTTACATTTTTCCTTTTACCTTGCATTTTTTTAGCTTTATTGTTTTGGGTTTTTTTACATTTTCATTCCACCACCATAGGCTGTCATTTTTTTTAAATTCTGATTTTCTTTCTGAATCTATTACTACATTTTTCAACATCTTGCGTTATCCTTTAAATGGTTGCCAACAAAATTGATTCGGCAAAACGTAAGCAAACAAATATCGTAAGCGTCAACATGTAATAGGCATGATAAAAGTGACTGCAATGATTACGGGTGGCCTAGAGTCTCACAATTACGAGTGCGCCTGAACGCCTCACAACAGGAGGAGAATTGGCGATTTGGTCGAATTTAGCTACAAAGCCTCCACTTCTGCTTTTGTTAGTTCATGTTAGTTTAGTTTAGTTTATTGGTTATTTGACAGGCACCGTGTACAAAATCATTAATCTTTCACAGAAAAGATGATCTGCACCACATTTAGCTACTGCTACTTTCTATCTGCAGTCCCTGGACAAGTGAATACCTTGAAATGCATTTCATAATAAACACATCAAAATGAAATTATCTTTAACCTAAGCATCTGTACATTCAACACTAAGTTATTTCATTAAAAGAGAAAAAATATATAATAATATAATAATAATAATAGATATAAATAAATACATAAAATTATGTACATATATACATACATACACAAACATACATATACACCCACATATATACATACACATATAGATACACACATAATACAGTATATATACACATACATACATATATATACATATACACCCACATATATACATACACATATAGATACACACATAATACAGTATATATACACATACATACATATATATATACATATACACATATAAATATAGATACACATACATACACATAAATATTTTGCAGTAAAATCACAATCATCTTAAAATAACTAATGCTGACACCGTTGATTTTCTAAAATATACTTTTTCAGCAGATTACTAAAATAATAAACCCTAGCAAAAAAATTACCCTGCAAAAAATTACAAGACTTTTAAAATGCGGTCTGCATTCAACCTCTCTCATTGGTTGAATTTGGCTTGAAATGCAGAAAGACCAATCAGCGTGCGAAATCCAAGCGCTTCCGTCATGGAGCATCACGTGGTACAGATCAAACCTAATAAGCCAATGCGAATTGCTATATGTTGTAAACAGACTCCCTTGGCCAATGGCCGCTTTAAGGGGGCTGGGTCATTTCTTATGACGTCTGTAGTTGGCTGAGTGTCATTTTGCTGCCAGAAACTGCGGAGCTCGGAGAGGGAAGGGAGAAACCCTATGGAATAAGAACCAAATAACAACCCAAACCGTATAGAACTCAGTAGGATACTTGCAGCAGCATGGAGGTGTGAGGGGTAGGGGGTGGTGGGGGGGACACGTTTTTTTGCAGGCAAATCGAGGTGCTGAGGCACAGCTCGCTAGTGGGTTTCGGGCTCCGTTCGAAGTTTGAGTCCGACCGAGCTTACTGCGGCCTGGCCAACGACGCCATCGTGCTCGTCTTCTACCTTCCACTTCCAAGACAAAGAAAATGGTGTCCTGGATAATAGCGCGAAGTGTTGTGTAAGTAGGAACACAAATGCCACCTGCCCAGCTTAGTTAGCACACTTGGCTAACCCCACGTTACCTCGTTGCTTTCACCGGGAGTGGTAGCCGTTTACAGTTGTTATTTGTCAACGCGCGGCGCCGCCATTTACGGGGACGTTGTAACTAACGTTTGACCCCGAAGAGCGCGCTTGTACGCCGGAATGGGTCGTGTTTGCGAATATTAAGTATCTGCGCTGTCGGTGAGTCATGAATCGCGCGACGTGTGTGTTCATGGTGCTGCCTGAGGAGCCGTGAAGGAGGGCCGGGTACAGCTCGTACTGTGACGAGAACGGAGAGACCAACCCCGGCTAACCACACCCGCACGTGCACCTCCTCGGACGGTTTAAAATGTGCCTTACTGGGAGGTTTAGGGGGTGAGATTTCCACAAGAACGTACGCATTTCATTGCTCCGTGATGTTTGGATTGGATCAGGAAGGAGCAGAGCGTATTTAATTCTGCCCTTTCGCCATACCATCCGTCCATCTTCATCCGCTTATCTGAGGTCGGGCAGCAGGGAAGCCCGGACTACCATACTTTGTCCAGCGCCTCACGTCAGATCCCGAGGCGCTCCCAGCCCAGTTGAGAGACATAATCTCTCCAACCTTTCCGGGGTCTTCCCTGAGGCCTTATACTGGTCTGTCGCGTCCTGAACACCTCCAAGGGAACCGTTGGGTGGCCATCCTGACCAGATCCTCACCCGGCTCCTCTCATGGCGGAGAATCAGCGGGATGACTGTGCTTCTCACCTTATTTCTAAGGGAGAGCCCAGACACCCTGTGGAGAAAACGTATACTCGTACGCGCCATCTTGTCTTTTCTGTCACTACCCAAAGCTCATGACCATAGGTGGAGGTATATAGCCATTACTCCATATATTTTACATACTAACACGTACAACACAGGTGGTCATCGTGTTACGACTGCGTGCCACTCCTGAGCAGAATTTGAGTGCAGGTCAGAACTCCGTTCACTGTACACGGAACACGTTGGATGTAAAATACAGCCATAAAAACACTAAGCAAAGCAAAAAATCTCCAAAAATAACAGCTAAATGTAAGCCCAGAAGCGTGAATGCTGTGGTTAAACACACCTGGCTAGTTTCAACAAAGGGGTTGCGTGTCACAGTTGGGTGAGGTTAGTCAGAAAAGCTTTCCACCTCCAGTAAGCTTTTGGATGTCTTTATATCCTTTCTGTTATATCTCAATTGTAAAATGTCACCGTAGCAAAAGGTCCCGCAAGCGTTTAGCTAACCCAGAAGACATCATTAGTTTTGGACGCATGAATTTCCTCAGACTGTTTACGCGTCACGTACGCGGTCCAATGGTGACGCGACTTTTCAGCATTTTTTACCAGGGACCAACCGAGCCAAACTCAGTTGCACATCAAGTAGCATAAGGCTACAGCAAATATTGTAATCAATAAATGTTCAAAACAGAGGTCATGAAATGCTAAATGAGAAATCCTTTTTCCAGCCATAATTAGTGGTTTCATAACTTGCTCAAATAGGAATGTGTTGGAGAGCACACAGGGGAGTAGTGGAAAATAGAGTATGCCTCTCCCTCTTTGTAACTCAATAGATAGCTAAGACATTTCCCACTCCCTTTTTATTTAGAGTTTTTCAAGTCTTTTCCCCCAAAATTTGTAAACAAAGCTACTGTGGGTTTTTTTTATAGCTGTTTTAGCTGCGGGACAAAAAAGTGAAAGTTTCACTAAATAGTTTTAATTCAAATTCAAATAGAAGGAGATTTTGTTGAAGAATAAGTATATGAACAAATATTCAAAACCAAAAACAAAATAAATGTTTCTTTTAAGAATTTTACCAATATTGCCCTAAGTACATAAATGTAACAAAATATTAGCCACAACAAAGTGCATCTGTATTCGAAAAGGAACATATTTAAGACTGAATAAAGCAGCATCACAGCTGTTTAGAAAAGACAATACTTATTTTTAAACTAATTTATCCTTTTTGTTGTTGTTTAAACATACCTACACTTAATCCCATTGCTCGTTATTTCCCCACAACAAAACTTTGACCAGTCCCATATGCTTGTTGAGAATGTGCAACCCCCCATTGCCTTTCTTCCATCAGGTTATTGGTCTACAATGTGAGAAAACCAGGAAAATCAACACAGACCTAGCAGTCACGGCCCTTCCAAAAACAACAGTGCTATTTTGTCAGCTGCAGGCGCAGAGAAAGGCAATGGAAGTGATGCAACAGGAAGGAAAGCCAATCAGCAAACGTTGTAGTTTTCACATGATGGTAGATTTGATATGGGCCCTGCATTTCATAAACTGCCCGACTCCTTAGAGTCACTCACAGTTAGAAACTGCTTTGGTATGTGTCTAGATTGAGAGTCTTTTTGTGGCTCAACATTTAAATCATTGGTTAAAGAACATATATTCACACCTAATAGAAATCTTAAGGCCAGTTGAAAAATTGCAAGAATGTACATTTTGCACTGTTGAATTCTAAGGTGGTTCTAAGCAGAAAAAAGAAGAAATGGGTCTGAGACCCAAAATCTTTGGAGTAAGCAAATTTTTACAAACAAGTGTTAAACAGGAATGGGCTGTTCTTCACATTTGATTATAGGCTACAGCCTTTGAAAGCCAAAATCTGTCATGATCTCTTGATGGCAAAGGCAAAAAAGCTTTCTCTCTTTGAACACGGTCAGAGTGTTGAGCTGCATAAGTAAGGGCTCTCGCAGCGCGCCATTCCTGCTGTGGTTAGACACAGCAAGACAGTTATTTGAAACCTCTTCAAAGATCCTGACGTGTATGAAACCAAAAAGTCAATGGTAGACCCCAAAATATTTCACCGGCCATTAGCCGCACGATTTGATTGGCCGTCTGTGAAGACACGGGACCATCCTTATCTTGAATGAGCTGTCCACAGTCAAAACAAAACAGCCCTTATCAAGGCAGAGTCACCAATGCCACCGCATCAGTTATTATGTCTTAAAATATAAATTTTTTACAGTGGCGGTAAAGGTAAGAAGCTCATCAAATCAATATTGCAATATTTGTTTATACATTGATCATGTCTCTACGCTTTCTAATGCTTTGACTTTCACTGTGGCTGCCGTGTGCCTTAATTGATGAGCATCTGGTATGTTGTGTAACTGGTTTTCCTGCTACACATGTGTATGGATACAGAAAAACTGTTGCGTGTGAAGGAATCACTCCTGTCATGTGGAAAAGTTGGCTGAAATGGTTGAATATACTTTACATTAGGGCTTGGAATCTCAGGGTACCTCACGATGTGAAATGATTCATGATGGTTTTGGATATACCTCCATATATAAAAATAAACTGAAAAAATAGGTCCTTTATATTTTGGCGATGACAGCTTGATGGTACAAGCAGAGCCTGGTGGTTGTTGGTGTTTAATGTCCTGTCACGTCTTCCAGAGGGGGTGGCTTTTGTCAACAAATTTGACAATGGTGTTGCTGGGGTGAAAGGAAGAACAGTCATTTGCTCTCAGAGAGGGAGTAGAGAGGGGGGACTGAGGACACATCCCTGAGGTGTCTCCGTGTTCAGGATGACAGTGGAAGGGGTGTTGATTGTGGGGTCTGTTGCTAAGGTCAAGCATCCAGGTGCACAGTGTACTAAATATTTAGTCTACCATTGAAGTCATGGCGTAATCCCCCGAAAGCGACAGAGTGAGCAGTTTTGGTATATTGAGCAAGTAAGGGTTTCTTGCGTCATGCAATTACTCGGTAATTGGAAAGAAGCGATCAACAAAGGTGAAGAATCCGGCGCAAAGGTGAGCAGAAGCGAACTCCGCCTCCGTAGCGCCGTACAATGCATGTTTGAAAGCTGTAAAACACGCATTCATGTCCAATGTGTGGCGCAGGGACCATCTGTGGAACATGGCTTCTGGCAGAAATAAAATAGTACTGTGTACAGTAATAGTGCGTCTCGGTAAAAGTTTGTTTGTACAGTCATATTTTTTCAATGTTATTTGCTTCAAATTAATTTTAAAATCTCCTTTTGTCGTGTTTTCATGGACCCGATCTTGTGCATCGTCTCATCTCGTGAGAGATCTAGTCTATTGTCTAGTCTGACTAGTTTGTCCCACTTTAGTCTTTGAGCATGAAATGATGAAGTCTGCTGGGATGAGAGGTGAAACGTCTTCTAAGACAACCTGAACAGTGCATTCCAGCCGTCAATTCTATGCCCTGAGTAGACTTGTAGTATTACACGATTTTACCATAATGCTTGATGTTGTTTCCCCTGCAGGCTCGTGTTTGGCACCCTGTATCCAGCGTACTACTCCTACAAAGCCGTCAAGACCAAAAATGTCAAGGAATATGTAAGACCATTTTACATTTCTGCACACACTCTCATTGATGTAAGGCAGCTTAAACTGTTGACAGTGAAACATTTGACTTGGCAGTTGGCAGACAGACATCTTGCGGATGTCTGCACTTCTGTTCTTGAGTTAAATGTTGTTCAGGTAGAGGGATTTTATTTTAAGCTTCAACATGTCTCCCCCTTCAATGTTAGGAATGAGAGAAAAGGGAACCTTTTGATCTACCTGCACTCGGCCCTCACTTGAGCCGACATTTGTGCGTGGCGGCGGGGAAATGCCGGGTAATCTAAAGAGCTGATGTCAGGTGTTTGTTTTTCTTTTCTTTTAACAGAAGGCAACAGTAAACGTCTCACTTTGCCTCAGGAAGGCAAAATGGCAGCTCTATATTTCGGAGGTCACATCTTAATGTCCATCTTGCTGATGAAGTGAAAGAGGGCGGGCAAGAGAGTAGAGTGCTTGTCGTGAGAAACGGACAAAGCACAAAAAAAAGGGCATAGAAAGGAAGACAAGGTGGTGGAAGAAACATTGATAGATAAGATCATCATTTTATCATTTGTTTTTTACTCACTGTCTCGCTCTGTTAGATTTATCATTCCGATCAGCTACTATGAGTGGGGGGTTGAAAGAGTTCACTCTGCGGTCACAAATTAACCAGCGAGCAATGGTGCAGGGATACTTGTATGTGCGTGTTTTTAATTTAATTAGTAGTATGCTAACCGTTTTCATGCCAAGTACAGAACATGAAAAAGCAGCAGTAGTCATTTTACGTCATGTCATGTAGGCAGATTACAAGCCTAATATTTTTCCATTCTATTCCATTCCATTTTCTTCCGCTTGTCCGGGTCGCGGGGGCAGCAGTCTCAGTAGGGAAGTCCAGACTTCCCGGTCCCCGGCGACCTCTTCCAGCTCCACCGGGAGGACACCAAGGCGTTCCCAGGCCAGCTGTGAGACATAGTCCCTCCAGCGTGTCCTAGGTCTTCCCCGGGGCCTTCTCCCGGCTGGGCATGCCCAAAACACCTCACCAGGGAGGCGCCCGGGAGGCATCCGGATGAGATGCCCGAGCCACCTCAACTGACTCCTCTCGATGTGAAGGAGCAGCGGCTCTACTCTGAGCTCCTCCCGGATGGCCGAGCTCCTCACCCTATCTCTTAGGGTGAGTCCAGCCACCCTACGGAGGAAACTCATTTCCGCCGCTTGTATCTGTGATCTCGTTCTTTTGGTCATGATCCATAACTCATGACCACGACGGTCCGGTACAACGACCGCATTACTGCTGACGCTGCACCGATCCGTCTGTCGATCTCACGCTCCAAACGTCCCTCACTCGTGAACAAGACCCCAAGATACTTGAACTCCTCCACCTGAGGCGAGGGAATATTTCTCCCCACAGGAAACAATACCCAAAAATTAAATAAAAAAAACATGTAGAGAATAATGTTTTACATGTAGAAACCCCTGTTTTCTTATTGGCCTGTGACACATAAAAAAAATCAATTGATCAAAAAATTAAAACATCGGCAAAAATGGAAAAACATGTTATCATAATATTACATGAAAAAAAATGTAATTTTACAAGGAGTAAATCACAATATTGGGAGGAAAAAACAAAAAATAATAAAAATAAAAGAATAGATTAATTAAAAAGTAAAATCTTATTAAACATTTAGTTAGAAAAATTTAAGAAGGTAAACATTTTCTAAATCATTTCATGTGAAACAAACAGAATAAAAATGTATAATATTACAAGAATAAAGTCTAAATATTGTGGGAATAAAGTTAGAAGCTTAAACGAAAATGTAAATGTTGAAATATTTGGAAAATACTGAATAGAAGTGGAAAAAGAACAAAAAAAAATCAGTTAAGGATAAAATGTTTAAACTGTTTGAGTACTACACATGTGGACAAAATTGTTGGTACCCTTCAGTTAATAAAAGAAAAACTCACAATGGTCACAGAAATAACTAATGGACATAATCTTACAGAAGTAATAATACATATGAAATTTAACCAGTAAAAGTCAGACATCGCTTTTCAGCCATGCTGTGACTACAGCACATATTATTCAGAAATGTAAGATCCTTGGAACTCTAACCAATGACCCTGGACGTGGCCGCAGGAGGAAAATTGATGAAAAAACAACGAGACGGATAATACGAATGGTAACAAAAGGGCCCAGAAAAACAGATTCAAGGTGAATTTTAAGCTCAAGGAACATCAGTGTCAGATCGCACCATCTGTAATTGTATGAGCCAAAATGGACTTTATGGGCGACAACCAAGGAGGACACCTTTGTTGAAAACAAATCATAAAAAAAACAGATTGGAATTTGCCACAATTCATCTTGACAAGTCACAAAGCTTCTGGGAGAGTGTCCTATGGACAGATGAGACAAAAATGAAACTTTTTGCCAAGGCACATCAGTTCTACGTATGTTCACAGATGGAAAAATGAAGCATATCAAAAAAAGAACACTGTCCCTACTGTGAGACAGGGAGGAGGCTCTGTTGTGTTCTGGGGCTGCTTTGCTGCATCTGGCACAGGGTGTCTTGAATTTGTGCAGGGTACAATGAAATCTCGGGACTACCAAGGGATTCTAGAGAAAAATGTGCTGGCCAGTGTCAGAAAGCTTGGTCTCAGTAGCAGTTCATGGGTCTTGCAACAGGACAATGACCCAAAACACACAGCTAAAAGAATGGCTAAGTGGAAAACATTGGACTATTCTAAAGTGGCCTTCTATGAGTCCTGACCTAAATCCTGTTGAACATGTTTGGAACGAGCTGAAACATGCCGTCTGGAAAAAAGCCACCCTTGAAACATTGAGACAACTGGAGCAGTTTGCCCATGAGGAGTGGGTCAAAATACCTGCTGAGAGGTGCAGAAGTTTTATTGACAGTTACAGGGATCGTTTGATTGCAGTGATTGCCTCCAAAGGTTGCGCAACAAAATATTCAGTTAGGGGTACCATCATTTTTGCCCCTGTGTGTGTTAAAAAAGCACATGGCCAGTGCATGTGGAATCTTTTGTCCTGCATTTTCATCTTCAAAAGGGGAAGCTGGACTGTAAGCTGTGGCCAGGATGACAACGTAATGTTTTAATTCCCCAAACTCAACATTGCTCTGCTGCCCTCTGGCTGACACAGCCCACACTAATGTGAAATGCTCTGTCAAGATGATTTTACTCTTATCTTCTTGAAGAGCGAAAAGATTACATTTGAAAGTGCAGAAGCGTGTGAAGAAAATGAGATAAAAAGCTTGTTGCTGCTTTGCCGTGTGCCTGTTGACTAAAGAGGCACATCTCATCATCTTTGAGCACCTTATCATTCATTTTCAGTGTTACGCTTTTTTTGTTTTTTTAAAATTGCATATTGCATATATAAGTTTTGAATCACAATGTTGTTTTTTCCCCACTGCTACTGTGCACTTGTAGGTCCGATGGATGATGTATTGGATTGTTTTTGCCCTCTACACTGTGGTGGAGACCATCACTGACCTAACATTGGCGTGGTGAGTTAACATACCGCTACAGACTGGAAAATAAAACTAAATATTAGCCTTCCCTCCATAATTATTATTATTTTTTAACAGACAGCAACCTTGCTAATTGCCCCACAGAAATTTCAAAGTGTCTGTGAACCACAAATTGATCTGGCTGCTACGTCATCAGTGTGTGCATGACCTGCTAGTTTTCTTTACCATTAGCAAATGCAACCATCGATGGCTGCATGGTGCATAGTGTATTGAGAGGCTGATGAAAAATTGAAACGTTGGACATACAGCCATAGCAAGATAGGAATGGCTAAAAAAAAAAAAAAACACATGAAGATCATGGAGTGAGTTGAACTTTAATTTGCAAAGCAACAACCTCAAAACCATCAGTATTTGGAAAATGTCTGTTCAAGACACCGCCACTAACCGCCAACTTTGTCTACACGAGTTTTGCTTTCTATTCTGAGGGAGGAAGGAACCTCATTTGCATCACAGTGGTACAATCAAAGGGAGGTCAGTCTGGCATCTCATAGTGGATTTTTTGGTTAAAAGAGGCCATGTAGCCTTATCAGGTTGGATTGACAAATTGCTGATTTGTGTATCTGTTTGTGTTGTTCTCTTTTTCTAGGTTTCCTTTGTACTATGAACTGAAAGTAGCATTTGTGATCTGGCTCCTGTCCCCCTATACCCGAGGAGCAAGTTTAATTTACAGGAAATGTCTGCACCCGCTGCTGTCCTCCAAGGAGAGGGTGAGCTCATGCATCGTGATTGAGATTTTCAAAAGCTTTATTGCTTTTTACTTGATTGAACTGTCTGGAATAAATGTCCTGTTGATTCGCTCCCACCAGGAGATAGATGAGTATATTGTACAGGCCAAAGAGAGAAGTTATGAGACCATGGTGAACTTTGGCAAGCAGGGACTCAGCATTGCAGCCACCGCTGCCGTCTCTGCAGCTGTCAAGGCAAGTGTTGACATATTCTTTCAAAGAGAATTTTGTTTGGCTTTACTGAGAAGGGTGAACTATTGATGTCTCAGTCAAGCTATTGTTCTTTCTCAGTAATTGAATCACTTAGCAGAAGTGTTAATTGATTAATGAGTGCAGTAGTGTTGTATTAATCACAGCCAGTCCCGATGTACTGGGGTCATACAAATGCACCCTGCCTCTGATCTTTGCTTGTCTGCAATCACTGATGTTCAGAAATAGAGATAATTTGTCACAGTACCCTTCATCAAACATGGTCATTTAGTTCAATACTTGGTCCAGTATTTTGTGTTTCCTATTTTATTATGAAATCATGTTATGGTCTGATTATTAAGGGTGTTCAAAAGGGGCCATTTGTGGTCTGTCTTATTTTTTATTGGTCCGCAACTAATAACACATGCTTTTTTTTTACAAAATAAAAAACAGCGACCCAACCTCAGATAAGCGGAGGAAAATGGATAAATGGATGGATGGAAAAATAGCTCTGTTGACATACCTTTCAGTTTTCATACTTTTTGAAAGGGATTAATCCTGAAAACTGAGGTTCCACTGTACTAACAAGCAGGCAACACATTGACACCTTGCTGCACTCACAGTACATGGAAATCAACCCATTGTATTAAGCACACAACAAACATCCATGTTTCTTCAAAGATGCCTTTTAGCGAACCATTTGTACCCAGATACTCAGAGAGAGTAGGAATGATTGACATGTGTAAAATAAGTAAAATCACGACTGTCAAACAAGTATATGTATGTAAATCTAAAATACAAATACCAGATGCATAGATAGAATATAATACTTTTACAGTATGTATTCAGCTTTGATACTAAAAACCATTTTTGTTACCTGCTCAGCCATGGGTATATTGACACGTTTCCCTACCCAAAACCAGCTACGTTTAGGTAGAATTTAAGTACCAAATATAGTCTTACAAGTTTAGGATACAGAACTAGAACATGACAAACAAACACACTAACATTAACATAACACTTGTGTTAATATGTATTATTTTATAATTATTAGATTATACTGTATAATGTAGTCACGGGACACTCAGTTCACAAGACAAGACGATACATGAAATCGGGTCAACTAATTTAATTTGTACTACATTACGTTGCATTGCTCCTCACATTGTACACTCTGCCCCACCTCGCGGCCCCACCTCCACTCACCGAGACAATGAGACTGTATGACTAACAAAAGGGCTCGGCCCGTTCATGTTGTTCTATGGAACAAATGCTCCAAGGCGCTGAAACCAACGAATCTCGTTTCCGATTATTTTCAGAGGAAGGGTCCTAAAATTCCAAGAACCAGAGTTCTTGGATGAAATGTCTGAATGTGTCCATAATTTTTTAATTATTCTATAAACGTTTTATGAATTAATTTATTACAGAGCTACTTTTAATCAGTATATAAATATTAAACCATTGAGCTTGAACATAAATGTTTTGAAATCTCTTTACACAGCAGTACACAAAATATGTGTATATATATATATATATATATATATATATATACATACACATACATATATATATACACATACATATATATACATATATACATACATATATATACTCGTGCCATTGAGGGCCAAGACCCTGCAAGGTTTCTTTCCAGCCCGTCACTAAAGCAGGTGATTTTAATGATCAGCACCTCGTAAGGAGCACTGCCGGAGAAACTGATTGAAGAGAAAACCTCCAGTGTCTCGGCCCATTATGGCACGAGTTTAAGACCCCTGCTGTACCGTTTACCCTCCAAATCCTGAGGTTCCAGCTCCCTCCATAGATTCATGGGATTAGGATCTTGAGACTTCAGAGCCTGAATGAGCTCCTTTTGAGCCACTCCTTTGTTGACTTGAATCATTGTCATGGTGGAAGACCTATGCACAACCCATCTTCAGTGTAGTGGTTGAAGCTGGGAGGACCTTATTCAGAATTCTACAGTACATGGCCCCTTTCATTGGCCCCATCAATGCAGTGAAGTCTTGAAAACCAGTCCTTACCTCCATGTTTAATAGTGGGGCTTTTGGGTTCATATTCAACATTTCTTTGCCTCTAAACACAGAGAGTCCAGTTGAGGCCAAATACTTTGAGGAGTATAAGCCGCTACTTTATTTCTCAGGCTTTGAACCTTGTAGTTTAATACAGTAATGCGGCTAATTTATTGTCACGTTCTAATTTGGTGACATCTTCTGCACTTTAGAACAGCTACTTTGTACTTTATGCACATACCCTCATCATGAAAAATACACAAAGAAATGCATACAATGCAGCTTTCAAGTTAAAGGCAATCGATTTGGCTGTCAACGAAGGCAGCAGGGCTGCTCTATGTAAGCTCGACATCAATGAATCGATGGTGAGACGTTGGAGACGGCAGTGTGAAAAGCTGACACAATGCAAAAAAAAGTGATGAGAGCGACAATGAAAGAGAGAGAGACTGACAAAGTGTGGGATGAAGGAATTAGGACGCTATTAATTCCGACACTAAGAAGACTGCTTTAAGAGTTTTAGTTCCCAGGAGGAGGATAAAGACAGCGATCAATGACTTTTCTCGTAGGCTATTGTTTAACCAGCCATTTTACACGCACCGTTCGGCACCGTTACAGGGAAAAACATACCAATGCGCTCTGTAGCAGAAAATAACTGGTTTCATCTGATCACATCACATTGTCCCAAGCCTTCTCTGAAGCATTCACGCAAACTTTAATGGACCTTATTGAGCGCGGGGCCCCTCCCGTCACTAGAGTAAAGTGTGTTACCCAGAAGTGTGTCCCCGCTCCCTTGAGATGGTTAATGAGCTTCTTCAAGCTCTGGGGGTACTCCTTTGTTTTGATTTGCAATAGAAAATGTATTAATCCCAAACTCTTTAACAAATGTAACTTTTTATACACTTTTTACACATGGATCATTGCTATAGCCATGGCACAAGTTGAATGGATGTCCAGGCATGCACCTATTAAATTAATGGGGTTTGTTTTTGCACCTGGTAACTTAGAACACACACCTGTGTCTGCACGGCTAGAAGATGTCTGTTTATGCTTCTTCTGCTTGCTAAATGGCCGTATATACTCATGACTCCAAAGCTAGGCTGCAGGCACTGCTTCATCGCTAACCCTTTGATGACTATCTTCTTTTCTTTCTGTACTGACATCCTTCTTTCCTTAGGACTTCTGTGCTTCACCAGACTCTTCAGGGAGGTAAAAAAAAAGTTCTTAGTCGCATGACCGATCTTCCCCATCATTTCACACAACCATTACTCCCATTGTCCTCATTTTAATATTCTTAATATTTTTGATATCTGTCCTACATCTACCCATCCTTCTTGTGCACATTTAGTACGTGTACCGAAACTCAAAAACGGAAACAACACCCTTAGTAACCGGACTGACAAACAAAGGGGCTATCAGTGCCTCATTTTGGTGCTAAAATAATGCAGACTCAGCCACCTTGAAAGTGATACTGTGCAGGTAACATCTTGTAAGTAATACAATGTCCCAAAAGAGGAACACAGAGTCTTGATGCTCTTCTTCAACTTTTTTTGCTGACCATAACACGCCAACAGCAGTGCGGTTTCTCTTCACACCAACACACAACATTACAACACAAGCATGTCGTTACACTAACTTGATTTTGCATAAGTAATACACAACTAGTTAATGTTGTAACAGTAGTCTAACATTGCCAAAATGGTGGAGCAATTATTATTTTTTGCTCAATTCATGAGGAATGAATGCACTTAAACAGCAGAATGTGTGCATTTAAAGTACTGTAAAATCTTGCAATTTTTCTGTTCTGTATTACAGTTGGTTTTACTGTAGTAGTTATAATTTTTTGGGGCTGTTGTTTTGTATTGATGATGTTTTTACTTAAGATATTTTATTTATTGTATCTAAATTACTATTATCTTCAGCTTGCATGTCACAAAACTCAGTAAAAATGTTTTTCATTTTAAATTAACAATTCGGGCATTGTTTAAGCACAACAGACAGATTTGGTACAAGTATCGAGTAATATCTAAATCAGATGTCAAACTCAATCTACCTTGGGTCCGCATGAGGCGGAGTCTGGCTGAGGCTAGGCCGCAATTTAAATATATATAGTTTATTATTCCGATTTTCTCAAATGTCTTTTTATTTTTTAACACAAAATAAGACAGACAAGGACACTGGTGTAATGGAGTTCTGTGCAAAACTATTAATACAATTTTCAATCAATCAATGAAAAAATAAATAAGTGAACAAGGACCCTGGTGTAAACAAGTTGTATAACTTTCCTCAGGTTTTTTGTGGGTTTTCTTTCCTTGAACTGGGGCCATGTTTATGAGGGACGGCCGGGGGCATTCGTATTGTGCCGCTAGAGGTGAAATTCTTGGACCAGCGCAAGACGGACAAAAGTGAAAACATTTGCCAAGAATGTTTTCATTAATCAAGAACGAAAACATTCTTGGCAAATGCCGGAGCTCTCGTCCGTCTTGCGCCAAGAATGTTTTCATTAATCAAGAACGATTAAACTTCTTTGGTAGTCAATTTGTATGGAACTTCCTGTACTGTTAACTGCTTTCTCTACAAAATTACTAATAAAACAACAACTACATAAACAAATCAAGAACTAATAAGTATTTAAATCAGTAATCAAAGTTTTCAGTTAAATTTTACAATTTAATGTTTTTTTTCTGAAAATGGCTTCTCTTGCCTACTTTCTACTCCTAGGAACCTGGCAGCACTTCCTCTCACATAGCTGAGCCACATTTGTTTTGAAAAAGACATGTTTGGGGCTGTGGAATATACAGTATTTTAACCAGACCAAATCCATGCAAGGGCACGCCACAACCAAACAGAATGTGATGTGTGCCCCCATCTGCTGCCATGCCATCCAAGCGCCTTTTTTATCTTTCCATTTAACATGGGAGTGGATAGGGGCCATGACGCACGGCATGCTCAGCTTGACTCAGCCCCGCACAGATCTGACTGGACTCAGCAGACCACACCAACGAGTTCCCCACGCTTCTTTAATCTCACGGGGCATGCATCACTTTGATTTATTTGTAAAGAAGGATAACCTATACACGCCGTATAATGTCACACTGGGCAGCAACTTAAAACACTTTTTTGGATGTGAACAGCACGCTGGGATGAATGTCCGCGCTTACCTAGCCAGCCACAGAAAAATTCTCCATGGCAATGCTGCCGTAACTTTCACTCATCGAAAAATTGTTCTCGTTCTGCATCAAGCCCAGTCGATATCACTCCCCTGAAAGCGTTACCCTACTGTGATTATTTGGTTCGTCAGCTCCCTACACAATGCTGTGCCATTCATATTGTAGCGTTAGTGGGAGCCCTTCCTGCTTCTCAGTGTCTTTTAAGGAATTGTCTTACAAATGTCTGCTAGTTGCATGTTAGAGATGACATGTTTTTTTTATTGTGCACCCCCTTTATTAACAGTGTTTTGTCTGTTATCTGTTTGTTGTATGGTCGTGTGATGTTTCGGCGCTGTCTAAGACACCCTGAGTGAGACTGTCATGTTGAGTATTGACATCCCGCGATTTCACTGTGTCAAAAAAGTGTGATCTTTATTCTTACTTTGCTCATAAATAGCTTCCTTCACTGCCTCGTGAGCGCAACAATATAAAACCCAAGGGCCGCACTAACGTTAAATTTTCATATAATGGCGAGGGCCACATAATATTGTCTCGGGCCGCATGTTTGATACCCCTGATCTAAACTGTTCCAATAGCCACTGTCGGAATTTGAGCGTGAAACCGCACATGACAGGACGCACAAAAAGTTGTTCCAAAACAAACAGGAAATTGGCCACTTTGGTTTTTAGCGGTAATTTTGGGAAAAATCCAAGATATTTATTTCAATGAACTAATCTAAGGATTTTGAGCAAATGAAAATCCAGTATACTAGATAGAGGGGCGATGTTGCATTGCAAAGGTTTTTAGGCTGTTCTATTACATGTGGGCGGGGCATGGCAACAAACTTGACAAATCACTGGCAAATCCACTGTCTGTGTTGGTTCATGTGCATGGTTTTAGCCTTTGTGTATAACTTGTAGCGCATGTTTTAGTATCATCCACATGCGACAGAAACTATGCAACTATGCAAATATGTGCAAAAGTTTCTACACACATAGATCAGGTGAGGAAGATGGCGACCGCCAAGTTCATCAGTGTGGTAGTTTTGTTGATTGATGATTCACTGGCACAATGTTAAACCGTGTTGGTCTGTGCATTTTGCTTGTTTCAGGGACAAGGTGCCATCACAGAGAAGCTGCGGAGCTTGAGCATGCATGACCTCACACAGATCAGTCAGCAAGATGGAGGGGGAAACCAGATGTATCGCTTCAGCTCTCATGCTGCTAATCCCGCCATCAGACGATCTAAGAGCACCGACGTACCTGATGACGCAGGTATACAAGCACACAAACGCACATGTGATCCAGTTGTGGTTGACTTTGATGGATATCTGTCAGATTACTAAAATTGTTATGAACTGCACTTGCCTATGTAGTGCGTTGCCATTTGTGATTTTTCTCCTACATGAGGTGAGAATTATACATATAGGCTCAAATACAGGTGTATAAAGTACATTTATAATTTTGCCAAGACGAGTGGGCAGTGATAACATCCAGCTAGAATTATGACCACAAAAAGCATTTATTTGAAGAGAAGCATGCTACGGGACATTTAAATAACTGTATACGGGTGCTCCTCGGGATACGGCGTTCAGTGTTACAGTATTTCATGTTCACGAACAGACTCCCATAACTTAAAACTGTAAATTTAGTCCGGACTAGACTTGCTCAAAAACTAGTTACAGCAGTGGTGCCCAACCGCGGACCGCTCAAAGCTTGACAATTTTGCTGCGGCCCGGTGTGGGGTTGAAAGGGAGGGTCCTGAAAGTGGTAAATATTGCTAACGAAGGAGCGACAAAGAGAGATTTGAACTCACCATAACGGCAAATCAATACAACTTGCCACCAAGTGCAATGTTGTCAGTGCATTTCCATTTACTGATGTAGTGGCCAACAGTCAATTCTTCTGTCCTGTTTTTTTCTATCAAAATTCTTCTGGGGCTTTTCTTTTAATCCATGCCTCTCAAACTAAATGTACCTTGGAGCCGCAAGGGGTGAAATTTTTTTAACACAAAATAAGATAGACCGGGGCAAAATAAGGGCACCGGTGTAAACAAATTATGTGCAAAACTATTAATAAAATTCTCAATCAGTCAATCAACAAATAAACAAACAGAAAATAAATGAACAAGCACCCTAATGTAAACAAGTTGTATAACTTTCCTTGGGTTCTTTGGTAGTAAATTTGTATGGAACATACTGTACTGGTAACTGTATAACTGTTTTCTCTACAAAACTATTAATAAAACAATCAACAAATACACAAACAAATTAATAACTAATAAGTATTTAAATCAGTAATAAATTAGTTTTCAGTTAAATTTTACAGCTCTTTAACCTCTTATGTTTTTTTCTTAATGGATTATTTTGCCTACGTTTTACTCCTAGGGACCTGGCATCGCTTCCTCTCACATAATAATAATTCCATTCCAGTTAATTCCATTTTCCACCGCTTATCCGGGTCGGGGTCGCGGGGGCAGCAGCTTCAGTAGGGAAGTCCAGACTTCCCGGTCTCCGGCAACCTCTCCCAGCTCCATCGGGAGGACACCAAGGTGTTCCCAGACCAGCTGTGAGACCTAGTCCCTCCAGCATGTCCTAGGTCTTCCCGGGGGCCTTCTCCCGACCGGGCATGCCCGAAACACCTCACCGGTGAGGCGCCCGGGAGGCATCCGGACTAGATGCTCGAGCCACTTCAACTGGCTCCTCTCGATGTGAAGGAGCAGCGGCTCTACTCTGAGCTCCTCCCGAATGGCCGAGCTCCTCACCCTATCTCTTAGGGTGAGTCCAGCCACCCTACGAAGGAAACTCATTTCCGCCGTTTGTTTCCGCAATCTCATTCTTTCGATCATGACCCATAACTCATGACCATAGGTGAGGGTGGGAACATAGATCGATCGGTAAACAGAGAGCTTTGCCTTCCTGCTCAGCTCTCTCTTCACTTATTGCTATTTAGTTTGAGGAAGTTTGAGGTGGACCAGGATTGTATTTCAGTGAGGCAGTTGGTCATGGAGGTGGGTGGGAGAGTGGAGTTGGGTTTGCTAGAGATGAAAAGCTGGGTGTCATCCAGCAGTGAAAGTGGATAGAGTGCTTTCTGAAAATGTGACCAAGGGGAAGCGGGTAGATTATGAACAGTAGGACAGGACAGAACCCTGGGGAACACCAGATGTGACAGGGAAGGGGTGTGAGGTGAAAGACTTGAGTTGAATGAACTGGGTGCGGTCTGAAAGGTAGGAGCGGAACCAGGTGAGGGGAGTATTTGTGATGCTGACGGAGGAGAGTCTGTCCCGGAGGATGGGGTGTGAAATGGTGTCAAAGACTGCACTGAGGACAAGCAGAAATAGAATGGATAGTAAACCAGAATCACCAGAAAGGAGAAGATAATTAGTGATTTTGAGAAGGGCCGTTTCAGTGCTATGGAGTTTGACGGAAGCCAGATTGGAATTGTTCATACAGGTTATTTGAAGAAAGGTGGGTGAAGTTGTGGAGCAGCAGTTTTTTTCAAGAAGTTTGGAAAGGTTTGAGATGGGACGGAAATTATTAAGATCAGCAAGGTCAGTACCAGGTTTTTTGAGTAAAGGAGTGACAGCGGCAGTCTTAAGAGGGGAGCGTACAGAACCAGAGGTGAGGGAGGCATGAATTATGTTGGTGAGGAGGGGGTATAAAGAAGGAATGGAAGCTTTAATGAGAGCAGGGAGGAGTGGGTCAAGTTGGCAGGAGGACGTTTTGGATTTCTGTATAAGAGTGGAGATTTGGTTGAGAGTAAGAAAGATAAGAGGTGGGAGGGGGATGGAGAAAATGGAACAGGTTCGTTTGGAGCAGTTAAGGGAGTGAGTTGCTGATGGATATGGTGGATTTTTGAAGTGAAGAATGAAGCTAGGGTATTGCAGAAATCAGAGGAAAAAAGATGTGTTGGAAGTGAAGCATGAGATTTTTTTAGAGATATTGGAGATAAGTGAAAAGATTATCTTGGAGTTACCTTCATTTGTACTGATTACACCGATGTAGTAAGTGGATTTGGCATTGGAGATGGAGTCCTTGTATTGTAAAATATGCTTTGTGTACATGTCTTTGTGTACACATAGCTGAGCCACATTTGTTTTGAAAAAGACATGTTTGGAGCTGTCAATTCAACAACGCTGTGCCATTCATATTGTAGCGTTGCTGGGAGCACTTCCTGCTTCCCATTGTCCTTTGCGGGATTGTCTTACATATGTCTGCTAGTTGCATGTTAGAGATTACATTGGTATTTTTTGAACACTCTCTCTTATAAACAGTGTCTTGAAAACAAAGTGAATCTTAAAAACAAAGGCAAATATTATGTTAATTTTATTGTAATTATTACTATTGTGGTCATGTTTTGCTTACAGTCTCATTTGCACAATTCTATGACCATGCATTTCTAGTTTCTGATGGAATATCAAAGAGGCTGTCTTTTCATTTCTTCCTAAAAGATTCAATCATTTAACCTCTAACAAATAAACAAGACACAGCCACCTTGGTTTCAGGTGGCTCCATGGCCATCATTACATCTGAATGGGATGCTAACAAAGGCGGTACGCCAAGCTCTCAGACTAGAGCTGTCCTGTCTAGTTTATAAGCCTGCTCAAAAGAGGCGACACGTCTTCTAAGACAACCTGAACAGTCCAGTTGTGATTGATACAATGACCTGTATGAATGAAAATATTCATAGGAATTGTATTCAATGAAATACATTTTTTCTGTCGTAAATCTATTGACATTTGCATTAGGAACAGTAACAACTGATAAAAATACAGATGAACATGTCAGTGAAAAGTGGCTTACACAAGTGGACACAAACTTGAAATAAATGTGTTGTTTTTGTGTGTTTTCTTTGTTCCTTCCAACCTCCTTTCCTTGCAAGCAGAGACCTGCGGGTTGGCTGGCATTTCAATGAAAGCAATTTGTGGACTTGTGCGTGTGTGCTATAGTGGGAGTGTGTGACTTCCCAGCAGACGGAAGGGGGTGAGATGAGGCTGAGTGGGATGCTGGTAGAATGTCAAACACACACTCTGGCTCCGTTCCCACAGTCTGGGTCTCAGCCATAGCCAGTGAGTCATAGTGAGGGTGTTTGAGGTCGGATGGGAGGAGAAGACGGAGATTACTGATGTGTTGGTCTTGAAAGAAACAGCTCATTGGGCAGATGATGATTGGAGCTGGCTTCTGCCCGGGAGCCCGTGTTGTGTGTGTTCCCCCCCCTCTCCCTCCATGTTTACATGTTTAGCTACACGTGATTAGTCAACTGTCATCGACTTGACCGGTGTGGCATTGAGCAGGAGGGAGCGGGATGGGGGTTCCAGACACAGCAGGAAAATAGGGAGAGAGACACAAAAGACGCAACATGCTGGAAAGGTAAGAAAATGAGTGACTGAAAGAGGCACACAATCATTAGGATACATTTCAGTTGCATTAATAATACAAAAGCCAAGTGTAGCCAATGCAAGATTACATTGTCACATCGATCCGACTCTTCAAATAACCTGTGCAGGTACATTAGAACTGTACATGGAAGAAAAAAACATAGTCATTGTTATTTTGGTAATTAAGTAACAAAAAGTCAAAGGCCACTTGGGAACCAAAAGAGATGCCTTGTTTTAGTAAGCAAAGTCATAACAACCGGTGCTCTAAAAATCACCAGCATCTGAAAAGTATTCAGAGTTTCAACTTTTCCACATTTTACATTGCAGCTGATTCCAAAATTGATTAAATACATTTTTCCCATCATAATTCTACACACAATACCCCATAATGACAAATCTGCAACTTTATTAGAACTAAAGAATGACAAAAATCACATGTAAATAAGTATTCACAGCCTTTGCTGTAGACCTAAATATTGAAACTCAAGTGTTAAAGTTTAAGTATACATTTTAGAAAAAAGAGATATTCATATAAAAAAAATAACATTACAAAAAAATTACAACCATGATGTCATAACATTATGACAGAATGTTTTGTTTTGACTATAATTAGCTTGGAAAGGTTTGCAGCAAAACAATAAAGGTACAATTTTTGAAATATTATGAGAATAGAGTCAAAATATTGTAGGAATGAAGTCACAGTTGAAATATTTATATTTATATTTGGAAAAACCACAACAAATGAAACAGCAAAAATGGAAAAACAAGCAATGAAAAAGTGACAATACACTGTCACTCATAACACACAGCTGAGAGTTTTTATTTGTAAAACATCAATGTGGACCGTAACCCTAGATGTTACCGTATGCAACCCTCGCTGGGAAAAGTTTGGACACCCCTGGTCTGAACTTGGTGATAGGGGGAGATGGGCCTTTAGTCAGGGAGTAACCAAGAACCTAGTGGTCACCCTTCTGAAGGACAACCATGTCTGTAGCAATCCACCAATCGGGCCAGTATGGTAGGCTAAAAGGCACGTAGCCACCGACATGAAGTTTGCCAAAAAGTCTCTCAAACCATGAAAAACTAAATCCTCTTCTTTGATGAGACTAGTCAGGATAGAAAGATGAATGCAGTAAATACAAAGACATCCTGGATGAAAACATGCTCCTCATACTTTCAGCAGGACAATGTTCCAAAGCACACAGCCAACACACTCCCTGAAAGTTCTTGTGCGGCCCAACCGTGGAATACTTTATGGATGCGCCGTATTTGATGAATAGGTAGATGTAGACTGAATGAGTCACTCGCTATGTTTACATGCAGTCAATAACCCAATCCTAAATGTGTGTACCAAATTTGGTGGTGATTTCAAGTCAGCCTGATTTATTGGGTCAAACGTTGGGTTTTAATACCACCATGTTGTGTATTTGTCAGAAACATAATTGCACAGGCAACACATGTTAGGTTAGGTTTTGCCATTTTGTGTCCAGTGAGTTAGGACTAATTTTCTCACATGACCTTATAAAATAGTGAAATAAAAATGGAGGTGCATAGAGAGGGATGCTTGATAACAGGAATTTACTGAGAGAGGAAAATGTATTATGTATTCGGCTCAGCAGTCCTGCTTCCCTGATAATTTCTCCCTGTAGTTCCTCTGCTATGGAGGGTTTCAGGTAATGCCTTTTGTGTTACGCTCTTTGGCAGCTGAGGGGACTCTTATGGGTTTATCTTGTATTCCATGCTTTGTGAACAGCGCTCACGTGTACTTTTAAAGGGGCTGGGTTGCACAAAGCTACTGACTTTACTGCCCTTTTGCCCAGTGGTTGTAAAAATGCAGAACAAAATCATCCTAAAAGGCTGTAAAAAAACACACAAGATGATTACTGCTCACATACCGTCAATGTGTCTTCTGCTGCATATTTTCAATGTGTGTGAGGAACCCAGCAGACAGGCGACCAGGTTGTTACACACACCAACACACTTGTTCCAACTAACGCCCTGTCCACACAGGAACACTCCTGGGATTTTTTTTTGGCAGGCCGGAAGAAAAAAAGCGTGGACAATGTGTAGAATGGATAAATAGCTGCATCCAGATGGGGACGCAGTATTATTGCCGTTGTGACACCAAAACTATAGAAGAAAAAGGAACGCATGCGCATACAGTCCCATCATCTTCCGCTTTCTAAGGCTTGTTGAGACTGACAACCAAGTGGAATTTTGGAGTATAAGGCAACAAATATCAGGAGAATGTTGACTGGGGTGAGTTATGCCAGTCAAAGTAGTCCGCTTGTCACTTCTGGTCACATGACAGAGACAGGGCGGTGATGTCATCATTGTTAGAAAGCAGCGGCTTGCTTGTCTACACGGAAATGACAAGCCGGCATTTTCAGATTTTCCCACTTTTGAGGCAGTTTTCAAAAACTAACTAGAACGCCGAAAGGCTGAAATAATAAAATACTTTCCGTTTCCAAAAACATTTCTGGGCAAAAATGCACATGACAGCTGGTAAAAGTGATTTTACTTGGACATACTTTTTTTTCAAACTCGTGTGGATGGATGTATTTTTTTTTTTGTCGGTGTTCGTGTCCATTCATTCATGTTTTATTTACATTCCAAAGGGTTCTGAGAATGTGAATGCATCCTGACTGCTGATTGGATGTGCCAGCAAAGGGAGTGGGAGATGGCTGCGGGTGTATGCCGAAAGTTGTTTTGGCATTGTTATAAAGTGATTGCCCGGTTTATTTCCACCCAAAAACATTTACAATCCGCGACAAGAGTTCCTCTTCATGTGTTATCTTGTACACTTGTAATAGTTAAAGTGGTGTTGGTTTTAGTCACGTACAATTAAGGTACTTTTGCTCTAGCCAGACTAGTTGTGTAATTTGTGGTATATATAATACTGTGGCCGCGTATAATCTTGTTTTGCCAAAAGAGTAATTGATACTGGAAGGATTACTTGATTTGATGGATTATTGCCGTCACTTTTGTTTGGTGAGGTGGGCCAATTCAATGCTATTTTCCAAACAGTTCTGCCAGCCAGATGAAATGGCAGTGCTGGCCAGATTTTTAGATTTATATAACTGTGTGTGTGTGTGTGTCAGGGACAGTGAGTACGGATCCCCCACCTGTTATGTTCACGTGTGGCTCACTCTCCCTTATTTTGAAAGCTCTTCAAAATAAAAGTTAAAAAGGCTGCAACTAAAAGTTATTTTCTTAGTCGATTGATTTGAAGCAGGACCACACTGTGGCCGTGTGGTTACATGTTGGCCACCCAGTCAGCAGATCCGGAAGATCCAGGTTTGAATCCCCGTTGGACATCTCTTTGTGGAGTAGGCATGTTCTCTCTGTGCTCGTGTTTTCTCCAGGTACTCCGGTTTTCTCCCACATTCCAAAAACACGCCTGTTAGGTAAATTGGCGACTCGAAAATGTCCATAGGTGTGAATGGTTGTCTGTATGTGCCCTGTGATTGTACACCAATGCAGGACAAACGCCACGGAAAATGGCTTGTTGTTTTGAGTGCTCGTTTAGTTACTGGACGGACCACATCAATACGAATAAAAACACAGGCACTTTAGTGGTTTGGTTCGCTGCATATCAAAATAGAGGCAAAAATGTCCATCACTTTTTTGTTTTCAGAATACTTTCACGACGAGGACGACCGGAGCGACGACGAGGCCGAGGCAACCTTCTCTGAAGATGAGGCCCTTTCTCAGAAAGGACTGAGGCGATCTCAGAGTGTCAAAATAACACGATCCAGAGTCCGTAAAGATGTAAGTGTTCTAATCAAAGAAGGAAAACGTCATCACCACCAAGTTACAGTATATAGTAATTGTGTTTTCTCGCTAGGCTCGCTATGGATCCCTGAAGATTAAAGGCAAGAAGAGACCAGCGCTGAGTTCTGTCAACTACGGCATGTGAACACTCCTAACACACACATAGATAATACCAGTTTTTTAAAATGTTCTAAATAAGATTGCTATTTGTCCTAAATAGCTGGCCATTTGATGAACTACAATTTTTAAGTAATTCAGTCGGTCTGTTTTCAGTGTCTGCAGGTCGCTTTTTGGCACAAAAGAATTACTTAAATTATTATTATGCGGAAAAAGACATTTTTGTCACCGATTATGGAAGACGTTACTATCGAAAATGTCAAACGCTCTAAACAAAGACATCGTTTGTGTATTTGTGTCAAGAAACTCCTAATGACACTACGCATGGGCTTTATGGATTCTGTTCTTGCCTGACATGACCTGACAGGTAATAGTCCCGAGCCAAGAGTTCCTTGTAGAACACACTTCTGTGATGGAGGCGTTTGGATTTTGAAAGAGTCACGTGTGGCAGAGGAATCTTTAAAGCAGGGGTATCCAAAAATACAAATACAAAAAAGACCAAAAAGGTGCAATTTCAGGAGAAACAGCTGACTTGTTGATAAAAATTAGGGATGCCTTGTGGGACGATAATAAGGAAATAAATCACCAAATAAATGAAAATGAACCTGCCGGCATCAAAACATTGCCATGTGCGTGCGTGTCTGCTATCCTCATCTGTCGCCTCCTAACAGGCAAGAAGAGGGTTCACCATGTGCATTGGTTTCATCAGCTTAGCGTGGTTATTCCATATTTTTTCTTTGTCATAGACCCAATGTATGGTGTAAAAAGCTTGGACACCCCTGCTCTAAAGTCAAACACAATCCCAACCGCAAAGATGACCTGCGACTTCTTCCCAGATTATTTTTCACCACAATAGAAATAATCCATTCCGGGTTGTTACATCACAAACATTTCTTAAAGTATTATTCATTTTTCATGTTATTTCCTTTGGATCAGAAGGGTTTTTATGTATTATATCTGTTTTTGTGTATGCATCTCATCCCAAAGCTTTTTATTACTGCTGTTTTGTTTGCTTGTCATCTCAGTTTTTTAAAAATAACCACATGTAGGTGACACTCAGCAGCCTTGTCCGCGATCGATCTTTTTACTGCTGAGGCACACCAGTAAAAACAAGCCAGGCATCTAACCATCACTGCGTGGGATTCCCTGGTAATTAGCAAGCATTTCTTTGAAAACAATGAATGAAGCATAGACATTGAATTAAAAGTCAAATACAATGCTCATCAAAATTAGAGGAACACTTTTTAATCAGAGTATAGTAACCTATCAGTCACACTTCGGGGATATTGATCTGGTCAGTCAAGTAGCAGAGGGGGTTGTTAATCATGCTTTTAATGAAATCAACAACAGGTGCATCAGAGGGGCAATGAGACAGACCCCAAAACAGGAATGGTTTTCCAGGTTGAGGCCACTGACTCCTCATCTCTTTTGGCTGATTTTTTTACTGACGTGTCAGGCATGTGTACAAGCATGTGGGGGCCCATCAAACTACTGAGAATCATTTGGAGTTGCTACAAGGACATTTTGGCAAGATGGACCAGTCTTGGCAAAATGGACCAGTCTGCTGCATCATTTTTTCATTTTCATTTTTGGGGTGGCTTTGATTTACCCCCTCCATAGGGTGATCATTTTCCTTTCTATTAAATTATATGGCAACATTTTGTCACTAATACATCCCCCACTTATTATCAGGGAAGATATTCACAAGATCATTTTTCCCCTGTTTGGATCTGATGTGTTTGCAAAGTGTTCCTCTAACTTTTTTGAGCAGTGTATATTGGAAGTGGTGACTTAATGTTAGGGCTATTTTTTTTATATTATTCTTTTTGTATCGAATTGTTCTAAAATATAGTTTAATTGTATAGTATATGCCGCACGGTGGATGACTGGGTAGCATGTTGGCCTCACAATCAGGAGGTTCAGGGTTCGAATCTCCGTTGGGCATCTCTGTGTGGAGTTTGCATGTTCTCCCCATGCGTGCGTGGGTTTTCTCCGGGTACTCCTCCCACATTCCAAAAACATGCATGTTAGCTTGATTGGCGACTCTAAATTGTCCGTTAGAATGTGAGTGTTGTGTGGTTGTATGTCTGCCCTGGGATTGGCTGGCAACCAGTCCATGGTGTACCCCGCCTCTCGCCCAAAATCAGCTGGGATAGGCTCCAGCATACCCGCGACCCTAATGAGAATAAGCGGTATAGAAAATGGATGGATATATGGTGTATATTAATCGTATAGTCTATACCAGTGGCCCCATTGTGTACTAAGAGAACCAGGAGTGTTCTCCGAAAAAATGAGGAATGACTTTTTTTTTTTTCAAAAAAGAGCTTTAAAACTAATCCTCTAATAATTGGGTTCTCCGGTCAGGATCTTTTTTCTTTTTTTTTTTTACACTGTGTAACGTGTAACCACTGACTTTGCTGATGTGTGACAACAAGCCAAACAATGCATGTGGTCATTGTGTCTGATGATACATCAAAAGCTTTAAGCGGGGCTGGGGTTTTTTTTTTTTGGCTGCTGTTTTGTGGATTACTGGATTATAAAATGTCATTAAATTAAGACTTCACTTGTCTTTGTGTCTTTTTGTCTTAATAGGCCATCTATGTAAAGCTGTCCATCTAAAAGTCACGTACTGATGTAGACAACCCAGAAAGCACTATATCAAATGAAAACACTGGACAAAACACCCAAAAGGCATACAGACTCACAACCAATGCCATCTTGGAGAAGATGATAATAGCACGAGTGACATGTTTGTTGTTTTGGTACTACTCATTGCCAAACATCCAGTCTTTCACTTTTTATTGGATGGAAACTTCAACAACATCTTCAATGCCATTGTGGAAAGTTGTGTTAATTGCCTTTACTTTAATCCACAATGACGGAACAACAAACTTCTCCAAACACAAAACCCACATTGGAATGAAGCCAGCAGGACCACATCATCTGCGGACCAAGCTCTGACATGTCATGCAGGGAGCGAACCGCCTGAATGAGTTGGTCCCATTCTCCAAACCTGGTGTACAAATTCCTTTGGATAACATGTGACTAAACCAATGTATAAAAGTTAAACAAGTAAAATGATCATCTTTGAACTGGGGCTGCACGGTGGTTGAGTGGGTAGCATATTGGCATCACAGTCAGGAAGTCCATGGTTCAAATCTCCGTTGTGTATCCCTGTCTGAAGTTAGCATGTTCTCCGGGGGCTCAGGTTTCCTCCCACATTCCAGAAACATGCATGTTAGGTTAACTGGCGACTCTAAATTGTCCATAGGTATGAATGTGACTGTGAATGATTGTATTTCTGCCCTGTAATTGACTAGGGACCAGTCCAGGGTGTCCCCCGACTCTTGCCCAAAGCCAGCTGGGATAGGCTCCAGCATACCTGCGACCCTAATGAGGGTAAGTATTATAGAAAATGAATTGAAATGTGTTTTTACAAACATCTCATGGCTTTCTCACATTGTCACTCTTTTCTGCTTTGGACGTCCAGCAGGACTCATTTGTGCCTTAAGTAAAGAGCATAAAAAAAACTTGACCCTCCACACGTACCCTTTTTCACATCAAGATGACCGTTTATAATTTACACTGGGGCGTCATCAGCAGCCACTTCCACAAGCCGCCACCAGATGGCGACCTTTGCTGTAGTGAGCACAATAATGGCTGCTACGCTTCGTTCTAGTTACAGTAAAGTGACATTTGAAGAGTGTATGGCATTGGTTAGATAGCTTTTTTTATGCTACCAAAAGGTCATTTGAAAGAAAATGCAATATCTTCCTGTCGGTCTTCCCCTTGGGTGTACAATATATTTATATATTTCTCCAATCTGTCAACGTGTCTCTGTGGCGCAATCGGTTAGCGCGTTCGGCTGTTAACCGAAAGGTTGGTGGTTCGAGCCCACCCAGGGACGACTGATTTTTCGTTGTTTACCCCTGTGGCACTAATACATGAATATTATATCCTTTAATTAAGATACAGATTAGATGAAGATGACGTGAACATCATAGGTGCATCCATTTTCAGTGCCGCTTATTCTCATTACAAGCATTCACACTTCAGACATGCATGTTTTTGAAATGTGGGAGGACACCTGAGTACAGGGAGGAAACCCACGCACACACTATGACTTTCATGTTTCATAATTTCGACTTTTTATTTCGTAACTATGACTATCATAATTTTGACTGTTTATCATAGTTTGACTTTCCAGTCTTATAATGTACACGTATTTGATCTCATCTTTTCATGACTTTCCAATGCATAATAATGATGTTTGATCTTGTAATTTTGAATTTTTATCTCATAATTATGGCTCTCTATTTAATTTTTTATCCGGTAAATATGATTTTTTTTTTTTATCTCAAAATTTTGACTTTTTAATCTTATTTTTTTGTATACATTTTTTCTTTTTTATCTCAGGACTTAACCTCAGTTATGACTTTATTTCATAATTATGTCTCTCTTAATTTCAGTGTTTCTCAGTTATATCTCATACATTTATCCGATAACATTTTGACCTTTTATCTAATAATTGTGACTTTTTAGCTCATAGTCTCAACTTTTTATGTCATGACTTATCTCATTTTTGACTTCCCAATCCCATAACTATGCCTTTATCTTTAAAATGTTGACTTTATATCTCACGATCATGGCACTATTTTTTTTTCTGTGGCAGAAAACGGGCTAAATTCATATATAACAAGCTACAAAAATATTGTTGTGACATATACGTCACAACAAGATTGTCACAGTAGCAAGAATGCTAATAAGCCACTTTATAAATGTCATTGTTTCAAGTAAATAGAATTAATATTCAATTCAAAGTGAACTTGTAAGCACAACTGTCCAGTTGAGTTAATTAAAGGCCCACAGCGCTACTTTCAAGCGTTATGTTTTAAAACAACAAAGGACCATCTTGTTTGCGGTGCACTCAGCAAAGTCAAGTCATGGAAAAATATAACATCAACATCAGTAACAATCCACCTCTTAATACCAGGTAAGATATGATGCGTTCAAGTGCACTGGTAAGTTTGAGAGTTACACACAGGCTTCCAGACTGCAACCAATCAGAGGATGCAAAAATGCTGATGTGTGAGCACAGACTAGGAACTCCTCCACCTGAGGCAAGACCTCCTTCTAACCTGAAAGCTGCCAGCCACCCTTTTCAGTGGCTGACCATGACCATGACCAGACATGTTCATTTCACTGCATGTTTCTCTATGTAGTACCACTATTTTTTAAATATCTTAAAGGGGACCTAGGAATGTTGTATTCTCGTGTTAAACGACGCCAGCATGTCAGACGATGACGTTTGTGCATTTGGAAGTGGTTTGTGTTTCACAGAGTTCCACTGACGTCACAAAACCCGTGCTTCCTTACATGGGTAACAAAGAGCGATGGCTCCCAGGAAATGTTTGTTTGGGTTTGAGGGAAGGCTAATTTTGTTTAGCCATACAAAGCTGGACTGTCCGCCAAACTGTTGCTGAAGTCCGACGCCTTTCCAACGTTACTTGGTCGTGTTGGAGAGTCAGAAGAGCAAGCAGTAAAGAATTCAGTGTTCTAATTTTTTGTGGAATTGGACAAAAGCGGACAAAACCTCAGCTTTCATTCTCTTGTTTAATGGGCCAGTTGAGGGAAGTAGCACCTAAACTATGACCATTGAAACCACGATTCTTGCATGTTTGGTGTGAAATTGTTGGGGTACAATATGAACTTCCTTCAACACATCTCATTAAAACTCCGTAGCATAGGCAATATGAATTTGGCCATCTCTGACACAAAGTTTTAGGAAAATATACAGGAATATGCGATACAGTCAAAGGCAAATTCCCATATACTTTACCGATTTATCAGGTTCAGTTCTTCGTTATGTAGAATGCACATGATCTCCCCACAGCAGTTGCTGTATGGATGCATTATGGGGGGCCCCGTTGTGACGACCAAGGTGCGGAAAATAATAACGAATGAAAAGTAGCAGTAAATATCCTGAGGGGAACATGGCGCCCGGCTTAGCTGGTGTACTGTGAGAGTATGTGCATGGGGTTCTAAATCGCAACAATTTCAACACACGTGAAGTTCTGATCAGTGGTCTACCTGAAGGCTAATGCAGAGCTCACTGATGCATGTTACCCATCCTGTGCTCAAAGGAATGAGCAGAGTTCAAGGAAGGTTCTGCTGCATCTCAGTGGTAGGACTTGACATGATTCCATTCAGCTTGCTTTACACCTTCTTTGTTTGATCACACGTTTTGAATTTGGGTCGTCAAACCCCGGCGTATGCGTATGTATTGGAACAAAGTCTCACAGTTTGTCTTTGTCCAGCAGCTCCTGGAGTTCATTTTGGATGTCTGCTGGTAGCTCCAGAGGAGGAAGATCATCCAAACACAGATCCTCCTGAACAGGCATTTCCAGTGGGGGCAGCTGAGGGATGGCTATCTCCTTTCCTTTTCCTGTACTTTTCCTCTCCTGGCCGCCCCCCGTGGCCATTGGGCTCCCGGCTTGAGGGAGCACCCAGAGCTCAGAGCGCTCCACGAAGTCTGCGCCCTCCGCCCGCATCCGGGTGTTCTCCGATTGCAGCCTCTTGTTCTCGGCGGTGAGCCGCTGGTTTTCATCCATCAGATGGTTGACCAGGCGCCTCAAGTCTTCAATGGTGGTCTGTTGTTCTTCCAGGCGAGTTTTATCATCCTTAGTGGTCTTAGAGCCAGGACAGGGTGTCACAGATTGGAGGCTCCCGGCCTGTCGAGTCTGAAGCTGGTAGAGTAGGGTGTCGTATTCTCTCTCCCTGCCTCCTATGCATTCCACAGCTATAGAACGTGTGGAGCTGCGGGGCTGGCGCTGGGCCGCTGACTCGGATAGCGCGAGGAGCCCCGGGGTGCTCGATGGCGCTACCGTATCAGGGTGAGCTTTTGTGGCCTCCCGACGCGTTTCCCTCTTCCAGCGCTCTTGGATGAGATGCTGCTGTTTGAGGTGACTGTCCCTCTGCAGCTCCATGGACACGCGCGCCTGCAGCCACAAAAACAGTACAGTGAACGGTAAACCGTGGCCCCAACTCCTCATTATTTTACACTCATTTTACCGCCACTGTCTGTACTTTTGTGAATATAAAGGAAAGGTCTGGTATTAAATGCAAAGATCCGTACAAATATTGATGCGATTCATCAAATGTTGCCCAGTCTTTCAGAAACGGCTGTATCGTGGCTAACTTTCCCAGTCACATGTAAGATGTACACATGCAGCCCGAGTCTCACACACGTAACCGCAATAGCATGCTCTGCTAAACTAAGCTAACCAAGCTAGCTTCCAATCAAAATTAATAAGGAGTTTCTACGTTTTTTCGACAACCTTCACCGGTGTTTCAAGCCGTTTCCACTTGTTTAGTTCGGGCGGGGGAGGTTTAGTGATGGTGACGGGAGTCCACCACAATTGAGCGGTCTGCCGGGGAAGCACTTCCCCCCCGCAAGCGTTCCTTCTCCTCGGGATGACAGTATTTGATTCACGTTAGGGTTGGGCGATAAGGACCTTAGCATGTATAACTACAGCAGGGTATTGTATAAAAAGCTAGGAACCTTTACCCATATAATGACACTTGTCTCCAAGCACATTTATTGATTTGTTGGTAACAAACAGCAAGCACATTCAGTGTCTACCAAACTAGACTAGTGTATTCAGAATTCAGGCATACATTTTGACATTTCAGTTTAGTAGGCATCACGTCTTTGGCTAAACAAGACACTGCATCAGTCAGTCCATGTCATTGTTTGCTTTTCTTGGCGTAAAGTAGCCCATCAGCTAAAGTGGGTTTTTTTGGACTAATTGTAGACAAGCTCGCGGACTCCGTCTCACTCTTTCTGACACACTCTTCCTGCTCAACTCCGTTTGCGCTGGAGATGGTAGAAGACATTTGTCGTGTTCCTATTTTTGCAGTCAAAGTTGCTTTGTAAACTTCGCATATTATGGTCTCTCGCTCCACAGCGACTCTATCGAAACCAAACTGCTTCCATATTACAGAGGTACTCCCCGCAACAGTCTGTGGTCTGTAGTTTCCACTTCTCCGCCGCCTTCAGCCATGCTCATTTTCTCTTTTTTGTTGTGGTACGCGTATTTATAGCAATATAAATGATAACAATTTTGTTATCATTGGAAGAACTGCCGTTATACCAATATATAAAAAAAATATTGCCTAACCCTAAATTCCCATCCTGTCAATTTTTGCAATTCCATCATTCCTTTGCAAAAATCATAGGGCCCTATTTTTCTACAAAGGTGAGATTTTTTTGCTCTGTTTTTGTGTGTACTGTCTTGATTGCTCGTTGGTTGACCCGTTGTTCAGTTCATACCGGAACCACGGTACTTCATGTGCGTTTCTCTGTAGCCTATATGGGTGGCACGTGGACAAAGCAAGATCCGAACACGGGTATATTCAGAAGCACACACTAGCCCAGCTGCACACACACAATACGCAAACGCTCATTCAACGGCTGTCGCATGCATTTAATCAATCAGAAGCCTGAAAAAGCTGCCACAACTGACTGATGCACATTATAATGCATGCAGTGGCTTATTATCATCATCAGTGACATTTAGAGCCCAGGAAACGTGACTTCTTTAAACGTTTTGCTGTGAATTAAGGTTTAAAAAGGTGATGTAATTATGCAAATTAAATGATGACTTAATTGAGTTTATATGTCATGCACTCGAGACGGCCACCGCTTCGACGATATACCGCATTCAGCACAAAACTGTACATTACTCGTACCGACGGACGAAATACAACAGTTTGTTGCACACACCATGTTGTACGCTAAGTGAGACACAATTCTGGCGCATAGCAAAACACATGGTACACAAAATATACAAACATACACATACACACAATATACAAACTGAACTAAGACGACTTAACATTGCATCAAGTGTCATTTTGTCCATGTTGTTATGAAAGGATATAACATTTGCAGAAATATGGCTGAACCCACTTGTGAGGTACTGTACTGTTCCAATCCCCCACACTGCTGACTGAAAACATCAACAAGAAAATGAAGGAGCTCACCTGTTTACAGTCTGTAGTCTTCATTGCTTCTGTCAGAAGTTCTGCAAGAGACAGATCAGGTTCATCAACTTCACACGTTCCACGCTGAGATCATTAGTAGTGTTGGGCAGGTTACTCCCCATATATAGTATACTTCATATACTATATATTTACTGTTACTTACACCTTGTTTAACAGACCGGAAAGTAAACAACAGCACGGTACTTCACATCTTTAAGATGTTGTTGGGCCTTCCTTGTGAGAACTGATGACTTTTTCACGTTATTGCATGAATTATGTATTTCATAACAGAAAAAATATATAAATATGTCAATTTACATTAAAGATTTATTGTATTTTTCCTAATGAATAATAATTACATTATATTAGTGTATTTTTCTGGTAGTCTAATATTTACATTTTTTGAAAAACAAATATAATTAAATAAAAAATGTAGTTTAAACCAGGGGTCCCCCACCACTGCTCCCCCGCACCAGTTTGTGGGCGGGGCCGACCCAGACTGCGGGAAGTACAAAAAAAACAAAAAACTTACAAAAATACATTTGTAAAATCAATTTTGGAAGTATGGACTACTGTTTTATTTTTTTAAATAACAGTTAAAAATCCCACAATTTGTGCATTTATATGTTGTTTGTTGCAAGCGGCAACCCGTCCCACTTTGTTTGATGGTCCTTGAACCCACCATTGTGCATGTGCCAATTTTCTACCACGCTGCGCAGTTGATGTTGTTCCTGTCTTAAGAATAACACAATACATAATAAAATAAATTACATCGCTATAGTGTGCAAACGCCCCCACACACTCCAAAAATATGTTTTTCTGTTAAAAAAAACAAATATTTTCAAACTATATGCTCTCTTGGTGTAAAGTATTACCCATGTAACAATTACAAACGTGTTGTTTTAACTGCACATGGGGTAGTGCTCTGATATATAATTAAAATGTTTGAAAATTGCTGTTCTAGCTACTATCAGTTCCTTTAGTATTACATTTTTCACATTTTAAAAACAAACCAGACTTGCACCACAGGTTACACTGCAGACCTGAGTGGAGGCTCTTACCAAAAATAAAGTGCACAGAGACCAAAAATGCCAAGAACTCCAGAAGTAGCTGCATAGTAGCTGTGCTCCTTGCTCCAGCTAGCTTTAGCTTTGTTCCTTGCAATCAGTCTGGCAGAGCAAAAAGGGACAGTGGCGGGCATTCAGCCCTTTGCAGAGGTAGATAAGATCTATGCAATTCACCATCCGTCTTTTGTTTCATACAGTATGTGAGGATTGGCCGATCCCCCAAAATGAAGGAAATTGGCGCCGATTGATCAGTTTGCAGAAAACCTATCCAGACCGACCCATGCCTACTCATCACCCACGGGGAAAAAGTGGGTGTTTTGGGAGCTAAGCGTTGTCGGAACCTTTAACAACAGGGCATGTAAGATCCCAACCAGGAGGACGGAAGACAAAAAGAGCAGACACACATCACAAAGGCTCTTACTGCCTAACTGGGTCTTTTGTCAGATTCGCTAAGAAAATGAAGGTAAGACAAGAAAAACAGGAGCCGCAACGTCATGGTCCCTAGCGTGATTGGCTTGTCCGAAGAACTAAGAAACATAGCATCCGAATGCACTTCCAATCCAACACACCCCTAAGTCACTCGACAAAAAAAATCCCTAGAATCAAGCTCGGGAATGTTGTTTATGCAGTGTAGTGTAGTGAAAAATACACAGTCTCCCTCCAGATTGCGACCAAACAACCCCTTCACCACTGGTTCTCAAATGGGTGCACTTGAAGGCACTTAAAGGTACTTGGGACTTTTACAGTTATTCACCAGACATTTTATTTACTGTCACAAAAGTTTCCTGTAATAAAAAAAAAGTGACGGTAAAAATAACTATAAAAGGTAAAACACGGAATGAAAAAAATGTAACTTGGAAAAATGGACTTTAAAAAATAAATACAGAATTTGATGAAAAAGTCACTGAACCTACCTGCTGCTTTCCCGTGGCAAGAAATCGCCTCTTCATACTTTCCAGCGGCAAGCAAGCGATCTGCCTTCCTGCACTGCTGATGGGCCTGAAGAAACATGAACATATGCAGTAGATACACATGAATTGCAGTGCTACGGTGGATCAGTAACCGATTGTGACATAAGGACACAAAAACTGCACTGCTGATAAACACAACAGATGAGAAAAATGTTTTATGCCGTTTAATCTTCTTTAGGGTCACGGGGTATGCTGGAACCTATCCCAGCTGACTTTTGTCTGGGAGGCGGGGTACGCCCAGTACTGGTAAGTGCTACATGGACTTCAAAATTAAAAGTGCGGATGATCATATGTTTCACATTTCGAAAGCCTGCAGTCAAATACTACATGTCAACCAAGTGCATATGTACAATACATACTTTGAACTGGATTTAGTTCTAGGCCAGCCCACTCTGTTCTGTTGATTGCTAACGTTATTATTAATGTTGTAGTTTTAAATTTAAATAGATCAGTCAATGCGGAGAAGTTATACAGTCGTCCCTCGTTTATCGCAGTTAATTGGTTCCAGACCTGACCGTCCAGGAAACGGCGGGGGTATGCTGGAGCCTATCTCAGCTGGCTTCGGGCGGGAGGCGGAGTACACCCTGGACTGGTTGCCAGTCAATCACAGGGTAGGTATAGGCAACCATTCACACTGGACAATGTAGAGTTGCCAATTAACCCGAGACCAGGATAAGGGAACTTCTGCAAATTAGGATTCAATATCAATAAACCGAATATTTTTGTAGTTACAGCATAGAAACCCTGGTTATGGCTTTTTAAATATGGCGCTTTACAAAATATTAGAGGCCTGTAGACATGAAATAACACCCCACTAGTCACTTTTACGCTACCATTACTCTTTGTTTACATCACATAGCGCAGGCTACCAGGGACATACCAGGGACATACCAGGGACATACCAGGGACATACCAGGGACATACCAGGGACATACCAGGGACATACCAGGGACATACCAGGCGGCTGGCGCTATTGTAGCAAGCTACCGAGCTAACTAGTTAGCCTCTCCGTCTTACATATTCAAGGCGGAGGAAGAAGCCAAAAACGTACCTTTTTTTTTTTAAATTTCCAAATATTTTCCCTCTCTTCTTAATCATGACTTTATTCACACAATATCTTTACTTTATTCTCATTCGCATTATAATTTTATACCACAACCTAAACATGACTACTTCTCATCACGATAAAAAAAACAACAATTGAAACTTTTTATTTAATATTCCAAATTTATGCTGCTAAAATTACGTTAAATTGTCTCATATTACATTATTTTCTCAAAGCCACAACTTTTTCTTGTTAGATTATATTTTTAGCCATACTTTGGTCTCTTTGATGAGACTGGTCTTTACAACAGCCTCGGTGTCATTAATACCTTTTATTATACACAAGGAACTGGTCAAAAATTTAGATAATAAGTCTACAAAATGAAACTCATGTTTTCTTACTATACATCACTTTTGTTGTGTCTATAATCCAAGGCTTGTTGGTAGGAGTAGTAATGTATTGACATTTACAACAGTCAAAACCTGCAAATGATGGCAGTATTTATTTAATATGTACAGCTAAATGAGCGCATCAGTCCGTTATTTTACCTAGCATTTATAAAACACGTTGTTGGCATGCGAATCGCTACTTTTAATGTATTAATTATTTCAACTTCATTTACTGTCCAAGCCTTTCTCCGATGCACCAGCCGTCCTGAAAATGACGAATCTGCCAGCGACTAAATGATGAACACATTCGCCCTGAACGCATCGCCGGGTCTCGCGCAGCTGTTCCGTGCAATCGGCGGCAGTGTGTTTCCGGTGGAACAGCGGAGACACAACACGTCACTAACAAGCGGGTTTTAATCAGTTCGGGAGTTTTTGTACGCGTGGCTAACGCGGCGGTCCCTAACTAAAACTTGTTCAACGTAGGCAAAAGCTGCCCGGTAAACCCGCATAAGGTGGAGGACTACACCGTGATGTATTGTAAACACAAAGCTAGAAGACAGCAACACTACTGCCCCGTGGCGGGGAGGCTAATGTAGCTTACCTTTGCAAACTACAGTAACGTTAGCATGGTATTGCAACATCATGACCGAAACTTACGAGATTGAGCGGACTGTCGACGACCTCCATGCGGCCAATTCTTCGATGGTTTTCACTCCATGAAGGGTGTCTCTGTCCCTCGTGGACTGTCATTCGAATTGGGACAGAAATTTGGGGGTGAAAAAAGAACTACGAGACATTTACCGTCGGTGGCACTGTCGCCTCCACCGACGAGGTTGCGTCAAGACGTCGCAACGTCACAGTTACGACAATCGGAAGTAGAAATGTTTCCTCCTAGAAAATAAGACGCCCGATATGTGCTACACGGTTCCTATTTTTTCAGGAAAATGGTACACAGGAAGGCTTTACGTCCACACACGTAGTTTTAATATGTGTTTTCCGTGTTCGTATAAAAATAAATGTGAGAGGATGGGCTGTTTTGTTTGCCAATTTACTCTATGTCGTGGATTTTAAGAGGAAACAGCATGTGAGAACCTTTTGAACTTGACGCTAGTGTGTTTACGTCGTGGACTGACCAGGAAGTGAATTCTAGATGCACTCCGACGATTACATTGGTGGTAAATCTCCGGGTTGCATAGACTGTATAACTCCTTGGTTATTTTTTTCCCCGTAGCAAACTGCGCAACGTTACCCGTTGTTGTTTTTTGGGGGGGGGGCANGGGTTTTCTCCGGGTACTCCTCCCACATTCCAAAAACATGCATGTTAGCTTGATTGGCGACTCTAAATTGTCCGTTAGAATGTGAATGTGAGTGTTGTGTGGTTGTATGTCTGCCCTGGGATTGGCTGGCAACCAGTCCATGGTGTACCCCGCCTCTCGCCCAAAATCAGCTGGGATAGGCTCCAGCATACCCGCGACCCTAATGAGAATAAGCGGTATAGAAAATGGATGGATGTATGGTATATAAGATATGGTGTATATTAATCGTATAGTCTATACCAGTGGCCCCATTGTGTACTAAGAGAACCAGGAGTGTTCTCCGAAAAAATGAGGAATTACTTTTTTTTTTTTCAAAAAAGAGCTTTAAAACTAATCCTCTAATAATTGGGTTCTCCGGTCAGGATCTTTTTTCTTTTTTTTTTTTACACTGTGTAACGTGTAACCACTGACTTTGCTGATGTGTGACAACAAGCCAAACAATGCATGTGGTCATTGTGTCTGATGATACATCAAAAGCTTTAAGCGGGGCTGGGGTTTTTTTTTTTTGGCTGCTGTTTTGTGGATTACTGGATTATAAAATGTCATTAAATTAAGACTACACTTGTCATTGTGTCTTTTTGTCTTAATAGGCCATCTATGTAAAGCTGTCTATCTAAAAGTCACGTACTGATGTAGACAACCCAGAAAGCACTATATCAAATGAAAACACTGGACAAAACACCCAAAAGGCATACAGACTCACAACCAATGCCATCTTGGTGAAGATGATAATAGCACGAGTGACATGTTTGTTGTTTTGGTACTACTCATTGCCAAACATCCAGTCTTTCACTTTTTATTGGATGGAAACTTCAACAACATCTTCAATGCCATTGTGGAAAGTTGTGTTAATTGCCTTTACTTTAATCCACAATGACGGAACAACAAACTTCTCCAAACACAAAACCCACATTGGAATGAAGCCAGCAGGACCACATCATCTGCGGACCAAGCTCTGACATGTCATGCAGGGAGCGAACCGCCTGAATGAGTTGGTCCCATTCTCCAAACCTGGTGTACAAATTCCTTTGGATAACATGTGACTAAACCAATGTATAAAAGTTAAACAAGTAAAATGATCATCTTTGAACTGGGGCTGCACGGTGGTTGAGTGGGTAGCATATTGGCATCACAGTCAGGAAGTCCATGGTTCAAATCTCCGTTGTGTATCCCTGTCTGAAGTTAGCATGTTCTCCGGGGGCTCAGGTTTCCTCCCACATTCCAGAAACATGCATGTTAGGTTAACTGGCGACTCTAAATTGTCCATAGGTATGAATGTGACTGTGAATGATTGTATTTCTGCCCTGTAATTGACTAGGGACCAGTCCAGGGTGTCCCCCGACTCTTGCCCAAAGCCAGCTGGGATAGGCTCCAGCATACCTGCGACCCTAATGAGGGTAAGTATTATAGAAAATGAATTGAAATGTGTTTTTACAAACATCTCATGGCTTTCTCACATTGTCACTCTTTTCTGCTTTGGACGTCCAGCAGGACTCATTTGTGCCTTAAGTAAAGAGCATAAAAAAAACTTGACCCTCCACACGTACCCTTTTTCACATCAAGATGAACGTTAATAATTTACACTGGGGCGTCATCAGCAGCCACTTCCACAAGCCGCCACCAGGTGGCGACCTTTGCTGTAGTGAGCACAATAAAGGCTGCTACGCTTCGTTCTAGTTACAGTAAAGTGACATTTGAAGAGTGTTTGGCATTGGTTAGATAGCTTTTTTTATGCTACCAAAAGGTCATTTGAAAGAAAATGCAATATCATCCTGTCGGTCTTCCCCTTGGGTGTACAATATATTTATATATTTCTCCAATCTGTCAACGTGTCTCTGTGGCGCAATCGGTTAGCGCGTTCGGCTGTTAACCGAAAGGTTGGTGGTTCGAGCCCACCCAGGGACGACTGATTTTTCGTTGTTTACCCCTGTGGCACTAATACATTAATATTATATCCTTTAATTAAGATACAGATTAGATGAAGATGACGTGAACATCATAAATGCATCCATTTTCAGTGCCGCTTATTCTCATTACAAGCATTCACACTTCAGACATGCATGTTTTTGAAATGTGGGAGGACACCTGAGTACAGGGAGGAAACCCACGCACACACTATGACTTTCATGTTTCATAATTTCGACTTTTTATTTCGTAACTATGACTATCATAATTTTGACTGTTTATCATAGTTTGACTTTCCAGTCTTATAATGTACACGTATTTGATCTCATCTTTTCATGACTTTCCAATGCATAATAATGATGTTTGATCTTGTAATTTTGAATTTTTATCTCATAATTATGGCTCTCTATTTAATTTTTTATCCGGTAAATATGATTTTTTTTTTTTATCTCAAAATTTTGACTTTTTAATCTTATTTTTTTGTATACATTTTTTCTTTTTTATCTCAGGACTTAACCTCAGTTATGACTTTATTTCATAATTATGTCTCTCTTAATTTCAGTGTTTCTCAGTTATATCTCATACATTTATCCGATAACATTTTGACCTTTTATCTAATAATTGTGACTTTTTAGCTCATAGTCTCAACTTTTTATGTCATGACTTATCTCATTTTTGACTTCCCAATCCCATAACTATGCCTTTATCTTTAAAATGTTGACTTTATATCTCACGATCATGGCACTATTTTTTTTTCTGTGGCAGAAAACGGGCTAAATTCATATATAACAAGCTACAAAAATATTGTTGTGACATATACGTCACAACAAGATTGTCACAGTAGCAAGAATGCTAATAAGCCACTTTATAAATGTCATTGTTTCAAGTAAATAGAATTAATATTCAATTCAAAGTGAACTTGTAAGCACAACTGTCCAGTTGAGTTAATTAAAGGCCCACAGCGCTACTTTCAAGCGTTATGTTTTAAAACAACAAAGGACCATCTTGTTTGCGGTGCACTCAGCAAAGTCAAGTCATGGAAAAATATAACATCAACATCAGTAACAATCCACCTCTTAATACCAGGTAAGATATGATGCGTTCAAGTGCACTGGTAAGTTTGAGAGTTACACACAGGCTTCCAGACTGCAACCAATCAGAGGATGCAAAAATGCTGATGTGTGAGCACAGACTAGGAACTCCTCCACCTGAGGCAAGACCTCCTTCTAACCTGAAAGCTGCCAGCCACCCTTTTCAGTGGCTGACCATGACCATGACCAGACATGTTCATTTCACTGCATGTTTCTCTATGTAGTACCACTATTTTTTAAATATCTTAAAGGGGACCTAGGAATGTTGTATTCTCGTGTTAAACGACGCCAGCATGTCAGACGATGACGTTTGTGCATTTGGAAGTGGTTTGTGTTTCACAGAGTTCCACTGACGTCACAAAACCCGTGCTTCCTTACATGGGTAACAAAGAGCGATGGCTCCCAGGAAATGTTTGTTTGGGTTTGAGGGAAGGCTAATTTTGTTTAGCCATACAAAGCTGGACTGTCCGCCAAACTGTTGCTGAAGTCCGACGCCTTTCCAACGTTACTTGGTCGTGTTGGAGAGTCAGAAGAGCAAGCAGTAAAGAATTCAGTGTTCTAATTTTTTGTGGAATTGGACAAAAGCGGACAAAACCTCAGCTTTCATTCTCTTGTTTAATGGGCCAGTTGAGGGAAGTAGCACCTAAACTATGACCATTGAAACCACGATTCTTGCATGTTTGGTGTGAAATTGTTGGGGTACAATATGAACTTCCTTCAACACATCTCATTAAAACTCCGTAGCATAGGCAATATGAATTTGGCCATCTCTGACACAAAGTTTTAGGAAAATATACAGGAATATGCGATACAGTCAAAGGCAAATTCCCATATACTTTACCGATTTATCAGGTTCAGTTCTTCGTTATGTAGAATGCACATGATCTCCCCACAGCAGTTGCTGTATGGATGCATTATGGGGGGCCCCGTTGTGACGACCAAGGTGCGGAAAATAATAACGAATGAAAAGTAGCAGTAAATATCCTGAGGGGAACATGGCGCCCGGCTTAGCTGGTGTACTGTGAGAGTATGTGCATGGGGTTCTAAATCGCAACAATTTCAACACACGTGAAGTTCTGATCAGTGGTCTACCTGAAGGCTAATGCAGAGCTCACTGATGCATGTTACCCATCCTGTGCTCAAAGGAATGAGCAGAGTTCAAGGAAGGTTCTGCTGCATCTCAGTGGTAGGACTTGACATGATTCCATTCAGCTTGCTTTACACCTTCTTTGTTTGATCACACGTTTTGAATTTGGGTCGTCAAACCCCGGCGTATGCGTATGTATTGGAACAAAGTCTCACAGTTTGTCTTTGTCCAGCAGCTCCTGGAGTTCATTTTGGATGTCTGCTGGTAGCTCCAGAGGAGGAAGATCATCCAAACACAGATCCTCCTGAACAGGCATTTCCAGTGGGGGCAGCTGAGGGATGGCTATCTCCTTTCCTTTTCCTGTACTTTTCCTCTCCTGGCCGCCCCCCGTGGCCATTGGGCTCCCGGCTTGAGGGAGCACCCAGAGCTCAGAGCGCTCCACGAAGTCTGCGCCCTCCGCCCGCATCCGGGTGTTCTCCGATTGCAGCCTCTTGTTCTCGGCGGTGAGCCGCTGGTTTTCATCCATCAGATGGTTGACCAGGCGCCTCAAGTCTTCAATGGTGGTCTGTTGTTCTTCCAGGCGAGTTTTATCATCCTTAGTGGTCTTAGAGCCAGGACAGGGTGTCACAGATTGGAGGCTCCCGGCCTGTCGAGTCTGAAGCTGGTAGAGTAGGGTGTCGTATTCTCTCTCCCTGCCTCCTATGCATTCCACAGCTATAGAACGTGTGGAGCTGCGGGGCTGGCGCTGGGCCGCTGACTCGGATAGCGCGAGGAGCCCCGGGGTGCTCGATGGCGCTACCGTATCAGGGTGAGCTTTTGTGGCCTCCCGACGCGTTTCCCTCTTCCAGCGCTCTTGGATGAGATGCTGCTGTTTGAGGTGACTGTCCCTCTGCAGCTCCATGGACACGCGCGCCTGCAGCCACAAAAACAGTACAGTGAACGGTAAACCGTGGCCCCAACTCCTCATTATTTTACACTCATTTTACCGCCACTGTCTGTACTTTTGTGAATATAAAGGAAAGGTCTGGTATTAAATGCAAAGATCCGTACAAATATTGATGCGATTCATCAAATGTTGCCCAGTCTTTCAGAAACGGCTGTATCGTGGCTAACTTTCCCAGTCACATGTAAGATGTACACATGCAGCCCGAGTCTCACACACGTAACCGCAATAGCATGCTCTGCTAAACTAAGCTAACCAAGCTAGCTTCCAATCAAAATTAATAAGGAGTTTCTACGTTTTTTCGACAACCTTCACCGGTGTTTCAAGCCGTTTCCACTTGTTTAGTTCGGGCGGGGGAGGTTTAGTGATGGTGACGGGAGTCCACCACAATTGAGCGGTCTGCCGGGGAAGCACTTCCCCCCCGCAAGCGTTCCTTCTCCTCGGGATGACAGTATTTGATTCACGTTAGGGTTGGGCGATAAGGACCTTAGCATGTATAACTACAGCAGGGTATTGTATAAAAAGCTAGGAACCTTTACCCATATAATGACACTTGTCTCCAAGCACATTTATTGATTTGTTGGTAACAAACAGCAAGCACATTCAGTGTCTACCAAACTAGACTAGTGTATTCAGAATTCAGGCATACATTTTGACATTTCAGTTTAGTAGGCATCACGTCTTTGGCTAAACAAGACACTGCATCAGTCAGTCCATGTCATTGTTTGCTTTTCTTGGCGTAAAGTAGCCCATCAGCTAAAGTGGGTTTTTTTGGACTAATTGTAGACAAGCTCGCGGACTCCGTCTCACTCTTTCTGACACACTCTTCCTGCTCAACTCCGTTTGCGCTGGAGATGGTAGAAGACATTTGTCGTGTTCCTATTTTTGCAGTCAAAGTTGCTTTGTAAACTTCGCATATTATGGTCTCTCGCTCCACAGCGACTCTATCGAAACCAAACTGCTTCCATATTACAGAGGTACTCCCCGCAACAGTCTGTGGTCTGTAGTTTCCACTTCTCCGCCGCCTTCAGCCATGCTCATTTTCTCTTTTTTGTTGTGGTACGCGTATTTATAGCAATATAAATGATAACAATTTTGTTATCATTGGAAGAACTGCCGTTATACCAATATATAAAAAAAATATTGCCTAACCCTAAATTCCCATCCTGTCAATTTTTGCAATTCCATCATTCCTTTGCAAAAATCATAGGGCCCTATTTTTCTACAAAGGTGAGATTTTTTTGCTCTGTTTTTGTGTGTACTGTCTTGATTGCTCGTTGGTTGACCCGTTGTTCAGTTCATACCGGAACCACGGTACTTCATGTGCGTTTCTCTGTAGCCTATATGGGTGGCACGTGGACAAAGCAAGATCCGAACACGGGTATATTCAGAAGCACACACTAGCCCAGCTGCACACACACAATACGCAAACGCTCATTCAACGGCTGTCGCATGCATTTAATCAATCAGAAGCCTGAAAAAGCTGCCACAACTGACTGATGCACATTATAATGCATGCAGTGGCTTATTATCATCATCAGTGACATTTAGAGCCCAGGAAACGTGACTTCTTTAAACGTTTTGCTGTGAATTAAGGTTTAAAAAGGTGATGTAATTATGCAAATTAAATGATGACTTAATTGAGTTTATATGTCATGCACTCGAGACGGCCACCGCTTCGACGATATACCGCATTCAGCACAAAACTGTACATTACTCGTACCGACGGACGAAATACAACAGTTTGTTGCACACACCATGTTGTACGCTAAGTGAGACACAATTCTGGCGCATAGCAAAACACATGGTACACAAAATATACAAACATACACATACACACAATATACAAACTGAACTAAGACGACTTAACATTGCATCAAGTGTCATTTTGTCCATGTTGTTATGAAAGGATATAACATTTGCAGAAATATGGCTGAACCCACTTGTGAGGTACTGTACTGTTCCAATCCCCCACACTGCTGACTGAAAACATCAACAAGAAAATGAAGGAGCTCACCTGTTTACAGTCTGTAGTCTTCATTGCTTCTGTCAGAAGTTCTGCAAGAGACAGATCAGGTTCATCAACTTCACACGTTCCACGCTGAGATCATTAGTAGTGTTGGGCAGGTTACTCCCCATATATAGTATACTTCATATACTATATATTTACTGTTACTTACACCTTGTTTAACAGACCGGAAAGTAAACAACAGCACGGTACTTCACATCTTTAAGATGTTGTTGGGCCTTCCTTGTGAGAACTGATGACTTTTTCACGTTATTGCATGAATTATGTATTTCATAACAGAAAAAATATATAAATATGTCAATTTACATTAAAGATTTATTGTATTTTTCCTAATGAATAATAATTACATTATATTAGTGTATTTTTCTGGTAGTCTAATATTTACATTTTTTGAAAAACAAATATAATTAAATAAAAAATGTAGTTTAAACCAGGGGTCCCCCACCACTGCTCCCCCGCACCAGTTTGTGGGCGGGGCCGACCCAGACTGCGGGAAGTACAAAAAAAACAAAAAACTTACAAAAATACATTTGTAAAATCAATTTTGGAAGTATGGACTACTGTTTTATTTTTTTAAATAACAGTTAAAAATCCCACAATTTGTGCATTTATATGTTGTTTGTTGCAAGCGGCAACCCGTCCCACTTTGTTTGATGGTCCTTGAACCCACCATTGTGCATGTGCCAATTTTCTACCACGCTGCGCAGTTGATGTTGTTCCTGTCTTAAGAATAACACAATACATAATAAAATAAATTACATCGCTATAGTGTGCAAACGCCCCCACACACTCCAAAAATATGTTTTTCTGTTAAAAAAAACAAATATTTTCAAACTATATGCTCTCTTGGTGTAAAGTATTACCCATGTAACAATTACAAACGTGTTGTTTTAACTGCACATGGGGTAGTGCTCTGATATATAATTAAAATGTTTGAAAATTGCTGTTCTAGCTACTATCAGTTCCTTTAGTATTACATTTTTCACATTTTAAAAACAAACCAGACTTGCACCACAGGTTACACTGCAGACCTGAGTGGAGGCTCTTACCAAAAATAAAGTGCACAGAGACCAAAAATGCCAAGAACTCCAGAAGTAGCTGCATAGTAGCTGTGCTCCTTGCTCCAGCTAGCTTTAGCTTTGTTCCTTGCAATCAGTCTGGCAGAGCAAAAAGGGACAGTGGCGGGCATTCAGCCCTTTGCAGAGGTAGATAAGATCTATGCAATTCACCATCCGTCTTTTGTTTCATACAGTATGTGAGGATTGGCCGATCCCCCAAAATGAAGGAAATTGGCGCCGATTGATCAGTTTGCAGAAAACCTATCCAGACCGACCCATGCCTACTCATCACCCACGGGGAAAAAGTGGGTGTTTTGGGAGCTAAGCGTTGTCGGAACCTTTAACAACAGGGCATGTAAGATCCCAACCAGGAGGACGGAAGACAAAAAGAGCAGACACACATCACAAAGGCTCTTACTGCCTAACTGGGTCTTTTGTCAGATTCGCTAAGAAAATGAAGGTAAGACAAGAAAAACAGGAGCCGCAACGTCATGGTCCCTAGCGTGATTGGCTTGTCCGAAGAACTAAGAAACATAGCATCCGAATGCACTTCCAATCCAACACACCCCTAAGTCACTCGACAAAAAAAATCCCTAGAATCAAGCTCGGGAATGTTGTTTATGCAGTGTAGTGTAGTGAAAAATACACAGTCTCCCTCCAGATTGCGACCAAACAACCCCTTCACCACTGGTTCTCAAATGGGTGCACTTGAAGGCACTTAAAGGTACTTGGGACTTTTACAGTTATTCACCAGACATTTTATTTACTGTCACAAAAGTTTCCTGTAATAAAAAAAAAGTGACGGTAAAAATAACTATAAAAGGTAAAACACGGAATGAAAAAAATGTAACTTGGAAAAATGGACTTTAAAAAATAAATACAGAATTTGATGAAAAAGTCACTGAACCTACCTGCTGCTTTCCCGTGGCAAGAAATCGCCTCTTCATACTTTCCAGCGGCAAGCAAGCGATCTGCCTTCCTGCACTGCTGATGGGCCTGAAGAAACATGAACATATGCAGTAGATACACATGAATTGCAGTGCTACGGTGGATCAGTAACCGATTGTGACATAAGGACACAAAAACTGCACTGCTGATAAACACAACAGATGAGAAAAATGTTTTATGCCGTTTAATCTTCTTTAGGGTCACGGGGTATGCTGGAACCTATCCCAGCTGACTTTTGTCTGGGAGGCGGGGTACGCCCAGTACTGGTAAGTGCTACATGGACTTCAAAATTAAAAGTGCGGATGATCATATGTTTCACATTTCGAAAGCCTGCAGTCAAATACTACATGTCAACCAAGTGCATATGTACAATACATACTTTGAACTGGATTTAGTTCTAGGCCAGCCCACTCTGTTCTGTTGATTGCTAACGTTATTATTAATGTTGTAGTTTTAAATTTAAATAGATCAGTCAATGCGGAGAAGTTATACAGTCGTCCCTCGTTTATCGCAGTTAATTGGTTCCAGACCTGACCGTCCAGGAAACGGCGGGGGTATGCTGGAGCCTATCTCAGCTGGCTTCGGGCGGGAGGCGGAGTACACCCTGGACTGGTTGCCAGTCAATCACAGGGTAGGTATAGGCAACCATTCACACTGGACAATGTAGAGTTGCCAATTAACCCGAGACCAGGATAAGGGAACTTCTGCAAATTAGGATTCAATATCAATAAACCGAATATTTTTGTAGTTACAGCATAGAAACCCTGGTTATGGCTTTTTAAATATGGCGCTTTACAAAATATTAGAGGCCTGTAGACATGAAATAACACCCCACTAGTCACTTTTACGCTACCATTACTCTTTGTTTACATCACATAGCGCAGGCTACCAGGGACATACCAGGGACATACCAGGGACATACCAGGGACATACCAGGGACATACCAGGGACATACCAGGGACATACCAGGGACATACCAGGCGGCTGGCGCTATTGTAGCAAGCTACCGAGCTAACTAGTTAGCCTCTCCGTCTTACATATTCAAGGCGGAGGAAGAAGCCAAAAACGTACCTTTTTTTTTTTAAATTTCCAAATATTTTCCCTCTCTTCTTAATCATGACTTTATTCACACAATATCTTTACTTTATTCTCATTCGCATTATAATTTTATACCACAACCTAAACATGACTACTTCTCATCACGATAAAAAAAACAACAATTGAAACTTTTTATTTAATATTCCAAATTTATGCTGCTAAAATTACGTTAAATTGTCTCATATTACATTATTTTCTCAAAGCCACAACTTTTTCTTGTTAGATTATATTTTTAGCCATACTTTGGTCTCTTTGATGAGACTGGTCTTTACAACAGCCTCGGTGTCATTAATACCTTTTATTATACACAAGGAACTGGTCAAAAATTTAGATAATAAGTCTACAAAATGAAACTCATGTTTTCTTACTATACATCACTTTTGTTGTGTCTATAATCCAAGGCTTGTTGGTAGGAGTAGTAATGTATTGACATTTACAACAGTCAAAACCTGCAAATGATGGCAGTATTTATTTAATATGTACAGCTAAATGAGCGCATCAGTCCGTTATTTTACCTAGCATTTATAAAACACGTTGTTGGCATGCGAATCGCTACTTTTAATGTATTAATTATTTCAACTTCATTTACTGTCCAAGCCTTTCTCCGATGCACCAGCCGTCCTGAAAATGACGAATCTGCCAGCGACTAAATGATGAACACATTCGCCCTGAACGCATCGCCGGGTCTCGCGCAGCTGTTCCGTGCAATCGGCGGCAGTGTGTTTCCGGTGGAACAGCGGAGACACAACACGTCACTAACAAGCGGGTTTTAATCAGTTCGGGAGTTTTTGTACGCGTGGCTAACACGGCGGTCCCTAACTAAAACTTGTTCAACGTAGGTAAAAGCTGCACGGTAAACCCGCATAAGGTGGAGGACTACACCGTGATGTATTGTAAACACAAAGCTAGAAGACAGCAACACTACTGCCCCGTGGCGGGGAGGCTAATGTAGCTTACCTTTGCAAACTACAGTAACGTTAGCATGGTATTGCAACATCATGACCGAAACTTACGAGATTGAGCGGACTGTCGACGACCTCCATGCGGCCAATTCTTCGATGGTTTTCACTCCATGAAGGGTGTCTCTGTCCCTCGTGGACTGTCATTCGAATTGGGACAGAAATTTGGGGGTGAAAAAAGAACTACGAGACATTTACCGTCGGTGGCACTGTCGCCTCCACCGACGAGGTTGCGTCAAGACGTCGCAACGTCACAGTTACGACAATCGGAAGTAGAAATGTTTCCTCCTAGAAAATAAGACGCCCGATATGTGCTACACGGTTCCTATTTTTTCAGGAAAATGGTACACAGGAAGGCTTTACGTCCACACACGTAGTTTTAATATGTGTTTTCCGTGTTCGTATAAAAATAAATGTGAGAGGATGGGCTGTTTTGTTTGCCAATTTACTCTATGTCGTGGATTTTAAGAGGAAACAGCATGTGAGAACCTTTTGAACTTGACGCTAGTGTGTTTACGTCGTGGACTGACCAGGAAGTGAATTCTAGATGCACTCCGACGATTACATTGGTGGTAAATCTCCGGGTTGCATAGACTGTATAACTCCTTGGTTATTTTTTTCCCCGTAGCAAACTGCGCAACGTTACCCGTTGTTGTTTTTTGGGGGGGGGGCAACTTTACCGCGTCGATGAGCACCAGAAGCCATACGTGTCTGATAATGACCAGTCTGGCCTCGGTAGTCCTCCTTATGATGGTGCTGTACGGCGTCTTTAGCCCCCAGCTGGCTGGCCGCTCCATCCTCAGTCAGGACTACCAGCTGCTCGGTAGGCCGTTGTACAAACTGGACCTGAGCTGGCCCAGAACCCCTGAACTGTTCACTGGGAATGTATTTGGAGTGGCTGTCAACCAGTATGCGGGTGTGGTCTATGTGGCACAGAGAGGTACGTCTTGGTCAGAAGAGGACGCACTTTCCTGTGAAGTCGTTTATGTTGACATGGTGGTATTTGTTCCTTTTTTTTTTGAAGGCGTCGGCGTGCCCAAGGTGCTCGTGTTTACATCAGAAGGTGACTTCCTCATGTCCTGGAACACAACCACCTTAGAAAGGCCCCATGGTATATTTTTAGCTGACGCCTTGTCCAACCCGACTATCTGGATCACAGATGTGGGGGATGGGCCTTATGGTCACTGCATCAAACAGTACTCGCCATCAGGGAAGCTTCTGCAGGTGACCAATTGTCTCTCCTCTGGACATGTCCAGAACCATCTCAGTCTCTGACTTTATCTCCAAAACCCTTTAGCATGTGCTGTCTCTCATGTACTCGTTCCCGATCCTGTCCATCCTGGTCACACCCAAAGAGAACCTCAGCATCTTCATCTCTGATTTTAAAAATCTATGATACTATATTGCAATCTACTAATTTAATTTCTAGTACGTTACCTCGCATTGCTCCTCACGAGGCTAATGATTTGCTTGCAGAAAATTCTATTCAACATGTTTGCGTCTTTGTCAAATCTCGTCAAATCCATTTTATTTTGATATACAGTGGTTAATGTCTCACCCGGTTAGCATGTTTTTCGGTGAACATACAACATTATGCTAAAATTTAGCATCCATAATATTTGTTTGTTTATATCACCGTCATGGATCACGCGGTGAAACCAAAATCTCGCGATACTTGCATGTCATCATGCATTGCATTGTAGTCCAGAGGTGCCATTTTAGGACAACAGAGTTTGTTTATATCAGAGTTGTAGAGAGATACACAACGTAGGAAACACATGGACCCCACAAAAGAGAATGCAGATGGAGGGTGCAAAACTTCAAAATTATTTTTTATTATTAATTATGAAATTATTAACCTCCAAACATGGTTGCAGCGGAATAATATGCTTATTTTGTTAACTGATGTTTTTTTCCAAACAAAACTAGGTAAAAGTGAGGTTGCCCATTTATTCGTCATTTGAAATTATTTTGTATAATTTTTTCCAGTATTGTCTATAAAAAGTGTTAATATTTTTGGGTGACTGGAACTATTTAAATTTAAAAAAAAAAGAAAATATTTTCTATGGGAAAATTTGCTTTGGTTAGAGTCCGTTTTGGTTTGAGTCAGACCTTCTGGAACGCATTACTGCCTTTAACCAAGGCACCACTGTAGATGAAGCTCAAAATTTTTTTCTACTTGTATTTGTCAGGTGCTTGGCACACCGGGGAAGGCTGGCTCTGGGCTCAACCCTTTGCAGTTTGACCAGCCAGCTGAGATCTTCATCCACGAATCTGGAGAAATGTACATAGTGGACGGTGACGGTGGGATGAACAATCGACTCGTTAAGTTGTCTAAAGACCAGGAAGTGTTGTGGGTGCATGGAGAAAAAGGACAAGGGCTAGCTCAGTTCTACATCCCCCATAGTGTAACAGTTGATAACGCTCAGAGAGTGTGGGTGGCAGACAGGGGTAACAAGAGGATCCAGGTCTTCAACTCCCTTACAGGCGACTGGCTGGGGTCTTGGGGAAGCTGCTTTACCGAGGACGCACCTTACTCAGTCCGCCTGACCCCTAATAAGAAGTACTTTGTTGTCGTCCAGCTCAACACCAATCAGATTTCACTACTTGATGCACCCCCGGTGGGTTTAATAGGCCAGTGCAGGGTGGTCAGCGTGATTCAAATGGCTGATGACGTCAAGCCGCATCTGGTCGACTTGGACCTAAAGTCAGGGGTGTTGTATGTGGCAGAGATTGGAGCCCAGCAGGCGCAGAAGTTTATCCCTTTCAGTCTCAGTGGGGGCCATTTATAGATAAGACAAGAACTGGGAACCAAAAGCGATGCCAAATAATTATATATTTAAAGAATGGGCTGCAAATTTCGATACGGACCTTTAAGGTCCCCCGCCTCTCGCCCAAAGTCTGCTGGGATAGGCTCCAGCATCCCCGTGACCCTAATGAGGATAAGCGGCATAGAAATGGATGGATGGATGGACCTTTAAGGTCAAATGCTATCTGTGTTGGAATCGCTGGTCAACCTACACCCAACATTCTGTTTCTGAGGGAAATATTGGAAAGAATACAGATTATGTAAACCCTCTTCCAATGTGTCACAAAGCGTGTGAATTTTAAAGCACGTTTTTCCCAAGTTTTGGTCAAGTTCCAAATTGTACAACCCCTAGGTTAGGGGTGTCCAAACTTTTTCCACTGAGGGACGCATACTGAAAAATCAAAACATGCAGGGGACCACTTTGATACTTTTTGCATATTTTTTTTTATTTTGTAAAAAGGCTAAGAAAATTGCTATATGTATGCATATTTATATATACTGAATATATACATACATATATTAGTGATACTTTGGTTGCATTATTTTTAATGCTTTGAAGATTTTTAATGGTTTTCATAACCATATTTATTATTACCATATTTCACATATTCGTGTTTGTAACACAAGCTAATTATTTTTAAAAAATTTCAAAATGTCTGGATCAGATTAAACGCCAAAAAATGTGGATCAGGACATTTTCAGGACAAAACGGTGTGTTTTTATTAGTAGGGCTGTTCTTATTCTATATTAATATCAGATGTTGGGTCGATATCAGCAAAATAAAACGAGTTATTGGCCTGCATCTAAAATCTCAGATATTGGCACTCCATTATACGCAGTCCATTCCAGACACCCCGCCCCAGTATGTGATAAAACCCATGCAATATCCAAAGTCCAAAGAAGACGTTGATGCTGAGTGTAAAACTTGTCATGCACAAGTTTCCCGTGGTGGCACAGAACCGGTGAAGTTTAAATTTGACCAGTTTACGAGACACCCTAATTATTAATGCCAACACTTTAGCTTTTCGACTTCACAATGTGCCTTTTTGATCCATTTTTCTAATTTTTGTTGATTTAAAAAAATGTATGTTTGTATGTTCCAATATAAAAAAAAACAACCTGCTTGGAGGTATTAACCTGATTCTGCAGTCCTTGGAATGAAATGTTATGTAAACATTGTCTGTTTACCTACCTAAATAGTGTCTTGACTCTGACAATCAATCAATGTACAGTCGGCATTAATGTCAATCATTCATTTATTTGAGCCATATATTTATTTTATATATCATTATTTGAAAAGTTATGATTGATTGGTGTTCTCTAAGTTATGTGGGGTGGAATTGATACATACAGGTGTAAGTATGTGCAGTGTGGAAAGGAAGTGCATTGCATTTTTGCATTGTCGTAGACAGAAAGCAGCTACGGGGATGTGCAATAAGTCTGTTGTTGAGCCGTAGAAAATGTTTGACTGAAACCACACGTCGGGTCAAAGATTTAAGAGCACCCCAACTTTTCCAGTTGTTTAAAATGTAGGTTTTTCCCCCTGAGAAATTGGAGTGTTCTAAAACTTATGACTAGTAGTGTATGTTATTACAAGTATGCGCCGCCTGTTTAAGTGGAATGTGCATTTAAATTACTTGTCATGTTTGCAGGTGTTTAGAATCACTCACCATGTAAATCGCTAATGCTAATTACAAGCGTATATATGGGATTTTTTTATGTAAATTAGCATAAGTTATTTGTTTTAATGCATTTTGTTTGTTGAATGTCTCGCGGAAATAATTTGCGTTTTTTGTAAGTCATAATTGGCATGCTTAATTTCTGTACGTTCAGTTTTCAAAGTAAAGGTTCTGAAATGGAACTCAACTGGAGTCTTTATTGAGAACCTGTTATGTGACTGATGACCTAGCAAGTACAGTCATGGCCAAAAGTTTTGAGAATGCCACAAATATTAATTTTCATGAATGGCAATGAATCGCTAAGTCCCTCTTTGACATGAAAATGAACTTCATCCCCTTCAAAAACATTTCCACTGCATTTCAGCCTTCCTGCTGAAGAATTTGCACTCTGCCAATACGGAAGGTAATGGGCAGCAAGAATGTCTTGCTACTTCATGCTGTTGATGTTGCCATCCACTCTACTGTGTTCAAGTGAGGGTAAATGCGTCCCGAGGATGCTCCTCACACAAGAAGGCAAAGATGCTCCGAGAGTGGCCACTCAATGGTGTCGTTTCGGCTTCTGCCACACGGTGGCGGTGTTGTCACATTTACAGGTTCCTGTGCACCACAGCATGGCAAAGCTGCTGATGCTGTAAATACAGTTCATGATTAATCGTCCTTCCTGTTATTCTTGCCTCGAAATATTATTATCATTATTGCATACACCGTATGATTTATTGGAGACTCACTCGTGACGCAGGTGCTGATAGGATCTGTTCTTCCAAAAGTCAGCATGTTGTTCATTTAGGCTGCATTGAAGTGTTAAAACTTAGCAGCATGCATGAGCGTTAGAGACTGAATATCGGCTTTGTGCAAGGTAACTGTCATGCAAAGTCTACAACACACACCCTTATTATTTAAAATCACTTGCAAAAGTGATAAACCCTCATTTTTGTTAAGTGGGACGTCTCACAATGGAAGTATCTTATCCTGTAAAGGATTTATATTTCTCCATTCGATTCAGGAAAAGAAGGATAAAAATACTCTGTAACGGTCAGTTTTATGTATTTTGGACCTGCTCAAGAAATTCCATTATGGAAATGCGCATGGTTACATTTGCACACTTTGCAACAAATGCTATGAACACAGCAGGAATCACATTTGGCAGCTTTTAATGAATTCATCATAAACATTTGGTCTTTTGTGACCCCTTGGATGAGTCGTCGCTGCACTTTTGGGGTAATTTTGGTCGGCTGGCCACTCCTAGGAAGGAGTAGTGTGTCAACATTATACCTCAATAATGTAAGAATTACAACCAGGGAATAATCATCTCACCTACTAGAAATGATTTCAAAAGATAAATAGAATCCAATATCCTGAGAAAAAAGGTGTCATGCGTATAATGCGTATTATATCCACGCAAAAATAATTATTCATTTAGTCTCAAAGGTGTAATTTAATTTTGATATAATTGTTAATTATTATAATTATAATGCTAAGGCAGACTATAGAGGTGTTACTTCATGTCCAGAGGGCTCTAATAATGTTAAGATCCTTATTGAGAAGATAGACAGGTTTTCTATGCTCTAACTACAAAAATATTCCATTTATACATAAAGTCCTATACCTGTATTGTACTTAATCAGTTTACAATCCATCAAAGCAAAAATGGAATATTACAGTGCAGGGGTTTTCCAAGCCCTGGGGCCTTTTGTCTTGTTTTTTCATCCGGCCCCGGCAAACTGCAAAGATAAAGTTAAACAAACCCACAAAAACTTGGAAAAATAGAGCAAAAAGGCAGAATGTGACGAGAAAAAGCCAAAGTGTAGATATTATAAGAATGATATCTAGACAGCTGGACTGCTAGCTAGATAGATAATCATAGGTCATCATTTTAGTAGCATCGCAAAGCGCTAAAGTAAAAACGCGTGAAAAACAATCAAAGACTTGTGCTTAAAGATAAAAACAGCTAAATTAAAAGAATGTTTAAAGCAACAGCTGGAGCACCGCCGGTATTTTTTCAGTCATTAATGCAGCAATATCTTCGCAAACAAATTGTCCCAACCAACGAGTATTTTTTAGATGTCTCTCTGCTGATTGTTTGCTTTCACTCGGAGCTAAAATTTGGGTTACAATCTGCTATTTAATGGCAGGCATACCCCAAAAACAGCTGTTTGAGGCCTTGTGCCGAGCGCGATCAAGTGCCATTAATTATGAGTTAACTGTGGACAAAATGTGATTAATCACAATGAAATATTTGATTCGACTGGCAGCCCCACTGATAACACAAAGATTTTTAAGGCTGTCTTAGACTAAGGATTTGACTAATTAGAGTCAAATACAGTATTGGTGATAAAAAGGTTGGCGCTGCGAAATCCAACATCCAAAAACGTTTGTTGAGTGATGTTAAACCAGTCCTGACATTGAGAAAATAACAACATCTGATGTGATGGCAAGATTGATAGTCGAACCATTGAACTTTTCCAAGCCCCCCCAAAGATTCGTCTTGAAACAGCAACAGGATTTTCACAGAATTCAAATAATGTATAAAAATATCAAAATGGCCCACTGCATCTTGAAGTAAAGAATTTTTGGACACCCATCCATCAAAACGCAAACTAGACAAATAAAAATATCATCAATTTATTGAAAAACTCATGTAAGCAAAAACAGGCTGAAGAACATTGTCTTAAAACACGGGTGTCCAAACTTTTTTCCACCAGGGGCACATACTGAAAAATAATAGGATGCCACTTCTATAAAAATGCATATTTTGTAACCAAAAATTCAAGAAAAAAAAAGTGTATGAGCATGACCTTTGGTATTTGCTCTTTTTCCTCATTTTTGCTGCTGTTGGGTTTTTTTGGACATTTCCAAATGTTTCAGAATTCTTCTTAAATAATCTTTGTAAATTTCATTCATTCATTTATTTTCTATGACGCTTATCCTCATTAGGGTTGCGAGTATGCTGGAGCCTATCCCAGCGGACTGGTCGCCAGCCAATCGCAGGGCACATACAGACAAACAAACATTCACACTCTAAAGGACAATTTAAAGCGGCCAATGAAGCTAACATGCATGTTTTTGGAATGTGGGAGGAAAGCGGAGTACCCGGAGAAAACCCACACATGCACGGGGAGAACATGCAAACTCCACACAGAGATGCCCAACGGAGATTCCAACCCAGGTCTTCCA
>QODF01000094.1:2134011-2224994 GCA_024372805.1 Oostethus manadensis
GACTGAGATGGTTGGGACATGTCCAGAGGAGAGATAGTGAATATATTGGTAGAAGGATGCTGAGTTTTGAATTGCCAGGCAGGAGGCCTAGAGGAAGAGCAAAGAGGAGGTTTATGGATGTAGTGAAAGAGGACATGAAGGTAGTTGGCACAAGAGAAGAGGATACAGAAGACAGAGTTAGATGGAGGCAATTGATTCGCTGTGGCGACCCCTGAAGGGATAAGCCCAAAGGAAAAGAAGACTGTGTGTATATATGTACATGTATATATACATATACAGGTATATATATATATATATACATACAGTACATACACATGCTCTACACACACTATTTATGTACATATGTATATATGTATATAGTAATAATTGAAACAAAATACAGCTACAGATTCAAAGCCAGCCCAAAGAGTGAAAGCTAGAAAAGCAGACATTCACTGTGCTGCGTCAAATAAATTGTGCAGAATCCACGCAGGGAAAGGTAAAGGTTACCACAGGAAGTAACGCTATATTGATCGCTGATAAGTCATGAGCAGCTTATTGATCCAGCGTGACTCCGGCTACAACCATAAGATAGAAACTCACCCGAGCCCTGACCCTGAATAATTCAGGGAAGAAGAAAATGAATGAGGATTTCCAATATCAGCCCCCCCCCCCGAAACCGAACCTCCAAAAACACTTTCTTTTCAAATGATCTACTTCCAAGAGGCACATAATCGCTTCAATGAAGTTAAGGGAGTAAGTATTGATGGGGTCTGTTTGCTGCGCACAGACACAAAGAACGCCAGAGCATTTTCATCCATCTACGTGTGACACTGAGAGCTGCACGGGGTGGAAGAACAAAGCCTGATGAAGTATCCGACTGAACCTGCTTTATGCTGTGCTTTCTTAAAGGCATCACGCCGCCTGCCATCGAGCACCTTTGATATTTTAAATGGTGTACACCCATTCATGTAGATGTGCTAAGGAGTTATGCATTTCAAGGAAAAAGCACTTTTTCATCAAAATTACCCTTTTTTTTGCTTGTTTTTCTGCTGCTGTTCTTTTGTTCTCAACATTTCCATTTCTTTGTAAGATTCTGACATTATTCGCATCATATTTGGACTTTGTTCTCTGCATTATTATACCTTTTTTCAACATAATTTTACACGAGTTGCAACTTTATTCTTTGTTTTGTTTGTTTCACATAAAATGACGACTTTAGAAAATAATGTTTTTTTTTGTATATTTTGAAAATCCATCCATTTTCTATACAGCCTATCCTCATTAGGGTGGCGGGGATGCTGGAGCCTATCCCCGCTGACCTTGGGTGGGAGGCGGGGTACACCCTGGACTGGTGGGCAGTAAATCGCAGGGCAGATTTTAAAAATCCAATTTGATTTTCATTCATTCATTCATTCATTTTCTGTACCGCTTATCCTCATTAGGGTCACGGGGATGCTGGAGCCTATCCCAGCTGGCTTTGGGCGAGAGGCGGGGTACACCCTGGACTGGTCGCCAGTCAATCGCAGGGCACATATAGACAAACAAACATTCACACTCACATTCATACCGATGGACAATTTAGAGTCGCCAATTAACCCAACGTGCATGTTTTTGGAATGTGGGAGGAAACCGGAGTACCCGGAGAAAACCCACACACGCACGGGGAGAACATGCAAACTCCATACAGGGACGCCCGACGGAGATTCGAACCCAGGTCTTCCAGATCTCCTGACTGTGTGGCCAATGTGCTAACCACTCAGCCACCGTGCGGCCCCAATTTGATTTATTTATGTTAAAATTTATTTGTTTTATTTCAATAAAATCAAGTTTTTTATCTCACAATATCACAATTTTGTTCTCAAAAATCTTTTCTCGTAATATTTATTCTCATATATGAATTCTCCCAGTATTTATTTTCACCACAGTTGGGTTTTTTTTACTGTCTTGAATAACTGTAATTTTAAATGTGCCTCCAGAGCGTAGTTTGGGATAAAATATATATATTAAATTGTAAAAATATTTTTGATGTATTATTTTATAAATGAAACATAACATTTTAGGGAGGTATTTCGGCCGACCTTTGCTCCTCTTGCAGAAAAAGCCTTCCTGTTTGTGAACCCGCAGCGTGTGAGTTGAGCTAAATAACTTCTCACCCTGGATTGAGATTAAATACATTTTTCCATTTGAAAAACAAACCAGACAGATCATCCGTCCACTCGGGCTTCCATAACACCAGCTCATCGCTCACGGGAAGCAGAATATTATTTGTGAAGGAAGATGGAAGTTTAAATACCGGAAAAACTAATAAGGGAAATGAATCTAGGACTTAGTGTACGTTCCCATATTGTGACGATGGCGAGAGATTCGACTGTTTTTGTCCGCCATCATCCTCCGATCGCATAATCAGCGCGATTCAATCTGAGCGCGACTTTATCACCATCAACCTCCCGGCAGCCGAAGCGCAAGGCAGACGCTTTTATTTCTCCTTCCTGTCATTTTCCTGTCGTTAGTCAAATGAGGACAAATCCGTTTCCACCGCGTGATGTTACGTGAACTTGACTGGGTAAACTCCGATGAGCCTGAAACCCAAAACCTAACATTCCCCTTTCGTGCCTGAGTGACGCACGGGGGGGGGGGGGGTAAATTAAACAACAGGCAGGTGTAATTAAATCTCAGCAATACCCTGTTGTGGGAATTTAGGGGCGTAATCGTGTCCTCTCTTCTGTTCCTCACCAATTAAAATGCGCTAAGTGGCACAACAAGAGCTGAATCAAGTTCTACTTAATGCCAGTGTTGTGTTGCAGGCATCCTTTAGGGCCACTGGAACCCAATAAACGGCATAATTGTGGTTCCGTAATGACGGGGCGCAGGTGCAAGGTGATCTGCCCGTCTTGATCTGGCACGAATGTCGCCGTTGGAAGAGTCAATGCAGCAAGTTGATATTGTTTTGGAATGTTGTTACTTTTCATCAGTACTTTTAGGAACAGTGGGGTTCCGGGATGGGTCTCGTTGCAGATGATGTGGTCCTGTTGGCTTCTTCTTCAATTCTCACTGCATCAGTTCAAAGCGAACGTCAGGGTGCCTCCCGGACGCCACCCTGGGGGCATGTCCAGGACCGGTAGGAGGCCTCGGGGGAGACCAAGGACACGTTGGAGACACTAATACCCGTTTTCCACTTCTGCTTTTTTACTGCTGGTTCTCAGAGCTTTTGTTTTCCACCCTGATGGTGCCACAAATTTGGTTCCGTTGCTGGTTCAACCCACTGAGATTTGGTTGAAAAGCGAACGTTCCCATACAAACGTCCTTTTCCTGTCTATTTTTGGGCTATATTTGGACCAAATCATGTGGACTAAACGCTAATCCAATCCATAAGAGTGGTAGAATACTACATTTTTTGAATGCATCTTCTGAATGCCTTGCCGTATATTTGTGTTTTAGTTTATTTTGACATTTGTGTACTGTTTTTTTTGAACCACAAAACAGCATCATTTATTAAAGTCATATACAGTGCTGTGAAAAACTATTTGCCCCCTTCCTGACTTTTTGTCACACTTGCTTCTGCTCATAAAAAAGAGTTAACTATTAGTCAAAGATAACATAATTGAACACAAAATGATGACTGCCAAGACTTTTGGGAAAATATCTTCTGGACTGACTTTTTGGAAGGTGCGTGTCCCGTTCCATCTGGCGTAAAAGTAACACAGCATTTCATAGCAACAGTCAAATATGGTGGTGGTAGTGTGATGGTCTGGGCTTGTTCTGCTGCTTCAGGACCTGGAAGGCTTGCTGGGATAGATGGAAGCATGAATTCTACTGTCTAGCAAAAAATCCTGAAGGAGAAGGTCCGGCCATCTGTTGGTCAACTCAAGCTAAAGCCATCTTGGGTGCTGCAGCAGGACAATGACCCAAAACACACCAGCAAATCCACCTCTGAATGGCTGAAGAAAAACCAAATGAAGACTTTGGAGTGGCCTAGTCAAAGTCCTGACCTGAATCCCATGGAGATGCTGTGGCATGACCTTAAGAAGGCGCTTCATGCTAGAAAAGCCTCAAATAAAGCTGAATGACAACAATTGTGCAAAGATGAGCGGGCCAAAATTCCTCCAGAGCGTGTAAAAGACTTGTTGCAAGTTATGGCAAACGTTTGATTGCAGTTATTGCTGCTAAGGGTGCCCAACCCGTTATTAGGTGCAGGGGCAATTACTTTTTCACACAGGGCTATGTGGGTTTGGATTGTTTTCTCCCTAAATAATAAAAACATTCGTTTCAAAACTGCATTTTGTGTTTACTTGTGTTATCTTTGACTAATATTAAAATGTGTTTGATGATCAGAAACATTTTGTGTGACAAACATGCAAAAGAATAAAAAGTCAGGAAGGGGGATTTTTGAAAAGCCATGTAATCTGGGGACTACTTCAGGGGTGTCCAAATTTTTCGGGCCAGGGCCACATAGTGAAAATGAAAGGATGTACTTTGGTATTTTTGTGAAGACCTTGCAATTCTAAAATTATTCTCTGAAACTTTTTTTGGTAATATTCTGACTTTATTCTCGTCGTTTGTTTTGACTTTATTTCCATAATATAACTTTTTGCCCAAATGTATTTTGTTTTGGTTGTATCCTCGTAACAGTCTGACTGATTTTTTCTTTAGCATTTTAACTCTGCGCTGTTAAAATGACAGTTTTTCCTCATATTACAAGTTTGATGACAAGATTGTCATAAAATTACAACTTTTTCCTTCCGTTTGAAATTACAGCAGGTCTTTTCATTTCTGCTTTTTTTTTCAAAACTATTCCAACTTTTTGTACATTCAAAAAAATAATAATATTTTGACTTTATTGTCCGAACAGTATAATATTATAATACGTCAAACGTTAATTTAACGCAACCTGATTGTCCAAAATTTTCAACATTACTCATTGTCTTGTTTGTTTTTCATAACATGCAAGTGCCATATTTGAAGTTTATGCAACTAAAATGATCTTTTTTTTTCATATGACGTTATTTTCATAAGATGGCAGCATTTTTCTCCAAATATATTGACTTAATTCTTGTACAATTACTGCAAATGTTTCATTCTTGCTGCCGTTGGGCTTGTTTTCAGTTTTATTGTCATTTAGAATGAGTAAAAAAACAGCTGCAGGCCGCAAATGCCAATTGGCAACGCTTTAGTCGCTCCCGGACTGCTGTATCCCACTTCTTTCGCTGTGATAGGACTTCCCGGTGCGGCTGTGGGTGTTGATCACGATGCTATCCAGCTGTGCTGTGTTGCACCGCCACCACACCAACTAGAAAAAGCAGGCAAAAGATAAATGGACCAAAAAAAAAAAAAACACAAGCAAACAAAACTCAAATCAGTTTCAGAGAGCGGGGTTTCGCGTAATAGCAGGGCCAAAGCAAAAAGGTTGCGCAAAAAATGCGCCCCCTTGCGCAAAAAGGGCCCCTAGCCCCCATGGGTTGCGGGGTCCTAAACTTTACTTTTGCGAGCCGTCGACGTTACCTGAGCGGATGTTTAACCGGTGTCAGCACGACTGAATGGCATTCAATTAGGAGCACGTTTATCGGCATCGAGGTGGCAGCCCCTTCCTAATTCACTCCTCTTATCTAAACTTCCCACGCTGGCCGTCTGATATCAACGCCCGATTATGAAGTCTTCGCCGTGCCCCCCTCCCCTACACCTCCCCTGCCAAATGAGCGCGGCGCGGATGAGATTCCCCCTCCGCCGCTTTAACAGCATTAAAAAGCTCCGAAGCAGGTATGGTTTCAAATCAACTTCACCCAGCCTGGAAACACGAGACTCACCAGTGTCATTAGTGAGCAGACGTAATGTAATTACTCATGACGAGGTGTGTGCGTGTGCTCAACGAGGGCTTGCTACGTTACATTCATCAGCACCAGCAGTTATTAAAAGTGAACTCTTTTTTTCACTTTTGCATACTTACATCTCCGTGCGCAATAAACCGCGCCTATGTGTGCATATGGTGATAGATGGGTGCGTCCTATTTGCATGTCAGGACGGGTAATTAAAGGTGCTTCTCATTTCAGCCGCCGAGAGTATTGGAGGTCAGGGGTTTCACATTTATCACCGTTAAGTGTCAGATACGGGCGGCGTGGGTGGGATGCGGTGTATGCATTTGGAAATGTGTGCGATCCCCCGTAGGATGACATGAGTTATCTTTGTCGACCTTTCAGAGAAGATGAGTGTAGGCAGAGACAAAAGAGGGGATGAAGACGCAAGGAGGGATTAGACACACACAAAAAAAAAAGAGTGAAGGTGCGCGGCAAGTTGCAAAAGTTGCAGACGGCGTGGAGAATAAAAGATCCGGAAGGTGGCGAATGATGAAGTGATAGGCCAACGTGAAGAATGATGGAAGAAGGATGCAAGAGATCTGGAGAGCCTGTTTTGCATGTTTGAAGTCACAACAGCGCAAACCTTCCCCGGGCACCATTTGTGTGTTTGCACGCATGCACAGTGTAGGTTTATGTTTTTGTGTCGGTTTGTGCGTGCGTCACTAATGCTCTCTTAGCTCGTCTTTGTTTACTCCCATTAAACAAGTCAATATGCTGCAAACATCAATGAGCTCATTGTTTGCTGGACTGGAAAAATACTATTAGTAATTAATAAATAATAACAATCCCTCCTATTATATGGCCAAGCCGTGATAAGTGGATTTTTAGAAATAAAACATGATGAGAGCGTAGAAAACCTGCCTACAGTTTTCTACATATGATTTTTAACATTATTAGAAGCCTGCAGACATAAAATAGCCAAGGCTGTCAAATGGTTAACATTTTTAGTCAGATTAATTATGCTTTTCAAATGAATAAATCATGATTAATCACCATTTGCAAACTATTTTTGTAATGTATTTTACGGTAAGGGCCGCACATTGGCCACATAGTCAGGAGATCTGGAAGACCAGGGTTCAAATCTCCGTTGGGCATCTCTGTGTGGAGTTTGCATGTTCTCCCCGTGCGTGTGTGGGTTTTCTCCGGGTACTCCGGTTTCCTCCCACATTCCAAAAACATGCATGTTAGCTTCATTGGCCGCTCTAAATTGTCCATAGGTATGAATGTGAGTGTGAATGTTTGTTTGTCTATATGTGCCCTGCGATTGGCTGGCGACCAGTCCAGGGGGTACCCCGCCTCTCGCCCAAAGTCTGCTGGGATAGGCTCCAGCATCCCCGCGACCCTAATGAGGATAAGCGGTATAGAAAAGGAATGAATGAATGAATTTTACGGGAAGAAAGATACATGACAGAACAGGATTATATGCAGTATATTTGTATGTATGAACAGCTCCAAATCAACAGTTTTGGGATTTCCTTTTTTAAACCTTGAACACGGAAAGTGGCAGCGTGACTTGCAGTGCTATTGTGGCACGCTTGAGTCGCCAAAATAGTCACCAGCAATCTGTAACTTGCACAAAAAAGCCACCAAAAACACCCAAAAGTAACCTACCTACTGCACCATGTGGGCATACAAACAAATATCTGTGTGCAATACCCATGCCGAAAAACATCCGTATATTCCCGGCCCGGTAATTTGCGGTAATTCATCCATTCATTCATTTTCTATGCTGCTTATCCTCATTAGGGTCACGGGGATGCTGGAGCCTATCCCAACAGACTTTGGGCGAGAGGCGGGGTACACCCTGGACTGGTCGCCAGTCAATCGCAGGGCTAATTTGCGGTAATCCTTAAACTTTTTGCCATGTTTGTTCCATTTTGACTTTATTGCAAATTATGCTGCGGTTGTAAGAGAAGCAAACAAGAAGGAGTTCACATACTCCAATGTTTTATTGTTCCTAGTTCATAATGTTGTTGCAGCTGGATTGCCCAGCATGCCTTGCGGGTATTTGGAAATAACATTTAAGTTACATGTTAAGAGCTTAATTGTTATAGCAGTAGTTGATTCCTTAACTTGCTGTGGATTTGTTGTGTTTTTGGCTCTTTGCACCGTGAGCAAGTATGTCGTTCTGCTTGATGCCACCAATACAGTACATAACGGCCCCTCGGGCACATTTTTTACCCAGTTTGCCCATCCCTGGTTTAAATCAAGCTCAAAGATAAATTTTCAGACATGTGCTCTATTTACTTAACACTGGTTTCTTTAATAAAAGTAGGACATTTGAATCCCACAGTGTTGCATTCAAAGACATCCACGGTTTGAATGTGTTTCCTGGTATTTCCGAGCATCCTTAAATGGAGAAAATTGCATTATGTTTTGAGTGATGAGAATATCCTCCTCAGCAGCCTGTGTTATTATTATATTATATTAGGCACCTCTCAAAACTGAGTACACCCCTCACATTTCTGCAAATATGCGATCAAATCTTGTCATGGGACAACATTACAGAAAAAACTGATACAACGTAAAGTAGTCAGTGTACGGCTTGGATAACAAAGTAATAATTTACTGTCCTCTCAACACAACCGTTAATATGTAAACCACAGGCAAGTAAATATGTGTTCTGTTTTTTTTAATTAAGAGGCAATTACGGAAAATGTAGTTAAAAGGATTTTATGGAATAATAAAGGAACATCATACTAGGAATGCCGTTAATGCATGTGTTTAGAAATGGATTACTGATTTAGATATTTTAGAAAACAATATATTGTGGAATGATATTTGGAAAAATGCCAAGCAGCCTTTTTGATGTGTTAAAAATAGCCTGTGTCAATTTACAATTCTGAATATAATTGTATTTTACACTTTCTCGGTTTGATTGATCATTTATTTCAAGCCACACAAAATACACAGAACAGAACATAATCAATATACACATATAGTTGGAGAACAACTTGGCCCGAAAAGGAGTGGGAAGAAGACAAGCTTATTTCCACCCACCCCGATTCGTAACACTAAATCCAGTTATGTTAACTCAATAAGCAGCAATACATAAACGATATCACCCCTGCACACACACGCACAATACACATTATTATCAATATGTTATATCTTGTACGTCTTATCAACACAAATGTGACATTACTCATTATACCATCATCATATATGTATATAATTTTTATGCATACAAAAAATTGTGATTAATAAGTATAATGGTTTTTAGTGTTGATGGTAATAATGATTAGCTTGGATTGCACAAGTTGCCAGAGAGGGGCTGTGCTCTAGTAACACGACCACTCTTGGCCAAGTGTCCTATGCTGTGCATTAAAAGAGACAAGATTTGGAGGCCTGCTGAGAGAACGTGGATGATCTCCTGCAGCAGAACCTCCGCTTGTCTGCCCTAATCTGATGATTTTGTTATGAGTGTCCTATGCTGTGCATTAAAAGAGACAAGATTTTCAAGGTCTGCTGAGAGAAGGTGGATGATTTGATTTGATTGAATTGTGGTCTAGAATAACAAGAGGCATTTCTGTCAACATGCATTATAACAAAAACAGTACTACTGGGTGCTGATGGTCCAGCTCACAGTGACTGGTGTGCACATGCTACGGAGATGATATCATTGGAAAGAATGGCATCTAAATTGGGCAAGTGAGTCTTTAGTGAGTAATGCAAAAAATAGTTTTGTTAATTACTACATGAGATGTTAAGGAATTGTATATCAGTTTTAGAAATAAGAGCCAAAAATATGCCGTTAGAAAGCCGACAGTTTTATGTTTGTACTGTATGTGAAGACTTTCTCATGACTTTGTGTGGGGGTCCTTGAACGCAGCATAGTTGTGTGCTCTGAGACAAAGTTTCTCAAATGCTGCCACTGAGTGCTCATGTTTGCATTTATTTGGTGTCAAGTCCATTCGTGCTAAGCAGACTCCCTGTCACCCAAACAAAGTCATAATCTCATCCCTGGAAAATCATATTAGTGGTTAGTCTGTGTTCAATTTGTGATTTTCTGAGACTTTTGTTCGGTGCATCCTGTTGGGGTCACAGCGTGCGGTGAGGTTCATGGCTGGTGAGGCACTTTTGAGTGTGAAGTAGGTAAAGAGAAATTACATTTACAATACAGTATATACACATGAAGCGAGAATATTGGCAGGGAGTCGTTTTTTTTTTAACTTCTATCGTCTTACATTCACGTTGATAGCGTACCAGGTGTGTGCGTTTGTGGACATTATGGCAGAGAGGCATGCATGGATGTCACACAGACACCATAACACTGTCTGTCTGTTGATTGACAAAGAGACGGAGACGAGGTATAAAGTGACTTTTTAATGTCAAGACTGAATCAATATGGGTAAAATATCGGGCTGCAGGGAACAACAGTCGCTTTAAATGTTCCCCGTGTATCGTGGCTTAAGTGATGGAGGATCAATGGGGCCATCCTTACAGACTCTTTCCTCATGCATTAAAACATTAAGAATGAGGCGCGTGTTGAAACACCAATAGACAATATCAGCGCCAAGAAAATGCTTGCACTTTTAACACTTACCGGAACTAAACATAAACAAACTGATCATTTATGCACCAAGCAGCATACTTTTCAAAAACAGAACGGGACGTCTCCCGTGGAGCCATTTTCCCGGTACTGTTGCACCGGAGAGCGCATGGTAGTCTTCCATTCAAGTAGTCGCTCCATTTTCTTTTTGGCATTTCACCACGTCTCCTGTCATTTTCAGCACTAGGTGCAGGCGGATGGCATCGCCGGCAGCATAAGTCATTCCCTGGCAGGGCTTTCCCGTTTATCATTTTTACCGACAGAATTTCCAGCCATAGTAATGGTGTAGTGGCCTGATCTCTGCGGTGATTTGATTCTGGTGGCTTCATCAATAGGTTGTTAACAGTTGCCTCAGCTTTGTGCCCCTTCTTCAGCAATGTTTTTCGTGCTGGATCTCTGTTTTGTTTACCAGTACATAACTGACATAACAGAAAATAAAAGGACATGACATGACTCACACATTACCCTTCATTCTTGGTAGAATACTATCACAATGGCCCAGTGAAGAGTCACACAGGAGCTGCTGTCAGCCACAAACTCACACCAGTCACTTGCACTTTCCACACTGTTAACTATGCTAACACTCAGCAACTCTACATATAACATTTTCTAAATGCCTTGCATTTGCAGTCGTTGTCATTTTCATGATTGAAAATGCTTAATTTGGGCCAAGAATATGTACAATTTCCTGATACATGCGTATGTTTAACCACAAAACAGCAATCATTTATTAATGAATTAATTTTGGTAAAAACCCAATAGACTGAGGGGATGTTTGAAAATTTTAGCCCAATTTGGGGTTTTTTTAAAATAAAAAATGCTTAAAAATGACAAATGAAAGGGATAAATTAGCATTTCAGTTTGCCTTTACTTTCAAAGAAGATGTGACTGTTCCCAAAGACACAATGTGGGCGCAAGATCACCTTCCTCTTCAACACCACCTTTCTGTTTTGTCATGAGTTAATACATTTAATAACATGCTTCTCACCTTTATCAAAACACTTGCACTTGCAACATTCTTTGGCTCCATTTTTGGGTTACTGAGGTGAGAAACTCTCATGAATTGAAGAAAAAACAACCCGTGGCAGCACAGGATGGTGGTGTTGAGGAGGAAGGTGTTGATCTGGCTGCCACATTCTGTCTATCAAGTAACCTTAAGTGTTGTTTTATCCCTTTCATTCATCATTTATGTGGACTTGCATGCATTTCAAATTGTCTACTGCACGTAAAAACAATAAGTGTCAAACCATAAATCGTGTTTTATATTAACATTTTTGGCTTCATGTGATTTCTTTTGGGAAAAATTGATTAGGTTAGCGTCCGTTTTGGTTAGAGTCCGACAAATTAATGACTCTAACCAAGGTTCCACTGTACTCTGATATTAAAAGCGGTAAGGGTTGAACTTATTACTTGCTTTGCCACATATTATCAAAAGGTAAGATAAATTGTTTTGAATGAAGTAAACTTTTTTATATTTACTGTGTGTTACACCTCCTCTTAGAAAATATTAATATTCATTTTGGTTTAATAGCATATAAAACATGATTTTGAGAAACCCGTTATGTGGGTTGGCATGTTTGTTTTTTAAAAATAACAAAATAGGTTGCAAAAAACAATAACGCAAAGCGGAGGAAAAATGAAAGGCTGAGGGACATTAATTATTACCGCTATGGTGGTTAATTAATTTGATGGACAGCAGTGTATTGCAGACATAACCTTGCCGTGTGATGAATGCACTGACAAGCTAATGGCTAAACATCATGGAACAGGCATAGAAAAGATGGCAAGCTGCACTAACCCTCATGTCTGGATGTGACTGCTGGGATTAAATAGCTATCAGTTGAGGTCATTTGATTGCCTGACAAAGGACTAGCTCTGGGGAGGTCCTGGAAGATGAATGAAGTGCTCCAGAAATATGCAATCAACAAGTTAAGATTGTATGTAATGATGCCATTTGCTTAATATCGCAGGAGGTACAGAGGAGTAAATGGAAGACTGTTCATTCCACAAAAATAAAGACCTAAAGTTTGCAAAAGTACAGTGGTATGCAAATGTTTGGGCACGCCTGATAATTGTCAAGATTTTCCTTTATAAATCATTAGTTGCTTGGATCAGCAATTTCAGTTAAATATATCATATAGCAGACAAACACAGTGATATTTGAGAAGTGAAATCAAGTTTTTAGGAAGTGTGCAAAAATTATTTAAACAAAATCAGGCAGGGGAATACATTTTGGCACCTTGTTTTATTCATTTAAATACCTTCAGCACTAATTATTGGAGCACAACATTTGTTTGGTAAGTGTATTGACTCTTATACATACACAGGTCATGTCACTGTGATAGGGTATTTAAGGTGGTCAATTGGGAGTTGTTCTCCTCTTTGGATTTTCTCCAAAGTGTGCTAAAATGGGAGCCTCAAAACAACAAAGGGCCTGAAAACAAAGATTGCTCAACATCATGGTTTGGGGCAAGGATACAAAAAGCTAGCTCAAAAATTCCAGCTTTCCGTTTCCACTGTGAGGAGCATAGTAAGGTAATGAAAGACCGCAAACACAGTTCTGGTTAAGGCCCGGCGTGGCAGACCAAGAAAAATCTCAGACAAGCAGAGGCGAAGGATGGTTAGAATAGTCCAACTCAACCCAAGATCTTGCTGCAGACTATTCAGCGCACTTTGCACAAGGGGATGCTTTATGAGGAAGAATTGAAGGTTGCATGGATTCCAGTCAGGATCAACAGGTTCTTGGGAACAATGTTCAAGAATCAGTGACAAAGATGAAGTTGCGCCGGGTCTAAACACAACCCTAAACACTGCTCAAATTCTACGAAGGCATTCATGCAGAGGAACAAGTCCCCAGACCTGAATATTATTGTAAATGTGTGGTGTGATTTAAAGAGGGGTGTCCATGCTGGGAAACCATCAAACCTGACTGTTTTGTAAAGAAGAATGGTCAAACAGGATCCACAACCTCATTGGAAGTGTTTAGAGGCTGTTAGTTCTGCAGAAGGAGGACCGACTAAATATTGAAGTACTTTTTCTGTTGGGGTGCCCAAATTTATGCACCTACCTATTTTTGTTGAAATAATTTTTGCACACTTTCTGTAAATTCTAACAACTTAATTTCACTTCTCAAATATCACTGTGTTGTCTGTTTATAAATCAATTAATGATTTATAAAGGAAAATCTTGACAGGGTGCCCAAACTTTTGCATACCACCGTAAAACCGAAAACACAACAAAACATGAACAAAAAAGTTTTTTTACGCTTTTAATATGTCTATGGCTGTGTTTGATGAGTCTGGATACCCAAGAGCGTCCTCGACATGACGTCACAGCCAAGATAGTGGCGGATGTGATTACCCACTGGGAGGGCGTTTGATAAACACAACTTTATTTCGCTTTCATTTTATATTTGTCTACTGGGAGATGACAAAAACGTTATAAGTGAATCTTTTTTTATTGCTTTTTTCCCCGAATTTTGCCAAGTAGTGTATAGTGTTTATTTGGGAGTAGCGTATAGGGCAAGGGTGTCCAAACTTTTGACAGCGAAAGCCACATGCTGAAAAATTATATTTTGTAAAGCAACACATGTCGATATGCTAAAAAGTTATATATTTCAAGGAAAAACTGCATCCTATCTTTGTGATATACAGCAGGTGAAAAAGATCATTAGTTATCAACTTCCACTCTTTGCAGCGGTGCAGCATCCGCAGTAATGCGGTCGCTGTACCGGACCGTCGTGGTGAAGAGAGAGCTGAGCCGGAAGGCAAAGCTCTCTGTCTACCGATGGATCTACGTTCCCACCCTCACCTATGGTCATGAGTTATGGATCGTGACCGAAAGAAGGAGATGGCGGATACAAGCGGCGGAAATGAGTTTCCTTCGTAGGGTGGCTGGACTCACCCTAAGAGATAGGGTGAGGAGCTCGGCCATCCGGGAGGAGCTCAGAGTAGAGCTGCTGCTCCTTCACATCGAGAGGAGCCAGTTGAGGTGGCTCGGGCATCTAGTCCGGATGCCTCCCGGGCGTTTCCCTGGTGAGGTATATCGGGCACGCCCAGCCGGGAGAAGGCCCCCGGGGAAGACCTAGGACACGCTGGAGAGACTATGTCTCACAGCTGGCCTGGGAACGCCTTGGTGTCCTCCCGATTGGAGCTGGAAGAGGTCGCCGGGGGCCGGGAAGTCTGGACTTCCCTACTGAAGCTGCTGCCCCCGCGACCCGGACCCGGATAAGCGGAGGAAAATGGATGGATGGAATGGAATGGAACTTCTACTCTTTCTCCGGGAATTATTTCAGTTTTCTTCTTAAATAATCTTCAGAAATTATTTCATGTCTTGGCTTTATTCCCATATTATAACGTTTTACTCAATCTTCAAAAACTTACAACTTTGTCTCTACAAATACAAGTAGAAATTTTTATAATAACGTATTTGTTATTCTTTTTTCTCTAAGCTACTAAAACATCACATTGAGTTTGCTGTCGTAAAATTCCCACTTTTTGTTCCTCTAGACATTTTTTACATAACAGTGAGACTTTATTCCGGGAAAATTAGAGCTGCAGTTCTGCTGTTGCTTTTTCCAGCTATTTCAGCTTTTTTGTGTCAGTTTTTTTATCATAATGATTTTCTTCCCATAATATTTGGACTTTGTTGGCCACACAGTCAGGAGATTTGGAAGACCTGGGTTTGAATCTTCGTTGGGCATGTCTGTGTGGAATTTGGATGTTCCCCCCGTTCTCTGTTGCTCTGCGATTGACTGGCAACCAATCCAGGGTGTACCCCGCCTCCCGCCCAAAATCAGCTGGGTTAGGCTCCGGCACAACCCTCCTCATATTATGGGAGTTAATCCCATGCTAGGACTACACTACCAATAATAAATGTTTGATCTGTTTTGCCTTTTGTTTGTTCATTTTCAAATTTCAAAACAACGGTTGCAGCATAACATTCCCAGCCGGACGGTATCACTTTTTTCCCACCCTTTAAAGCCTTTGAATAAGCCTTTGATAACATGAGTGTGGAAAGGTTGTGGCCTCGTTGCTGTAGATGGCGGCATGCGTTAGTGTGCATCGTTTGCACTAACATCCTCGTGTCAACACTTAACGAGAATCCATCACAGACATTTGGTGTCACAGCAGCATGTTGCCATACATTTAAGGACAAGATATACAAGGTACACGAGCAAAAAGAAAAGCAAAACACACACGCGCTGTCCATTTGCGTGCAACAGATAAATATTAGTTCTTCCTCCCTCCGCTAATGACGACTTCACTGTATTGGGAAACGTTTCAGAATACTCTGCCCTTGCAGGACATTAGCATTAATGTTGCTGATGACGGTACACAAGTCAAATGTCAACGATGGAGCCTGGCACAGTCTAATGACTGAGACTCGGGATCACTTTAATGAGTGGACACCAATTAATTCTGACCTTCTGTGATCCGCCAGACATGCTGCACAAGAAGCGCAAAGTGACGGTCTTAAAAATAAAATAAAATGTTGCAGAAAAAATTTCAGCTGTCACAAATGTAAAAAAGCAGCGTTGAAGTGAAAATCAAGCTTAAAAAAATATCTTTCCACAAAAGCTGGTTTTCTTCCTTTTAGTAAGGAACTGATATTTTCCTAAAACTTACCTATGTTATACTGCTGATTACTAAAGAACAGAAATAGGTAGAAACTATTTTTCCTAATTGAAAGACGGGACTTTAATCTTTCCTTTGGTGAGTTCCAGGTTTATGTAGCCATAGAACACAATATTCTGGTTGCCTTGAAAGATCAGTCAAAATCGTCAAATGGGTTGTCTTTTGAAAATGGAAAATGGTATGAATGAGGTAAAAAATATAAACTGCTGAAAAAATAAAGGGAACACAAAATAAATGAAATACTAAATCCTTGTTCGGTACATAGTTTAACATGCTGATAACAAAATCACACAAAAATGATCAATGGCGATCAAATGTATTAACCCATAGAGGAGGTTTTGGAGTCCCGCTCAAAATGAAGGTGGAAAAACACACCACAGGCTCATCCAACTTTGATGTAAAGCAATGTAACATTTTTGCATTTCCAATGAATTTGTGTTACATCTGCTGCATTTCACAAGAACAAAAATTCTATAGTGAAACGCAACTTAACAATATGTGAAGAAAATCCTGTCTTGATGCCCAGCGTTGCCCACACACAAATATCACATTTGCGTGAAACCAAAACGTCCATAAACAATGGAACAGAATGATTTCTTCTCCTCTAACACGTTTTCCACGTTATAGAGGAGGGAAATCAGCACGGATTATACTTTTTGGCTGTGGCCCAGGTAGTTCTTTGTCTTCTTCTTCTTATTATTATCTCCTAACTGTCAGGGTAAGCGGGTGTAAGCGTATTATTGGGTGTCAAACAGGCACACATTTCTGAGTGAAGTCAAAAGGCTTTTGGAGAAATGTATTTGCTATAAATCAGTCACTGTCACAAGGTTGCACAGTGGTATTTTAGAAAGTGCAATAAAAAGTGCAAAAACAAAAAACACTTAAAGTAGATATAAGCAAGGGGAAAAACTAGCAAGAACAAAAAAAAAACCCTGTGCCATAAGGGCACGGCAAAAAGCACAAGGGGGCAAACAGAACTAACAACAACAGTGGGCAACAGAAATCCCAGGAAGTCATTACTCTCTATGACAGTGTAAGGCAAAAATCATCACACAGCAACTTAACATTCAAAGTAGTTAAGAAATATATAAGACAAGTACCAATACAAGTATATTAACTGATTCCCACCATGCAGTGCTTCCCAGGAAAGCAGTTTATTCACCTGTGTCCACCAGAGGGAGCCACCGTCAGCGTAGGATATCGTTTGACAAAGTAGACATGCAGGGCTTATAGTTTGGTGTGCCTTATACACCGGAAATTACGGCAAGTTTGTTTGTCCGGTCATATTTTTACATTGTACTTTTCTTACAATTAAACTTCCCGTCTCATTCTTGCTCACAGCCGTGCACTCACAAGTCTTCATTCCACTACCGAAAGGTAAGGCTACATACTGGAGCTGCCGCTACCGCTGCTGTGTTTTTGATTTTGGAAAAGTTTACGCTAGGAGTAGCGTTCGTTTCTATGTTGCAATGTGGAAACAATGCGCCTAGGAAAGAAGTTCCGGTAATGCTTAAAATGACCAAAATACGTAAAAATACTGTTAGCAATTCATGTTATCATTAGGGCTATCAGTCAAGTACAATTTCATCGTGATTAATTGCATTTTGTCCATAATTAACTCATAATTAATTGGATTTAATCGCAGAGAGAAATAGGGAGTAGAGATGTAAATGGGGAAACAATTCAATACGTAACTACAAAGATAGCTAAATCGGTAAATCAATTTTGGAAATATGGGCCATTATTTTATCCATAAAAAATATAAAGTAACAGTTTTTGAATGTTTAATGCAAGCACTAATTTGTCCAATTATTATTGACTACTATACTGTATTTTTCCCCTTTTTCTTTCATCTCATATTTGGTCCCAAAAGCTGATACTATGTGGGAATGCATAAAGATAATATAAGCACATATGACCTGATAATATAGTATGACTTATAATAAGACCTTATTGAGTCCTATTGTGCAAATTTGTGGTGCCTTTTTTCAGCTGTTATTATATCTTTAGAACACAGCAAAAATAGAAAGACGTGTATGTTTCACACAAGAAACGGGCAAAATTCAGGAGCAGTGTTCCTTACTTTTGAATGACCGTGTACAAAAACCTCATATCTAATTATATCTAATTATGACTGGATTAAAATAGCTACATTTAAAAACATTACCCACATGATCTATTGATCTTTTACATACGTGGTTCTCTGTGAAAAAGACAAAGGATAATAATGAAAGATAAAATGATGAACGTAGTAATAATTGTATTGCTAATAATGACAATAAATGTATCATTTTGGCACAGAAAAAGCAAAAAAGGATACGGTAATAAACATAGATACATCAAAGCTGCTGATGTAACTCTGATGCCATTGTTGAACTGAGGACTGAATAGGGAATAATACAAAGTTTCTCTAGTTGGATTAAAATAGGGCATTATAATGATAACAAAACACAAATCCTGCCATTTATTATCATCTATAGAGTCAATATACAGAATTTATCATCTTATTTCACCTTCATTTCAAGATGCCAAGCAACATTTAACCCAATCAATTAGAAAGGTTGGCTTGTCTTCTGTTGGTTTGGCATGTCCAGTTTCTTAGGCCGCTGCAACGGTCAAGCCTCAAAAGTAAAAAGGGCCTCCTACACCAAATTACCAAGAAAAACACAAGCCACCCACGGCCCGAGAAGAAGAAAGACAATCTTTTGGCCAACCAGGCAGTCATCTCCCACATGGTCAGTGTGTGTGCGTCTTGGGAAGGGATGGGTAGAGGGGGATGGGATGATTTGGGGTGGGGGTGGGGGGCTGGCAGTTTGGGGCGACAGTGAAAACTACAGCATGTGGGTGGACAGTGACAGGCCCTGAGAGACATAATGACATGCAGACAATGAATGGGAACGTGAAGGGAAGGAAAGACGTTCAAGTTGCTCTTTTTGTTTTTCCGCCATCATCGTGTCAGCACCGCTCTCCAGACACAACATCCAATATCCCTTTATAAGGCATATGAAATCCTGCTCACTACAATGTTTTTTATCTTGCACTGTTTATTTGTTTTCAATATGTCGGGATGCCCAGCATATTTACACTATATATCCACTCCTTTGCAAAAAAATTGCAAAAAAATGCAAGAATTTATTTATTTATTATTTAAGGAGGTTATAAGTAGAGCTTCAAAATGCAAAAAATAAATGGGAGTGAGACAAAAACAGATGTGAGTAAGCAAACAAGCATTAAATCAGGGGTCGGGACTAAGGGAGATTGCTAAGGGCAATGTCATATTTTCATTCCATTCCATTTTCCTCCGCTTATCCGGGTCCGGGTCGCGGGGGCAGCAGTCTCAGTAGGGATGTCCAAACTTCCCGGTCTCCGGCGACCTCTTCCAGCTCCATCGGGAGGACACCAAGGCGTTCCCAGGCCAGCTGTGAGACATAGTCCCTCCAGCGTGTCCTAGGTCTTCCCGGGGGCCTTCTCCCGACCGGGCATGCCCGAAACACCTCACCAGGGAGGCGCCCGGGAGGCATCCGGACTAGATGCCCGAGCCACCTCAACTGGCTCCTCTCGATGTGAAGGAGCAGCGGCTCTACTCTGAGCTCCTCCCGGATGGCCGAGCTCCTCACCCTATCTCTTAGGGTGAGTCCAGCCACCCTACAGAGAAAACTCATTTCCGCCGCTTGTATCCGCGATCTCGTTCTTTCGGTCATGACCCATAACTCATGACCATAGGTGAGGGTGGGAACGGAGATCGATCGGTAAACAGAGAGCTTTGCCTTGCGGCTCAGCTCTCTCTTCACCACGACGGTCCGGTACAGCGACCGCATTACTGCAGATGCTGCACCGATCCGTCTGTTGATCTCACGCTCCAACCTTCCCTCACTCGTGAACAAGACCCCGAGATACTTGAACTTTTCCAACTGAGGCAAGACCTCACTTCCAACCCGTGGGGTACAGTCCACCCGTTTCCGACTGAGCACCATGGCCTCGGATTTGGAGGTTCTGATTCTCGTCCCAGAAGTTCCACACTTAGCTTCAAACTGCTCCAGTAAACGTTGAAGGTCACAGCCTGAAGGTCAGGTGTTGTATAAAAGGAGAGAAGGTTAGCACTCCCCTTGACAAGGATGGAAATGGCCCCTGCGACCTGCAACACATGTATGGTAAAGGCATTGCCACCTACTTCGTGGCATCTCTAACCAAGGGTAGTGGCGATGTCGGTGCTGGCTCGAGTTCTGGAAGCACCGAGTTTTTCTGGCCTGTTATAGCCTTTGCCATGTAGGGGGCGGCCAAAGCCAAACTGGCCATTCCCATTAAATGTAGCCTGAAGGACCACATTGTCTGCAAATAGCAGAGACGAGATCCTAAGGTCACCAAGCTGGACTCCATGAACGCCTTGACTGCGGCTAGAAATTCTGTCTATGAAGATTATGAACAGAATCGGTGACAAAGGGCAGCCTTAGCGGGGGCCAACGTTCACCGGAAACAAGCTCGACTTACTGCTTGCAACGCGAACCAGGCTCCTGCTTCGATTGTACAAGGACCGAATGGCACGTAGAAGCGGACCATCAATCCCGTACTCCCGGAGCACCCCCCACAGGACAGCACGAGCAACACGGTCGATTGTCTTTTCCAAGTCTACAAAGCACATGTAGATCAGTTGGGCAAACTCCCACATACCCTCCAGTACCCTTGCAAGGGTGTAGAGCTGGTCCAGTGTTCCGCGACCGGGACGAAAACCACATTGCAACTTCTGTAACCAAGGTTCGACTAACGTTTGTACCCTTCTCTCCAGCACCCTGAGAAGACTTTCCCACGGAGGCCAAGCAGTGTGATTCCACTATAATTGGAACACACCCTCCGGTCACCCCTTTTAAAAATGGGGACCACCACCCCGGTCTGCCAGGGCTCGGGCCCTGGCAGAGAAGTGACCTTCCATGTCCCAAGAACCAGATTTGGCCGCCGAAGACCAGGTCGCCCGGACACCCGCCCTCGACCACTGCCCAAATTGCATGGCACCAGAACCTTATGCTTTCCCCTGCAGGTGGTGGTTCTGCTTGTGGGAGCTCCCGTACTGCTTCTTTGGGCTAGGCTCAGCCAGGCCCCACGGGGTGAAGGCGCTTGTCTGCGAGCCCCTCCCCCAGGCCTGGCTCCAGGGTGAGGCCCCGGTGTCCCACGTCCGGGCGAGGTGCAGTCACTCCTCTTGGTTTTAATCATATAGGTCTTCTGAATCACTCTCGTAACCTAGAACCTTTTTGCTTTGGGAGACCCTACCGGGGGCATAAAGCCCCCTACAACATAGCTCCTAGGATCACTTGGGCACTAGAACCCCTCCACCCTGATAAGGCGGTGATTCACGGAGGAGCCATGTCATATTTTCATGGCAACACCAAATGCAACCCAATGTGTGTATTTTTAAGCAAGACCAACAATTTTGGAATTTATTTTTTAAACATTTTATACTGAAGCTTTTGGCTTCTGCATGGTTTCGCCATCTTCTTTGCAAAAAGGGTTTGCTCTGCAGAATTAGTTGACTATTTGACTAAAGGAGGGAAGACCCTAGTAGGCTACCACATTATCCAATAATGATCAAGTTTGGAATATGGAATTTGGATATGGGAAGCACAGCTGGCATAGTGCTAGAAAATGGATGGCTGGATTAAAATGAATAGCTTTATACTTTTAACATTCTTTTTTTACGCAGATTTCTGTTTTATTTGAAAATGTCAGCAAAAAAAAATTCAAATAAATTGCATTGAGTTAAGAAATCCAATATAGTCATCAAAAAAGCCACAAATGGCTCCTGAGCCGTGGCTTCCCTACCCCAGCATTAAAGTGAAATGGGCTGTTCATAAACTGATTACAAGTTTTAGATCACAGCCTTTAAAAGCCAACATCTCAGCAAAAATATGGATTCCGTGTCATTTTCGGTCAGGTATTCACACTGTCAGTATCTCTTGATTACAAAGGCAAAAAAGCGGAAGTGGAACAATGGTGCCCCAGGTTGTGCAGGGGTGTCAAACGGCAGCTGGCTATGCGGAGATCTCGCAGGGGAGCATCCCTCATGAGCGAAAGCCCTCGTCTGTGTGGTAATGATTGCAGTTCACAGTGTCCGCCTGACAAAGGACTTCTTCCAGAGGAAAAAGCTCTCTCTTTTGGTTTGGTTTGGTTGAATTAGTTTGGAACATGCATACATCATACAAAAAATTATCTGTGTTACATTCCTCAGCTCTACATGTCCGAAAAGGAGTAGGAAGAAGCAGAGCTTATTTAATCCTACCCCCTTCTCACATGATTTATTACACTCATACATACTGTGTATATACATGTATACACACATACATTCATGTGTACACATACATACATACTGTACATATATATATTACATACATACACATACATGCATGTATCATATTTTTATTTAAAAAAAAAGATTTTTTTTCCCCTCCTCTTTCCTTCCCTCTTCCTGTGGATTTCCGGATCAACATCTTGCTGTCTTGGTGTTGTACTGTGATTGGGATTAAATGGAAGTACATGAGTTCCTGATTTTAATACTTTACTTACGTTAATATCAATGTTTGTATTATTGTATGTAATCTTACTGTTTTTATGCGTTGTATCGTCTTTTATCCTTATTGTCATGATTGTATGATGTTTAGTAGTATCCAGATCCTTGATATCTTTGACAAGCAGCACTCCTGCTTCTCCTGGACCTCCATGTAGCTTGATGTATATTTTCCCCTTGGTGCTCCGAGTACTTTGTATCTTTCCCTGCTTCCTCAAGTCTCGTGCTTTCTTGGCAATGCCAGCGTTGCGTTTTGTCAGATGCTCATTTAAGTAGACGTTTGTTTTTCTGTTTCAGCAGTGCAGGTTTGAATTCCCTGTTGGTGAACTTGATGACGACAGGTGTGGTGTGGTTTCTGCCATACAGTGGGATGCAAGTATCAATGGGGTTGATATCGATATCCACCTCTTTAGACAATCTGTTGCTTTGCTGAAGGAACATTCATTCCATCTGGTTCTCCTCTGTCATGAGCTTCCCTATCTTTTGACCCGGGTGTAATTCTGAGCCCTGTGAGGATCACATCATTCGTGAATTCTGATCCATCTCATCCATTATAGGTTTCATTTGCTCAGTGATGTTATCCTTTGCTTCTTTCTCTTCCTCCAGAGTGGTGAGCCAGACGGCATTATCCTTCAATAGCGTCCTGATATCATCCTGTAGAGCATTGATGTGGTTGCATAATGCATTGTTTTCTTCCTTGGGGGTTTTAACCTCCTTCAGGGCAGCATGCAAGGCAGCATCGTTTTCCAATAATGTCTCGATATCATTCTGCAGAACGATAACATCCTTGCATAATGTGTTATTTTCTTCCATATGGTTTTTAGCTTCCTTGAGAGCAGCGTGCAATAGCGTGCAATAGTGGCTTTCTGTTATCCTGCAAAGCCTTGATATCAGTGTGTAGTGCTTTATTATCTGCCATAGGGTTTTTTACCTCTTTAAGAGCAGCACACAATGCAACATTTTATCTTGCAACTTCTCCAGTTCTTCTTTTAGAGCTTTACTTTCTTTGCTCAGGGCTCTATTTTCCTCCATAAGGTTTATCACCATGGACCCCTAGGATCTTTTTGATGAGACTGTCATGCTGCGATTGTACATGTTCAATCTGTGACTGCAAATGCTTAAGGTCTGGTTGTGCTGCAGGACACTCCAGTATCTCCTGCATCTGGATCTCCATCTCCATCTCTCTAAGCTTCTTACATCCAGTTTTCCCAGAAATTTTCTTTTTCTTCCTGTTTTTCTGATGCACTCAACTCATGGCTGTAGTCGTCCTCCCCCTCCACATTTGGCAACAAGACTGACGCTTGTGATTTTGAGTCCATGCATCCAGGGCCCTGCATCCTTTACACTTGTAATAAAGGCTCGCTTTCTTTTATTTTTTGCTTTTGTTTGGCATTGTTGCTAGGCAACTGCTTTAAACTTCAGTAATTAGCCGGTTAGCTTGGCTTCCTTGCAGCGTTCAGCACATGTATCTCGTTGATTTCAAGGAATCTGTACCTCTCGCCAATCCAAGTTTAGTTTGAGAGAATCAGCAACCAGTTGAGATCTTGTGTTCATGAAATGTATTCAGAAAAGCACCAAAATAGTTCCATCCATCCATCCGGCTCAGCTCTCTCTTCACCACGACGGTCCGGTACAGCGCCCGCATTACTGCAGATGCTGCACCGATCCGCCTGTCGATCTCACGCTCCAACCTTCCCTCACTCGTGAACAAGAACCCGAGATACTTGAACTCCTCCACCTGAGGCAAGACCTCACTCCCAACCCGGAGGGTACAGTCCACCCGTTTCCGACTGAGAACCATGGCCTCGGATTTGGAGGTGCTGAGTCTCATCCCAGAAGCTTCACACTCAGCTGCAAACCGCTCCAGTAAACGCTGAAGGTCACAGCCTGATGAGGCCATAAGGACCACATCGTCTGCAAATAGCAGAGACGAGATCCTAAGGTCACCAAGCTGGACTCCCTCAACACCTTGACTGCGCCTAGAAATTCTGTCCATGAAGATTATGAACAGAATCGGTGACAAAGGGCAGCCTTGGCGGAGGCCAACGTTCACCGGAAACAAGCTCGACTTACTGCTGGCAATGCGAACCAGGCTCCTGCTTCGATTGTACAAGGACCGAATGGCACGTAGAAGCGGACCATCAATCCCGTACTCCCGGAGCACCCCCCACAGGACACCACGAGGGACACGGTCGAATGCCTTTTCCAGGTCCACAAAGCACATGTAGACTGGTTGGGCAAACTCCCACATACCCTCGAGTACCCTTGCAAGGGTGTAGAGCTGGTCCAGTGTTCCGCGACCGGGACGAAAACCACATTGCAGCTCCTCTAACCGAGGTTCGACTAACGGTCGTACCCTTCTCTCCAGCACCCTGGAGTAGACTTTCCCAGGAAGGCTGAGGAGTGTGATCCCCCTATAGTTGGAACACACCCTCCGGTCACCCTTTTTAAAAATGGGGACCACCACCCCGGTCTGCCAGTCCAGAGGTACTGTTCCTGACTTCCATGCAATGTTGTAGAGGCGTGTCAACCAACACAGTCCTCCAACATCCAGAGCCTTGAGAAATTCTGAGCGGAACTCGTCTACCCCCGGAGCCTTGCCACTGGGGAGTGATTTGACTACCCCAATTACCTCAGCCACGGTGATAGAACTGTCCACGTACGTATCCTCAGACTCTGCTTCCTCTATGGAAGGCATGTCAGTGGGATTGAGAAGGGCCTCGAAGTATTCCTTCCACCGACCAACTATATCCACAGTCGTGGTCAGCAAGCCCCCGTCCGCACTGTAAACAGTGTGAACTGGGGGCTGCTTCCCCTTTCTGAGGTGTCGGACGGTTTGCCAGAACCTCTTCGAGGCCGACCGAAAGTCGTGCTCCATAGCCTCACCGAACTCCTCCCACACCCGAGTTTTTGCCTCGACCACCGCCGAAGCCGCGTGCCGCTTGGCCTGCCGGTACCTGTCAGCTGCTTCGGGAGTCCCGCAAGCCATCCATGCTCGATAGGACTCCTTTTTCAGCTTGACGGCAGCCCTAACCCCCGGTGTCCACCATCGGGTTCGGGGCTTGCCACCACGACTGGCACCGACCACCTTGCGGCCGCAACCACAACTGGCTGCCTCAGCAATAGAGGCACGGAATACGGCCCATTCGGACTCAATATCCCGGTCCTCCCTCGAAATGCAGGCGAAGCTCTGCCGGAGATGAGAGTTGAAGACTCGACGAACGGGAGATTCTGCCAGACGTTCCCAGCACACCCTCACTACGCGTTTGGGTCTGCCAGGTCTGTCCGGCATCCTTCCCCGCCATCTAATCCAACTCATCACCAGGTGGTGGTCAGTTGACAGCTCAGCCCCTCTCTTCACCCGCGTGTCCAGAACATACGGACGCAGGTCTGATGATACGACCACAAAGTCGATCATAGACCTGCGACCTAGGGTGTCCTGGTGCCAAGTGCACTTATGGGCATCCTTATGTTCGAACATGGTGTTCGTTATGGACAAACTGTAGTTCGCACAGAAGTCCAGCAACAACACACCGCACGGGTTCAGGTCAGGGAGGCCGTTCCTCCCAACCACGCCCCTCCAAGTCACACTGTCATTGCCCACATGGGCGTTGAAGTCTCCCAGTAGAACTATGGAGTCACCAGCTGGGGTGCTCTCCAGCACCCCTCTGATAGACTCCAAGAAGGCTGGGTACTCTGAACTGCCGTTCGGCGCATAGGCACAAACCACAGTCAGGACCCTTTCCCCAGCCCTAAGGCGTAGGGAAGTAACCCTCTCGTTTACTGGGGATGACTCCAACACAGAGGCACCAAGCCGGGGGGCTAACAATAAGCCCACACCAGCTCGCCGCCTCTCCCCAGCGGCAACTCCAGAGAAGAACAAGGTCCAGCCCCTCTCAAGGAGTTTGGTTCCAGAGCCTAAACTGTGGGTTGAGGTGAGTCCGACTATATCTAGTCGGAATCTCTCCGCCTCTTCCACAAGCTCGGGCTCCTTCCCCACCAGAAAAGTGACATTCCATGTCCCAAACCAAAATAGTTGTAGTTTATAATATCCTCAGCTTAGCCCTTGCCCTCTACATCCTCTCCAGTCAACAAAGGAGAAGAAAAACCATCCTGCGTGTTCCACTGATCTAAATCCAATGGTGAACATTTGGGGATGGATGGGAAGGAAAGTTTACAAAAATGGACATCAGTTCCAGACAGTGGATGCCTTGCATGAAACCATCCTCACCACCTTGGAGCAACATTCCCACTAGCCTCCTGGAAACACGGGCGTCAAGTATGCCCAAAACCAAATTTTGAGGTGATTAAAAAGAATGGTGCAGCTACTCATCACTGAGTCCTCTTTTGGACATTTTAGTTCTTTTTTAGCGGGTTGTGTTTTTTAAACTTTTGATCAGCTGATGAACAGTTTCACTTTTTGCATTTTCTAAGTTCTCCTTACAACCCCCTTAAGATCCAACTGTGAAAAATTTCGAAGTGGTCTTAATCATTGTTCAGGAGTGTATTTATCTGCACATCAACATCTGGACCCTGCAATTTCCTTTCATTCCTCCTTCCAAAACAGCTAAAACTCTTTCAGGTTCCTCCGGGATCGGGCGTGATCAGCTTTTTTTCGAGTCCAGCCACAAATTCTCACTTGGGTTGAGATCCAGGCTCTGACTTGGCCTTGTTGTCTTTGAAGCAGTTTTGTGTAAGCGTTTGCTGTAAGGCCTGGAGTCGTCTTGCTGGAAAACTTTAAAGGGGTGGACACTTATTTTACAAAATATATTTGTAATTCATTGCCTCTGTTTGGAAAAATCTCTTTTCACTTTGACATGAAAGGAGCCGTTTTTTATATTGTCAAAAAAGCCAAACTACAATGATTTCATTGATAAAGGCAATACAAGGCTGAAATATCCAGGGGGGGTGAATACTTTTTGCAAGGCCCCGATCCCAGAGTCCCCCATTAAATTAAAAAAAGTAAAATTTCATATGTTGGTGTTTTTCTTATCCAGAAACGTTATGAGCCCAAGTGGCACACGGATGAGAGATGAAACATTTTATGCATAAATTGAACCCTCGTGCAGATTTTTGCTAAACTGAGCAGAGAAACTGTAGCTCACAGAGGGATTGTGTTAGCAGCAGATAAATGTTGATTGATCTTGTGATGAAGAAGCTGGAGGGGAGCGTGGCCCCGGCTGCTTTCCACCCCCGAATGACTGAAATACAAGACTGGTAATCGAGCGGCCGGCATAGTGTGGGCGTTCCGGGTGTGTTTAGGCCATCAAACCCCACAGAGCATCCCACCCCCCCCTTCCTGTCCTCTAATCTATTCTCTCTACTGCTTTATTGTCATGTTTTTTCTTTGCTCCACTTTACACTTTTATTTGGGCTCTCTTTGGTTCTTTTTTGTTATTCAGGCTTTTCCTTTTCACCTTCTACCAACACTAGTACCTATATTTCTATAGCCATGGTTTTTGCAGACTCATTTTAATATTTAAAACAAATCCAATATCTATTTGCTAAGACAGGGGTAGGTACCCTGTGGCTCAAGAGCTAGGTGGGGCACTTTTGATGACCATATATGGCTCTTAGAAGTTCATAAACTTCTTTTCCTTTGGGCTTATCCCTTCAGGGGTCGCCACAGCAAATCAGTTGCCTCCATCTAACTCTGTCTTCTGTATCCTCTTCTCTTGGGCCAACTACCTTCATGTCCTCTTTCACTACATCCATAAACCTCCTCTTTGGTCTTCCTCTAGGCCTCCTGCCTGGCAATTCAAAACTCAGCATCCTTCTACCAATATATTCACTATCTCTCTTCTGGACATGTCCCAACCATCTCAGTCTGACCTCTCTGACTTTATCTCCGAAACCTCTAACGTGTGCTGTCTCTCTGAAGTGCTCATTCCTGATCCTGTCCATCCTGGTCACACCCAATGAGAACCTCAGCATCTTCATATCTGCCTTCTCTAGCTCTGCCTAGGAAGTCAAAATATTAAGAGAAAAAAGTCACAATTTTTCGAGAATCAACTTGTGATGTTATGAGTAAAAACATTGGCATTTTAGTAAGTAATTTTCATTTTTATTTTTTAAATGTCGCAATATTAAGAAACAAACAAAATATATTGGGTTGCGGAAAAAACTAATATGGGAATAAAGTTAAATATTGTGGAAATAAAGTCATAATATTGCAATTGAATGTATAATTTTGGTTTTAGAATGTTTTTTATGCTGACATTTTGAAATAAAATGTGTCAAAATATAAAACCTTGTCAGCACTTGAATCCATCCAATTAAGAGACTTATCATCTAAACTTGTTGGCACACTTTTAGTTGTATTCACTTTTTAAAAAATAGGATATGGCTCTCACCAAAATACGTTTGAAAATATGTGTCATTTATGGCTCTGTCAGCCTAAAAGGTTCCTGTTGCTAAAAGATCATATGAAAAACAGTGTGTGTGATAGGTGTCAAAGCATATTAACATTATTAGTATTATTAAAATCAACGTTTTTAAGGTTTTTTCTTTAGTTCTCTCATTTAATTGGATTTTGACACAATGCCACAGGCCCTCCCTAAAAGAGCCCTGTGCCACAAATGTACTTTGGAGACCCCTGCCCTACAAGTTACACAAACCCAAGTTTTAAGGAGAATACATGCATCAAAATTGCCATTGAGCAATCATCATACCGGGCAATAAATATCACCAGACCTTAAGCTGATCTTGTGTTTTTTGTTTGTATTTGTGATGATGCTAGAGATTGACCTATCTTGTTTTTTTAAGGGCATTACAGATTTTTAGTAGCCACACGGGCCGAAAAAACAAAATTTGGGAAATGATACTCATTTTCAGTATGAGTGAAAATATTGCAGACAAAAATGCTTCACAGTAGGTCTAAAACGTTTTAAATACTGAAATATTTAGTTGGAAAGAAAGATTTTAATAATATCACAAACTAAAGTATAATGGATTCCATATTACTATAAGTGTAAAAACGGTTAAGGAAGACCCCCTGATATCACTGACACCTTTTTTTTTTACATAATTAAGACAGTATGTGGAGAATAGTGCTCTTATTTTGAAGGCCGGACGTGTATTTTGTGTGGTGGTGTGTGTTGACAATTAAGACAGCTAGGTGCAAGAATAAACATGCCTCTAGTCCTTATTCACATCAGAAAACAAGCGGTAGAACACAACACAGTGTAAACACACTCATACAGACTAAGTTGCACACACAGATGCACTGGCATGCTCTGCTAAACTAAGATAGCCGAGTTAGCTTTAGTCACACTTTACATTATTTTGGCCAGCTTTCACCAAAGCAGACAGAAAGGCTCGGCTGCATCGGAGCCAAAATAACACCGTTTTATATTCATCAATGTCATCCGTCGAAATAAAACGTTTGCCGACCATTCCTTTTCTCCTTTCATCTTGTTTTTTTCTTCTTCTACTTCTCTTTTCGAGCTTTCTCTCCCCGAATTTGTATCTCCGTTGCTTCCGTGCTTTCTTTTCTCTCAACCTCGTCCCCCACCCCCTCTTCCCTCGCCGCACCCAATCGTCTCGTTCTTCTTGTCTTTCATGCCGGGGCTTTCACTCACGTCCCGCTTCTTTGCCACAATGTGCAAACATTTTTGCATCCGTGGGCGAGACAAGAGAAAAACAGCCCACATTATCTGAGGACGTCCCCAAAGCCCATCCATTTCCTCATCAGAGTTTGTGGAGGCGGGCAAGAAGCATTCCTAAAAATGTGAATCACGCAGATGAGTCTTATTAGCGCAGGGCTTTTCAAACGCTGTCATTGTTCTGAGGAAAGTTTTGTGATGGCGGCGCTGTTACACAATCATCATCTGTGTTTTAACTAAGCAGGCTTGTGGCGATTTAAGCATGAATGCCATGTTGCACTGTTACGCAACATTCGCCGCGTGATGCTTTTTGCCGTTGGGTCGGTTTTGCCACACAAGGAACCGTCGGGGCTGCATAAACGATACATCCTCCCAATGCAACGCAAGCGACGTTCACAGACTTGAACGCAAACTGTGATGTCCAGCTGAGGCGTTCATCAGCGCATTCTCGTTTCACACTCGGGCACAATAAATACATTATTAATATTTGAATCATAAAGTGACCCTCGGTGGCATACGAGCACAAGTGTGTGTGCTTTCATCTGCTGCTTTCTCCCACCCTGAAAGTAATTCTACCAAACGTGTCATAACTCGAGACAATGACTTACACAGACCAAACTCCCACAAGTCTCACTTCTTTTGTCGTGTTAATTGAATAGACATTAAGTGGTCGGGGCTGAAGTACAAAAAGAAGTATTTCCACAGGACAGGAGCGAGGTGTGATGTCATATCGTTCAGACCGGCAACGCGGTGTTGTGTGGAGCAGAGGTGGATGGTGATGGAGATGATGACTGTACCCTGAAAGCTGTGACACCTAATTCTGAAACTTCTTTGCCCACGTGTTTTAGTTTTAATCAGCATAGGATTTCATAAACAAACTGTAGCGAGTGCTTTGCAAAAGTCTCAGACTGCCACGAGCTGTGTTGTTTTAGGCTCTTACAGGCGTGCAGTCAGGGCCAGCAAAGCCTTCTCTGCTGGCCTAAACACCGTCAGAAGCACTGATCTACATTTATGTTTTTGTTTTTTACAAATTTGAGTGTTTGGTCCATCCTATCCCATACTATTATGATCATTTCACTTCTTTTTTTTTTTTGTTCAATCAGATTTTAGTGTCATTATAATCTTCCCTGGGCCTTCAGAATCAGGAGTGCTGGCCCATGTCACTTTTACATGATCAGCAAAGTTTCTGTTTCGTTTTCTCTCACAGGGTCAGCTAGCTGGCCTACAGTAATGTCAGTACTTTCCCGTCCTCTGATTGGTTGCTCAGAGCAAAACTTTTGGACAAGCCAAGTTACGCCCACAGTGGGTGTGTGAGGGACTGATGTCTACGGTGAGTAAATGGATTTTATTAAAAATCTTTACAATTTCATCCTGTTTACCGTTCCATTTATACTTAACACAGAGTAGTGGTTCACTTTCAAGATTATTGTGACTCAGCATCCTAGTAGGACTGTTTTTTGGAGAAGTCCTTTTCCTACTTTCCTAGTGTATATAGTGTGACAAAGTGATTGCCCCCTAAACCCGATAACTGGTTGGACCCTTAGCAGCCCCAACTGCAATCCAGCGTTTGTGATAACTTGCAGTGAGTCTCTTACAGCGCTGTGGAGGAATGTTTGTCCACTCATCTTTGCAGAATTGTTGTAATTCAGTCACATTGGAGGGTTTTCCAGCATCAAGCGTCTTTTTAAGGTCATGCCACAGCATCTCAACAGGATTCAGGTCAGGAGTTGTACCAGTCCACTCCAAAGTTTTAATTTGTGTTTTTTGTCAGTCATTCAGAGGTGGACTTGCTGGTGTGTTTTGGATCATTCTCCCGCTGCAGAACCCAAGTTGGTTTCAGCTTGAAGTCACAAACAGATGGCCGGACATTCTCCTTCAGGATTTTTTTTGCTAAACAGCAGAATTCATGGTTCCTTTTATCACAGCAAGCCTTCCAGGTCCTGAAGCAGCAAAACAGCCCCAGACCATCACACTACCACCACCATATTTTACTGTTGATGTTCTTTTTCTGAAATGTGGTGTTACTTTAATGCCGGATGTAATGGGACACACACCTTCCATCCCCTTCCACAAGTATTTTCCCAAAGGTCTTGGGGATCATCAGGTAGTTTTCTGGCAAATGGTTTTTGCCCAGTATCTTTCTTATGGTGTGGTGATGAACACTGACCTTAACGGAGGCAAGTGAGGCCGGCTGTTCTTTGTAGGGTCTTTTGTGACCCCTCGGATGAGTCGTCACTTGGCTCTGGGGGGTCCGGTTCACCATTTTTGGATAATGTCCAAAGCTTTATAACCTTTTCCAGAGTGATAATCTCCATTAATCCCAGTTAAGTTTCAAGAGGGAGGAATCACTTTTTCACAAAAAGGCCACGTAAATTTGGAATTTTTTAACCGGCACTTTGTGTTCAGTTGTGTTGTCATTGGCTAACACTTACATTTGTTCAGTGGTGTGAAACATATAAGTGTGACAAACATGTAAAAGTATAAGAAATCAGGAAAGGGACAGGCGCATTTTCACACCACTGTAGCAAAAGTGTAAAGAGCTTCAAAGATTCTCACCCAACATCCCCACGCCTGAAGATTTCCGGTGGAGCTCTTACAATACCAACATCAAGCGCATGAGGCCGCCGGCCCAAGACCTTAGCTGCAAAAGTTACAGTAGTCCATTATGAGGCAGCGACGTTATTCAGTCCGTGCGAGACAATGCATGTGCCTGTACGAGAGAAGATTCCCACTCGGCGTCGTTCTCCTTTAGCCATGGCTCTGGTCACTCTTTCATCTTCCCTATCTTGGACAGATATCAGAGCGGTTCTCCTGCTTTTATGTGTCAGACAGTAAGCCATGAAAGCTGTCAGCCTGTGACGCCACAAAGCTAACGGTCACGGTGGCAGGAGAGCGCCTCAAAAGAAAGCATTATGGATTTGGGAGCAGTGACGTCGGGGGGGTACAATGACCTTCGAATCCAGTGTGTGTTTTGAGGTCACGAGTGCCACAGTTTCAAATACCTGCTATTTGCTGTAAATCCCAGCTTCAGATCAAAGTGTTTGCACATTAAGGAAAAAGGGCATCAAATAGCCACAGTGAAGGGTTTGGGTGGTCGTTCTTCATTTAAAACTGAGGATTTGTTTAGAAATGGAACTTCACTTTTTCCCATTTTTTTCCCGTGTTTTTTCTCTAAATATTTCAGCATTTCTCTTGAAACATGTTCATAACTTTGCTTCTTGTAATGTGTGGCTTTATTGAAGTGACGTACCACGCCGCTGATTTTGGTTTGATACTGAACCGCTGCAGGTTTTTTCATTTTTCCACTGAGGCTGGTGGCAGCTGTATCCACGGGTTCAAGGGAGCTCACGGCAAGCTTGCCGACTCATCGGAAATTGCAGGTCCTTGCTAAAACGCTAAAATCATCACACAGCAACTTGACGTGCAAAAGGTCGGTAGGAAATACGCGGAACAAGTACCAATACAAGTCCAGACTAAAAAACTATCCTAACCGCTTCCCATCATGCGTTGCCTCCCAGCTAAGCAGTTCATTCAGCTGCAGGCTCACAGGTCATGTTATGCCTTTTTTCCAACCTAGTTTTCCAAAAAAATACATCTTTATTTGTTGTTTTGTTTGCTTTTCATAATTTTTTTCAAAGTACTAAAATTATGTCTTTTGCTCACAATATTACTCTTGTAAAATTATGACTTTTTTGTTAGACTACAGCTTTTTTCTCTTTGTGTTTTGACCTTTCACTTGTCAAATTACTGCCGATTTTGCTTTGTGCATATTTGAATACTATCGCTGTCCTACGGAGCCCATGTCACATTTTGTTCAGGAGAAATACACTGTTTTACAGTAAAGTATTTCAAAAAGTCCCATATAATACCACAACATGGCAGTGATACTGATGAGCAAATAACTACTCGTCTTTTCTAAAAAATACCCTGGGTGTAATTGTCGGAAAAATTGATTAGACGCCCCATAAAAGAACAAAGCAGGCACTTTTTGAGTCCATCATGACTTCCTGCAAGTTCTAAAGTGTGACCCGGTCTAAGAAGTCAGCCCGTTTCAAAAGTCATAATGAGCTATGGTGGCTCTAGGGCTCCCCCTACAGTAGGAAAGTGTCATTCGCTCCAACAACATCCATTTTCCGTTTGTAGTTATTTGTTTGTTGAGCGTTTATTTGGCTCCAACAAATGAAGGGGGGAGGAAGAAGATTATTCAAGGAGTGAGCGGCGTCTAAAATGGCTCCGGTTGGGCTGCATGGCTCAGAGTGTCAAACTAGGCCAAGCCAACAACATGCACGGAGAGTATGGAAAGTAAACCCCACCTGAGGTGCAAGCTGTTTTCTGTATATGGCGTTCTCCGCCTACAAAGGGGATTTACCCGGGTGCGGTGCGCGTGTGCGTGTGTGCGCGCACATTGGAAGAAATGTGGAAAAAATAAGATCCACAAAAACACATTCCATCTGTGGTACCCTAACAGCATTGCATTCAAACAGCATTAATAGAGTTTTGTCTTTTTTTTTATGATTCTGCCGCCGATTGCTGTTAAGCATGGATTGTTGTTCTTTAGTGCTATTTTTAGTGCCACGTTTATCAACTATAAATAGCTCCCGAACGCCTAGGTTTGACTTTCTTACCAGGTGACGCAAAGCTAACTTTCCGCGAAGGGAGGAAGTCCACGCGTCTGTCCGCCTGACTCGGCTGCGGTCGCGCTTGCTCCACTCGGCAAAACTCGTCACTTTCCGACGATGACGGCGACGCTCCGGAATCGAAAGCAAATCGGGAGGCGTCGCACCGGATTCAACCTTTTATGGGCTGAAGACGCGCGGCCGGATTTCTACTTTTAGCGCCACGCCGATACAATAACGCAAAAGTACAAGAAGTTGATAAGCTGGCGTGGTTTTTACTGCTAATTGGGGGGCTCTTTTTTTTTTGGGTCCTGCGCGGACCTGGAAGTGGATTTTTTTTTAATTTTTCGCGCGTCACGGAGCTTCCTTCCCAGTCGTCCCCCGCAGCCCCGCCCCCCGCCCACTCCAAATTTGGTCAATGACGTGGCGGGGACGTTGAAAAGGGTTCCCTTTATATGCGCGCTCGGGTCAGGCCCGCTGTTCCCCAAATAATAACACGACCTGGGTGTCAGAACCGCCGCGGAGCGCACAGGGACGGGCATGCAGGGGCGTCCCTAAAGTCCCATCGAGTGAGCGGTGAGCGTAAACGCAACAGAGTTCTCCAAGATGACGGCTAAAACTCTGGAGAAGGTGCCGCTGAATCTCGGGGGGTTCGAGAGCGTGTACTCCGTGGAGGACATCACCACCGGCTTGCCCGCCTCGGTGGCGGTCTTTCCCAGCTCTGACTTGGGAGCGCATTACGACCAGATCAACGTGGCTGCAGGTAAGGCAACCTTCTACCTCAGAAACTTGCCCGATCTCATCATCCTTGAGATGTTCCGCTGATTACCTCATTTCGTCCGCAGATTCCCTAATGAGCGCAGACATGAGCGCAGAGAGGCGTTCTCTGGACCTCTCGTACTCGGGCGGCTTCCCGCAGCCTTCTTCTGCTTCATCCTCACACCGCAACCAGACTTTCACCTACATGGGGAAGTTCTCCATCGACTCCCAGTATCCCGCCAACTGGAAGCCCGAAGGAGTCATCAACATCGTCTCGGGCATCTTCAACGTCGCCCATCCTCCGCCGCCTCCGCCGTCCTCCTCATCGTCCGCTTCCCCGGCTTCCGCTGGATCCCCCAGTCACTTTTCAAGCGGGAATTTAAGTTGCACCATGGCTGCAGCCCACCACCCCCAGGCCGAGATGGAGCACCACCAGCTTTACTCCCCCCCGCCGCCGTACTCCTCATCCGCTTGCGGGGAAGTGTACCAGGATCCGTCGGCGTTTCTGTCCACCTCCTACCCGCCACCCTCCTACTCCTCCCCCAAGGCGCACAGCGGCCAAGACGCGCCGGGACTCTTCCCGATCATCCCCGACTACCCCGGCTTCTTCCAGCCGGCGTGTCAGCGAGACATGCACGCTCCAAGCATCCAAGACCGGAAACCTTTCGGTGCCTGCCCGCTTGATACATTCCGCGTGCCGCCGCCCCTGACCCCTCTGAACACTATCCGAAACTACACTCTAGGTGGTCCAAGCGCCGATGCAGGAGCCCAACCAAGGCTCCCCTCCGCCTACAGCCCCCAGAACCTGCCTCTGAGGCCGATCCTGCGCCCCAGAAAATACCCGAACAGACCCAGCAAGACGCCCATCCACGAGCGCCCGTACCCGTGTCCGGCGGAGGGCTGCGACCGGCGCTTCTCCCGCTCCGACGAGCTGACCAGACACATCCGCATCCACACCGGACACAAGCCCTTCCAGTGCCGGATTTGCATGCGTAACTTCAGCCGCAGCGACCACCTCACCACGCACATACGCACGCACACGGGGGAGAAGCCGTTCGTCTGCGACTACTGCGGACGCAAGTTCGCGCGGAGCGACGAGCGGAAGAGGCACACCAAAATCCACCTGAGGCAAAAGGAGAGGAAGTCCTCCGCCGTCTCCTCCTCCGCCTCCTGCGGCAGCTCCGCGTTGGAGCGCGCAGGCGGCGGCTTCGGCGCGGCCAATGCAGTTTCTTCCTAGGTGGGATCTTTTTTTTGGTTCGGTTTGGTTTTTGACGCACTAACTCACCACATCGATGAAACAACATCAACATCAGTCACTCATCCAGGAAACTGTTGTGAACTCTTCTCGCAAAACGCACGCGGCTCGGACTTGGCGCGTAATTACGCACAACCCTGCTCCAAAATGACAGGAAGACTGTCACAATCGCACTTTGCCCGCACAGTCTGCTGAACATACAGTAGCCAACGATTAACAAACAAAGGGGACCTAACATTTGGGGAGGAAAATATCACTCACGTTATTTAAGGGTGTTGGTTCTAACCCACGCCTCCCCTTTAGTGCCTTGCTGTGTGTTCTGATCTGAGGACGCTTCTAATGCAATGTATATTTCTTCCTTAATATGTAAAGTTCTATTTTTCTACTCATTTCGTCTCGTGCCGAATAGAAAACTGTACACGTGGGCTTGTAAAATAATACCTGACATGTGTTGTAATGTGTGTTTGAGATTTATTAAAGGGATTTTAAAAATGATTATCGCTCACTATACACAACAGTGTCCAATGTGCGTGAAAGCAAAATACCATCCCCGTTAAATGCAAGTTAAAAGGACGTCGAATGCACAAAACACACAAAGGTGAAGCATTTTACACATTCAATATTGTCCCTATTTGTGTGTGTAATAGGATTATTCAGTCATTAAAAATAAGAATTCAAATGTGGTAGGTTAAGAGAACCTTTGTGTAACAGTTTTCTTATCATTCTCAACCATACATTTAGAGAAAATGTAAGTGTTTTAGTAAGATTGCAGTAAATGGATGCAAGCCGGCTTTTGAAAGCGCATGTAAACACCTTAATGGGAAACCTGATTCCTCTACATTTTAAAGGCCAGTACGCCTGAGAAAGTCACTGCTGCCTTGGCTGTAGCGGTATCTAAACATATTATTTATACATAAAAATTGGATTAAAATACGCAAAAGAAAAGAAAATGTTTGTATATAGTTACATAGTAATAACAAGTCTTGCGTCTCTCAATACCATTAAGATGGTTGCTAAAAACATACGTCGCTGGCATGTGATTGAATAAAAAAATGTAAAAATGCAATGGATTGGAACAACAGGACAATGATCTGGTGGGACTTGAAGGTCCACACTGGGCCAGTTTTTCTGACCAATCAGACATAAAGGTAATGAGTAAAAAAATACCATAATGGCAAGAAGCCCTACTTATGGAATATTACAAAAGCCCGTTTCCGCCACTGAAAAATTCATATTCCAATGGTAAATCATAATTATGAGATTAAAAAGTCAGAATTACGAGATAAACAGTCAAAATTATGACATAGACATAACTATGGGATAAAAAGGTCCAAATTATGAAATTACAAAATCAAAATTACGAGACAAAGTCACAATTACGATATAGCAAAGTCATATCCGCAATTGACTGGCGACTAGTCCAGGGTGTACCCCGCCTCCTACCCGAAGTCAGCTGGGATAGGCTCCAGCATACCCCGTGCGACTTTAGAGAGGATAAGCGTCATAGAAAATGGATAGATGCATGGAAAGTCATAATTATGACATTAAAAAATCACAATTATGAGATTACAAGTCATCAGTATGTGATAGGAAAGCCATAATTATGTGACAGTCAAACAGAAATTCAAATTTATGAGATTAAAAAGTCATACTTATGAGATTCTTTTTCTTTTCCTTTCGGCTTATCCCTGCTTATCCCTTCAGGGGTGGCCACAGCCAATCAATTTGTTTCACATGTTTTGATTTGGCAAAAGTTTTAGTCGGATGCCCTTCCTGACACAACCCTCTATATGAGGGACATGATACGTATATTTATTTGGGTGTGACCAGGATGGACAGGATTAAAAACATAATTTTGGTTTGTGAACACCAGGCTGGCTTAAGAAGTAGTGGTAGCCGCAGCGACAGAACAATACAGCGAATACTGAGGACGGAGAACGTCACTTATCAGTTGACGTTTTTGCAATTCATTTGGTAATTACAAGTAGAAAATGAAAAGAAATTGGTTTAACAGCTGCTATTTAATTAGACTAAAGGTAAAATATTAAGAGAAAAAAAACATTAAAAGAAGTCTCAATTTTATGAGAATTTATTTGAAATATAATGAGAAAAATAATTAATGACATCCCCATTTGCAGTGTAATGCATCAACAGTGGCTTTCCCCCAGTGAGTCAAGTTCTGGACGGTTTTCGGTACTTCTGGCTCGTTGGTGGGGTCACTTAAGTAAAGCATTTTGCGTTTCTAAAGAATATGCATTCAAAAAAGTTAATGGACAATTTAGAGCTGCCAATAAACCTAACATGCATGAAAACGGTTTTGTAATGCATATGTACTGCTTTTTTTGAACATATACTGTTTTGAGAAGCAAAACACTTTACTTTAACTGACCCCACCAACTAGCTGGACCTACTTTCCTCAACACCAAAAACCGACCAGAACTCATGGACTCACGGGACGAAGTGGAGGGAAAGTCATTGTTGATGCACTGCACTGCTGATGGGGATGTCATACAACTTCACGTCAAAAAATCTGGACGATCACTTTAAAAAGGTCTGGAAAATCCCAATGAAATTCAGCTGTTCTATAAAAACAACACAAACAACAACAATTTGTGGTGAGTCCTAAAAGAAACCTACAAGACAATATTTGTGAAAATGTTTTGATATTTGTGCCACAAGGCTCTATTCTGGGCCCAGCCCTGTTTGTACTACATATTTCGTCTTTGGGGTCTATTTTTTCATGTTCTGCAAATCTATCTGCCTTTAAAATCAAGTACAAACTCATTTCCTGCTTTCTTGAGCTGTCTCTGTGAAATTAAGTAGTGGTTGTCTTTAACTTCCTTGAGCCTAATGACAAAAAGCAAAGCTGCAGAGCTGTCAATCCTCCTGGGAAACTCATGTATGTTTATATTGTAACATAAAAAGTCCAAAAAACCAACAAGAATTGCTGTGCTCCTTTGCGCTTGCTATGTGCAAAAATGGGTATCATAGCAAGAGATATGCAAGTACGTGGCACGCCTGGATTTTTGAACTCGAAAACACCTTGCAAAGCCCGTAGGAATAAAACTGTCATGCAAATTATTTTCTGCGTGGACGCAGGAAAACCTTCCACGCAGCCAGTTTGCAAGGGCAGGGCAGGAGTCCATGACCTTTTGAGTGTATCTCAAGTTTAAAAGTACATTGTGTATATTGCCATGCCCCGGCAGTGGCTCCTCCCGTGGCGGGCGACTCCTCCAGCTGTACTCCTCTGCGGATTCACGGCGGCTGCTTACAAAGCGTATCCGAAATTGATGTGCCATGCCCAGCCACGGCGGGCGGCTCCTCACGGCCAACACTTAGGCTCTCCCGACCTCCATGGACGCACGGCGGCAGCTCATAAAGCATATCCGACACCAATGCACCTTTTCCCGGCCACGGCGTGATTCTTTTCCTGGCCATCGCACAGGTTCTCCCGACCTCCTTAGACGCACGGTGGCTGTTTACATAGCATATCCGACACCAATACACCTTACAATTAAAAAACACATCACTAACGTCAAACAAAACATGCAATAAAAATAAAATTCTCACAAAAAATTCAGTTTAAGAAAGCACCATAAAGAAGGGCCAGTTATGCCAAGAATCACGTCTTCACTGAAAGTAAAAGTAACCTTAAATGTTCATTTATCTCTTTAATTCAGTACTTATATGTATTCACTGGGATTTCATTAACAGGTGTAATTAAATTAAAGGATTTAATTTTACATTTTTGGCATCATTCATTGGATTCACATAATTTCTTATGGGAAAAATGTATTCAGTTAACGTCCGTCTCGGTTAGAGTACGCCCTGCAACAAATGAATGACGCTAACCAAGGTTTCATTGTATAATACCAAAAAAAACCCACCCTGGTGGAGTTTACAGAGCCAATAATAAACCAACAACTTGAGACTGGTTTTAAGCTTTACTTTACTGGTTATATTTACAATGTGGAATTTTAAGGAAATTTAGCGATATCACCGCTACAGCCAAACCTTTAACAAGCACTGACACAAGAAAACATAGTGTACAGTCTGTGCATAAGTGGAAGAAAATAGTATAAAGGTGTGATACAGACTTTGGCATTAAGATACATGATATTTTAAATGCCCACATTATTATTATAATTATTATTATCGCCTATGATGTTTTAACAGGTAAAAAACACATAGATACAAATATCCTCATTGTGGGAATGCTAAAACAAGCTGCCACACTAATTCTACTGCGCATCCAAAAAGTACAGAATTATAAAGTGGTACTGTTACAGGAATAACGTTTAAAAACGTTTGAGTAGTAGTGAATTATAATTTGTAAAGACGAAGACGCATCATCAACACCATTATCCCGATTTAAGCCATGTGTCTGATCGTGAGACTCAATCCATGACACCAATGAATCGATCTTTTTGTTGGATATTCTAACCGGTATTTTTATAAATACCATAGAGGAAGAAAATTCTCGTGCAATTAAAACGTTAAAAATGTTTTTCTTCGGCATTCAAGCAAAAAGACATGTAACTTCTGCTTCTTTTTGGCATTATGGTACAACTTTCTGGCATTCTGTCGCCATACACTGACAATTTCTAGTTGGCTGATTACATTCATGTGTGTGCACAAGCAGAAACAACATCTTTGCAATCGGTTACTAAGCCACTTGAGGAAGTTGAGTTGAATGTCTGCTGAGGCGTGTGTTACGGTGGTTTGCAGTTTGTAGTTTTGAGGTTTCACACAGAGACTACAGGACCCGGGTAAGGTTCTCCACCACACCAGAAGTCCTCTGGCTGAGAGATTTCTAAAAGCCACATTTCATTTTCTCTCCCCTTCTCCTCCTCCTGATTCTCTCGGTTACCCTTTTCACCGGTTCCCGGGTCTACCTGGACTTGTAGAACTTTGTAATAGTGACAGTCCCGTCCATCATCCGGATCGTACGGCGGCGCCAGGATATCCAGGAATGCAGCTGGCCCGTCCACCGCATCAATCTGGTGGAGGTTATCCCGTTGAGGTGTAAGGAGGCACGGTCCGCTTGTCACGGAGTACTCAGCTACTGAGCGGAGCACGGAGCGTTGTAGAGAACCGGTTTGGAATGGCGGCACGGGAGGATCAAACAGGGGCGGGGCCGAACTGACGGGGTGGCCACTTTCCACCTTGTCGAAGCACCTGATGCTCACCTTGCCATAGAGGACCTTAAACGAGAGAAAACGGTTCAATACACTTCAGACTTGCCTTTTAATTTGAAACAAACAGTCAGTAATCCTTTGTTTAATTTAAATTCATTTGTTTAATCCTTTGTGTTTAATTCATTGCAGGATTACCAATTTATAAATTCAATACTTTCGTTACCTGTTTACAACCTTCTAAATCCAGTTTTACCGCTCCAGACGTGAAATAACAGCCCTTTAGTCACCCTTACATTCATATTACCCAATATAGCAGACAAAACCAGAGAAAATAAGCCATTTAAGACATAAATAAGACTATTGTGTGTGTTGCTGTAAATGTGCTCCGAGTGGAGGACAGGAAGTGATGTCTAGGGTTCAGAGTTGAGTTTAAGACTGTTGTGGGTTATGGCCTGTGTTATTATTATTATTATGATGCATTAAAAGCCTGTTTTTTTCCAGTGATCAAGTCTGATTACTGACACCTCGTGGCCAATGAAGAATACTACATTCACAAGGTTACATTGTGAATTCACTACATTCACTTAATAGTTTATAGTGGTATTTTTTGTGTGAAAATGCATAATTTGGCCCAAAAAAATACGTATGATTTCTTCAAATATGCATATTTTTTAGGTAATAATAGGCCAGAAAAATTTTGATTTTTTAAAATTCCATCCATCCATTTTCTATACCGCTTATCCTCATTAGGGTCGCAGGGATGCTGGAGCCTATCCCAGCTGACTTCCGGCGGGAGGCGGGGTACAGCCTGGACTGGTCGCCAGTCAATCGCAGGGCAGACAGACAATCATTCACACTCACATTCAATTCAATTCACCAAATAACCTAACGTGCATGTTTTTGGAATGTGGGAGGAAACCGGAGTACCCAGAGAAAACCTACGCACGGGTAGAACATGCAAACTCCACACATAGATGCCCAATGGAGATTCAAACCCTGAACCTCCTGACAGTGAGGCCAATGTGCTACCCACTCATCCACCATGCGGCCCGCTCTGTTTTCCTGTCCCGTTATAAATAAAAGGTCCTCTGAAGCCAGAGAAAAGTTTCCCTCCTCTATGCTATATTTTTTCTTCTGACACAATTAGGTAAAATAACGACTTTTAAAAAGAAGCTTACCTTCTCATCGCTTCAATAGCGCCTGTGCAGATGTTACAGTATGTAGGATATTAATTCGGATATTCATTCACATTAATATCTATCTATAATCTGAAATCGATCTGATCCTCATTCTAATCTGATGGTGGTGCAAAATAACGTATTTATTTAACACTTAAAGTAGAGAAGTGAATGGGGTATCAAATTGAAGTTTATCATACTTTATCGGATAGAATTAATCATTCAACCAGTTAATCCATGTCGCGGGTATGCTGGAGTCTATCCCAGCTGTCATTCATTGTTAATTCAACCTCAAGTGTTGGTTGGCACTTTATTCAAATAAAATGTGAACGCATTTGCCATGAATTGTTGTTTATATCCATCATTAATGTATACCTGATTCCCTTACAAAAAACAACCCAAATCTGCATGGTTCAGTATCCAGCTATTTATTTCACAGTCAGACTGGTTGCTTTTTTTGCTAAAAAGTTACTGACTCGTTTCGTTCAAAATGAACCAATATCGTCCGTGAATCGAATCGGCAACCACGAATCGTGATCCGAATCGGATCCCACCCCTATGCACATATGGTCAAGTGGTTAGCATGTTGGCCGCACAGTCAAGAGATTTGGAAGACCAGGGCTCAAATCTCCGTTGGGCATCTTTGTGAGGTTTGCTTGTTCCCCCCAGTGTGTGGGTTTACTTCAGCTTCCTCCCACATTCCAAAAACATGCATGTTAGGTAAATTGGTGACTCTACCTATTGTACATAGGTATGAATGTTTGTGTGAATGATTATTTGTCTACCTTATAAATTGACTGGTGACCAGTCCAGGGAGTACCCCGCCTCCTGCCAGAAGTCAGCTGGGATAGGTTCCAGCATACCCCCGTGACCATAATAAGGATAAGTGGCATAGAAAATTGATGGATGTTTTTTTTTGTGTGTTTGTGCCATATGCTGATAAAAATGTATTTATTACAAAAAGTACACAATAGAACAGTTCATTAGGTGATACTGTACTAAAGTTAAGTCTCGTCAGGAATGTCCAAACTTTTTCCACCAAGGGCCACATGCTGAAAAAGCAAAGGACGCAAAGGCCACTTTGATATTTCATAAAAATATTTCGAGAAGAAAATGCACCTCAGCTTTGTGGTGTAGGTGAAATAGTGGTGTTTTTTCTTTTTTCATCATTCTTCTAAATCATCTTTGTAAATTTGCTTTCTGAAATATTATGACTTTATTCACATAACTTTTTCACCCCAAACTAATTTCCAGAAATTACAATTATTCCGTTTTTTTCTGTTCCTCATAGTAATAAAACTTATATTTTTTTGCTTTAACATTTCAACCCTATGCTACTAAAATGAAAATAAATTTTTTGCTTCTAATATTAGACATTTACTGTCATAAAATTGCAACTTTTTTTTCTTATTAGAATATGACTTTTTTCTCCTAATATTATGACTTTATTCTTGCAAAAGTACAAACGTTGTTTTGTTTGTTTGTTTTTCACATTTCTACTTTCTTGTAATTCTTTGCCACAATGTTAACGTTTGGCCTTATTCCGGTAACATTATCACCTTTTCAGCCACTTTGTTGTTTTGTTTCCAAATAATGTATTTTTTCCTTAATATTGCAGTATTACAACTGATACATGTTTGGTTACAACTTGTTTCTCCTAATGACACTATTATTGTATAACTACTGATGATTTTTCATTTGTTTTATTGGTTTTCTTGTTTGAATTCTAGTTTTAGGATGTGCTGCAGGCCAATGAAAACACAGCAAACGCCCCTCGGGCCGCAGTTTGGACACCCCTGGTCTACTTGGTGCGCCATTGCTTTCCAAACGGATACAATGCATAGTAAATAAGTCCAAAAAAGAGGAGTATTTGAGACCTTGAGCATCCCGTTCATGCCCGGGTGGTCGTGGAGCGGTATGGAGGCTCCGCTCCTGAGCAAGAACACGCCCATGCTGAACATCTCCGTCTCACAGATGTGCATGTAGGTGACCGGGGGCGCCCGATGCTCCGTCGGGCCGGACGTCGCTTGGGTTTCCGGGGCTGCAATTTTCAGATCCGCTGCCCTGAGAGCCGTCACTAAGGAGTTGAGTTCAGCTTGTTTTTCGGCAAAAATGCTGTTATCTTCGTCGGCCGGACATTTTAGACATTTAAAGGCCATGACAGCTTGCTTTGCTATTTTCTGGATGAGAGGAGTTTTGTTGTTTCGCGGCATTTTGCAGCAGGAGGGGAGAAACAAACGGTCGCAAATAAAACCTTGTCGAGTCCCTCACAGCTTATTCGGTGGTCAAAAAAAGTTTCCCGGAGCCCGTAGTTCCACGTTCTTGGGGACAAAATCCCAGCGTTCGCATGAGAATTGTGTTTTTGTGTTGATTGAGCGGTATCTCATCCTGAAACGCTAGCCTTCCGACTTCCTCCCTATGTTGTTTTCGCTAACTGAGACTGCGCGGCAAACGCAAAGCATGACGGGACTTTGAGTTTTCTTTGAAGACATACTAGGTGTGTAACACAAACATACCACACGTTGCATCATTTTATTGTTCTTTCTTACAACAACACAAAACGGGTAACACGTCACCATTTGGAACCCTGGGAATGTACGCAAAACATTCAAATAAAGACCTGTGGTAGACAAATGGGACTACGTATCCCACAATCCCCGAGAACGACGGACAAACGCAAAGAGGAAAGCCAGATAGGCCATTGAACTCAGCATCCTTTATTATTTTTTTCTTGGACGTTCCTTTCCTGTCTCTTGGCCTCCATTCACTTGAAAGGCAAGGAATAGTGACTGAATATTTTCTTTTCCTGGTAATAACTGACTACATTCTGTGAGAATATGAAATAGAGTGTTGTTATCCAGTGACATTAATTTAATATTTATATAATATGAGTATTAAGGCCATATTTTAAAAAAAATCTAAGATTTTGAGATTAAAAGTTCTAATTTTATAAGAAGAAAAGTCATAATTTTAGAGTAAAAACTTTGTAATATTACCTTTGACACATGCCAAAGGTCACACAAATCCCCTGTGTTTATAGCTGTCTCAGGCATTGCCTGTTACGAAGGAGTATTAAAATCATCTGAGATTTCCAGAATAAAGTCGTAAATTTACGACAACGACGTTGTACGTTCATGAGAAAAAGATTGTAATATTACGAGAGTAACTTATGAGAATACTAGTCATAAAACAGGGGGTACCGGTGAGATAATGCTGATCATGATGCTAACCCAAGCTAATCTGTTTGAACCCAACTGCTGTTTTGCTGTCCCTAAATAAATCAAAGCTTGACTGAAGCAAGAGGAAAGCTTCCCTCCTTCCTTATTGTAAACTTACAACTTTTTTTCTCATAATGTTACGACTTTTTTCTCATAGTTTTACGACTTAATTTCCACGTAAACTTACAACATTTTTCCTGTAGTTTAAAAAAATTTTTCCACATAATCTTACAGCTTTGTTTCTCGTACCATTACGGCTTTTTCATATAAAATTATAATAAAATTGTAAAAATACGAGAAAAATGTTGTAACTTACAACATTTCTTTTTGTAACTTACAACAGTAAAAAAAAGTCGGAATATTCCAAGAAAAAAGTCGTAATATTACGAGTTTACGTGAAAAAAAACTTTGTAAAACTACAAAAAAAATGTTGTAAGTCTATGTGGGGAAAAAAGTTGTAATATTACGAGAAAAGTCTTGTAAGTCTACTGGAAAAAAGTTGTCAAACTACAAGAGAAATGTAAGTTTACGTGGAAAAAAGTCGTAAAACTACAAGAAAAGTCTTGTAAGTCTACGTGGAAAAAAGTTGTCAAACTACAAGAGAAATGTAAGTTTACGTGGAAAAAAGTCGTAAAACTACAAGAAAAGTCTTGTAAGTCTACGTGGAAAAAAGTTGTCAAACTACAAGAGAAATGTAAGTTTACGTGGAAAAAAGTCGTAAAACTACAAGAAAAGTCTTGTAAGTCTACGTGGAAAAAAGTTGTCAAACTACAAGAGAAATGAAAGTTTACATGGAAAAAAAGTAGTAATGTTACGGAAAAAAAAGTTGTACATTTACGTGGAAGAAAGTCGTAAAACTACGAGAAAAGACTTGTAAGTTTACTTTGGAAAAAATTGGAAAACTACAAGAAAAATGTAAGTTTCGTTGAAAAAAGTTGTAAAACTACGAAAAAAATAAGGATAAAGTTGTAACATTACGAGAAAAAAACGTGCACGCTTACGTGAAAAAAAGTCATAAAACTACGAGAAAAATGTAGGTTTGTGTGGAAAAAAAGTCGTAGAAGTACGAGAAAAATGTACGTTTATTTGGAAAAAATGTCGCAAAAAATCTTGTAATTTTACAATGAAAAAAAACTCGTAATATTACGTGTCATTGTGTCATACGTGTCACAGGGAAAATGGAGCAAAGTTTTTCAGGAAGGAGGGAAGCTTTCCTTTTGCTTCAGGCAAGCTTTTTTTTCATAACGGGACAGCAAAATGACCACAGGTGAGGGTAGGAACATAGATCGACCGGTAAATCAAGAGCTTTGCCTTTCGGCTCAGCTCTCGAATACAAGCGGCCGGAATGAGTTTTCTCCGCAGGGTGGCTGGGCTCTCCCTTAGACATAGGATGAGAAGCACTGTCATCCCGGAGAGACTCGGAGTAGAACCGCCGCTCCTCCGCATTGAGAGGAGCCAGATGAGGTGGCTCGGGCATCCTGGGGAGGTGTTCAGGGCCAGTCCAACCGGTAGGAGGCCTCGTGTCTCGGGAAGACCCAGGACACGCTGGAGAGACTATGTCTTTCAGATGGGAACGGCTCGGCATCTGCCGGGAAGAGCTGGAGAAAGTGGCCAAGGAGAGGGACCTCTGGGCTTCCCTGCTTAGGCTGCTGCCCCCGCGACCCGACCTCGGATAAGCGGAAGAAAATGGATTTATGGATGGGACGGCAAAATAGAGCAGATGGGCTCCAACAGATTATCTCGGGTTAGCATCATCTCACCGGTATTCTCACATACCCCGCCGCCTCCATCTGAGGCCCCCCGTTTCATAGCTGTCTCAGGCAATGCCTGTAACATCGAGTTACAACTTTCATTCTCATAATGCTACAAGCTTTCTTTCGTAAATGTACGATGTTATCGATGTAGATTTATTACCTTATTTTCAAAATCTCAGATGATTTTGATAATCCTGAGACAGTTCTAAAAACAGTGGACTTGTGTGACATTTTGCCTGGGCCAAAGGTAGTATTATTACTTTTTATTTGTTATATTACGACTTTTATTCTCATAAAATTACAATGTATTTTTCTCGTAAAATTACGACTTTTAATCTTGAAACACTAGATTTGTATTTTATGTGATTTTTTTAAGGTGGCCCTAATATGCCGTCGTAACATCATATCAGTTCACAGCATACATTCTGTCAAAGGCAGGTTTTTCATTGCCGATTGTGGTTTGAAAGCACAAATTAAACAAATAAATGTCCATATTTGTCACAAGTCCTAGTTAAATTTGTAAAAAAAAAAAAAGAAAGAAATTGCCTTTCGTGGGGCCAAATAGCATGACAGGCATTCATGACTTTAGAAAATGTAAAATTAATTGTTAAGTTAAATGTATTATTATTATTTATATGATTATTCTCTAAATTGTGTGGCTAGTTCACTTGCAGTTATTTGCTTACTGTACATGGAATTGTACAGTAAGATTTCCACAATTGTCAAGGGGGCACGTGAATAAAAAATCTTTAAAAAATTAGCGTATAACGCTCTCAAATACGAGTGCGCCTGAACGCAACTCAGTGCAAAGAGCATGGGTCAGAACGCAGGAAGCAGACAAAGCATGACGTTGTTCATCGCTCTGCGTGCATTATATGAACAAAAAAGTACATTTGGTGATTATTTTGTGCATTAGGAGTGTATAAGGTTAAAGATTCCATTAAAATTTGTGTTCCAAATGAAAACTTGTAACTATGAGCGGGGAGGCTCTATCGTTGGTTGTTGGTATTTTTGTACTTCGAATACTGGTTTATCTCCTGCCCCCTCAATTTGAATCAAATTAAAATGCAGACTTAAATCATAGGGACCAATTAATCTTAAAAAAAGAGGGTCCAACAACCATTTATTGTCCGGATAGCCCTGAGTCACAGTTAGTTTGTAATTTGGATTCAAATTAGATTGTTGTGTAATGTGAATTTGCCGCGCTGAAAAAGGTCAACACATGCAGTGGGTCATCAAAAACTGTTGACCTATCAGTCTGTCACTTCCCCCTGCAGCAAAAGGAAACGGGCACGGTTCGCCAAACAACAAAACTCAGGGTTGAGTCACCTCAAACACTCGGAAACACACGTCCGACTCACCGGCTTGAAAAAACGCGCTCCGGTGAGCGCACGTTCACGTGCACGCTTAAACTGCTGGCACAATTGGTGCTCTGCTTCCGTTTGAATGGCAGTTAGAGTCCTTTTTTTGTCTGTGTGTTTCTGAACAAGTGCATATTGTGTAAATGTGCTCCATTATGTATGATGTTTTGCGTCTTCCTCTCATTGAGAAATATGGCCTTGGGAAGAAAGAGCAGTCCTTCCCCCCTCATTTAGTCGTCTTTCAATTCTACTCGGGGGAAAACGCGTGCACAGCCAGTAACTTATAGTACTTGAATCAATATTATAGTACTTAGGGTAGTCTGTGCTGTGTTTACAGTCCCTCACTGCATCACTGCTCAAATGTTGTGGCTTCACTGTATCAAAGGTTCATTCATTCATGCTGGAGCCTATCCCAGCAGACTTTGGGCGGGAGGCGGGGTACACCCTGGACTGGTCGCCAGCCAATCGCAGGGCACATATAGACAAACAAACATTCATACTCTAAGGACAATTTAGAGTCGCCAATTAACCTAACATGCATGTTTTTGGAATGTTGGAGGAAAGCGGAGTACCCGGAGAAAACCCACACACGCACGGGGAGAACATGCAAACTCCACACAGAGACGCCCAACGGAGATTTGAACCCAGGTCTTCCAGATCTCCTGACTGTGTGGCCAATGTGCTAACCACTCAGCCACCGTGCGGCCCTGTATCAAAGGTTATCAAACAGAAATTCATTAATAAAGAGAGCTGTGTTGTGGTTGAACACTGCCTATTATTAGTAAACATACATTTCACCTACATTGAGCATTGTGAAGCATAAAAATGGCTAAATTATAATTAAATACAAATTACAACGGATTGCCCTTTGGAGCTGCCCTGCGATTGACTGGCGACCAGTCCAGCCTCCCGCCTCCCGCCCAAAGTCAGCTAGGATAGGCTCCAGCATACCCGCGACCCTAATAAGGATAAGCGGCATAGAAAATGGATGGATGGATGCCCTTGGAGGTTAATGAAGTATCTGTCGATTAAAAAGCTGCATTCAACCAGTGAATGTAGTATTCTGCATTGGTCACTAGGTGTCAGTAACTGTGAGACATCTCTGGAACAACAGGCTTTTATTGCAAGTTTAAATGACCTCAAAACAGGCACAATAATAATAATAATAACATAATAATAATAATAACAACACAGGCTACTGTTGTGGCCATAAAAGTCAACTCTGAACCCTTGTCATCACTTCCTCCCCACATGTCCAGAATATATTCATTGCAACACACACAAGCCTAATTTTCCGTCCAAAATTACTTATTTTTGTGATTGTGTCACATGTAATATGAATGTAAAGGTGACTATAGGGCTGTTATTTCACATCCGCAGGGCTCTAATAATGGTAAAAACTGTATCTAGAAGGCCATAATGTCTACATGTATATTGTCTATGACATGCTCTCTGAACCTGCAGAGATATTCTATTTTACTCTAAGTATATTTAGAAATGGCTAATGGTAGGTGAAATGGAAATTCCACGGTTGTAATTGTTGCACTTTTGAGGTGTAGTGATGATAAAAATGAATCTTGGATAACGGTCTTTTCTGGATTGATGATTTAATCCTGGATGCTGAGGGTGGGAAATGACATAATAACCTGACATGAATATGATGGTTTATGAAGTGGCTCTGATATTAACATAATTGCATCATAAAATGTCTTTATTTTGCTCCACAATTTCTGCGACACAGATAATATTGATTAGGTTTGCTAACTAACAAATAACTTCTAACACGCACCAGCTGCAAAGTAAGATCTAGACTAGTGATCAAGATCCGTGGATATTTTTTTGCATGTTTGTCACATTTAAATGTTTGGTCAAACAAATTTAAATCTTAGTCAGTATCTCTTAGTCTCAAAATGGTTATAAATTTCCCCAAGAAAGCAGCAATGACTCATCCAAGAGGTCACAAAAGACCCCACAAAAACATTGTCATCTGTTTAGAAAAGCTGTGACCATAACTGTCTTCTATCATGTATTTGTTTTGAATTGTATTTTATGTTTTTAACTGTTTTATTGTATTTGTCACTATGTAAGGCGACCTTGAGTGCCTTGAAAGGCGCCTTACAAATAACATATATTTATTATTATTATTAATATTCTCCAAAGAACTGCACGCCGTCCTTGCCTCATGGTAAGGTCCGTGTAAAAAAGACACTGGGAAAAACCAGCCTGCTTGGCAGCATTCAGACCATTGTTGAACAAAATAACTTTAAGGCTTGAAGAAAAAGAACTTCATAGCAACAGTACAATATGGTGGTGGTAGTGTGATGGTCTGGGGTTGTTTTGCAGCTTCAGGACTTGGAGGACTTGCTGTCATCAATGGAACCATGAAACCTGCTGGTTACCAAAAAATCCCGAAGGAGAATGTCCAGCCATCTGTTTGTGACCTGGAGCTGAAACCAACTTGGGTTCTGCAGCAGGATAATGACCCAAAACACACCAGCAAGTCCACCAGCAATGGCTGAAGAAAAACAAAATGAAGACTTTGGAGTGGCCTAGTCAAAGTCCTGACCTGAATCTTATTGGGATGCTGTGGCGTGACCTCAAAAAGACGGTTCATGCTAGAAAAGCCTCCAATGTGACTGAATTACAACAATTCTGCAAAGATGTTTCCTCCGTAGCGCTGCAACGGACTCTTTGCTAGTTATTGATTACAGTTGTTGCTGCTACGGGTGACCCAGCCAGTTATTAGCCTTAGGGGGCAATCACTTGTTTACACAGGGTCATGTAGGTTTGGATTTTTTTCTCCTTTAACAATAAAAGGTTTCATTTAAAAATTGCATTTTGTGTTCGGTTGAGTTGTCATTAACTCAAATTTCAATTGGTTTGATGACCTGAAACATTTAGGTGTGACAAACATGCAAAACATCATGAAGAATCAGGAAGATGGCAAACTCTTTTTCTCACCACCGTATATATGTATGTGTGACGTATTATATTATATTATATATTAATATTTATAATAATAACACATCAATACAATTTCTATGAGTTACTACCAGCAAAGACAGATATAAACACACTCTATACGCGCAATTGGATGGCTCCAATGTGGTTCCCCTTACAACCCTTAGCTGTCTTGCAAGATGCCTGTTGTAAAAAAACATGAAGTCTTCCGCCCTGGACAGTGCTTGCTCCAAATATTAACATATATTTCGGCAATTTACTGCAACAATGCAGGGAAGTAAAAACAATCGAAAGGCCGATCGAATTTAGTTCACGTGAATAAGACATCATTAAGTGAATTATGTATTGATATTTGAAAATCCTGTGGTGTCCAAATCATCATATATGTCTTTACTGACATATATTGTGGTGAATGCAAGCTTCATGGCTGGTGAGGGCCTGACTACTTTGGACATTTTTTATGTTAATACAGGTATTATTATTATTTACTTTTGTTACATTGTTACATTTATTTTGTCTTACTTATTTGTTGTCTCACCTGGCCTTACCTTAAATGTTCTGATACTTTGTGGTAAAAGTCTGATCACGTCCTGGTGAGCTAATCTTTCATTTTGACAGTGAAATCCATTCACTCATTCATTCCCAGTAGAAGATAAAAATAGATTTATTGTGGTTAAGATGCTAGTCTCCAGCTGATGCTGCGTTCCTGTGTAAAGAAACCAAACAAAACGCTGGCTTGTCCTCGCTATGGAAGGATGGCAATGACAAGCACCTTCCAGGCTTGAAGTTGATTGCAAAAACGTTTGAATAATTTGATCACCGAGGACAAAGTTGTAAGGACCTCTGTTTAACTGAGATCTTGTTTGTATTTCTCACTGGTTGGTGGACATAAAGGCAAGATTATTCCCTGGCTGCTTAAAATGTGCATGACTGACATTGCGGACAAGGCAAGTGAGGTCATGCCTTCCTTCTAGCTGCAGCCAAGACTCATGTCATCTAACGTTGCATAGAAATGCCGGAGAATGATCTTTTTTTTTAACAGAATGTTTTTTAACACACGCTACATGCATGCTTGTTGTATATAACAAGTGCAATGGTGTATATGCACGTATGTCTTTCACGTGTCCAATGATATTGTCATGAATAAGCATATGCAGACAAAGACACACACGCACACACACAAATTCCTGTCTCCAGAATTAGCATTGCGAGACAATGAAATAGCAGATAGCCGCTGCGTATGGATCACTTTGTGTCAAGATGGCCTTTGTGCTCAGTCAATAAGCGGCTTGTTTGCCGAAATCAGAGTTGCTATTATTTTGTCGAGAGTATGAGAGCCTTTCATTTGTTGACCCGTGTGGCCCCGTTGAAACGGGCCTTCGCTAAGAATGAAGTCAACTCTGTGGTTTGTCAAAGAAGGCTAACAGCCTCGGCCAAAAATGAATTTTTATTAGCTCGCAGGAAAAATGTCTGCATAAATAGATGGGAAGCGGCGAGAAGAGAACCAATGCTAATGTTTGTTCTTTCCTTCAGAAGCTGCTTTCTTTAGGCAGAAGCAAGGACTTTCGGGGTTTATCGCAGGGTGAGCGTGCACAAAATGATTTCATCAGATGCAAAATGCATGTTCAGTTCGACATAACGGTGCACTAGACTAGTAGCATTTTGTATTCCTTTACTTCCAACACACGGCTTCCAGTGTTGGCGTTGTTATGCATAAATTACATTGACGACAATGTAGTTACACATAAATCATGTGCAACTTAGAAACACTGTTTTCGTTGGTCATGGATTTGGTGACCTGTTTGGCGATGCGAGTTATTTTCTGTGCACACCTAGGAAAAGCATGGAACAGCGAGAGGAGGGACTTGCACCTCGGCTTGGCGTGACGAGGCCGTGAAGCCGTCCAAGACGTACGCCCTGGGCACGCCCACGCCGAGGGAATCTAACCCCAGCACCATATCCTCCAGCTGTTCCGCAGAGAACCTCATGCTCTCCTCCTCCACCGCCTTGAAAACCAGGTCCAAAAGTCGCTCCCCGCCATGTCTATCACAAGTTGGCGTTGGCATAGTGACGACTGACCCCGAGGGCGAAGAGAGGCGGCCTCAGTTGCAGGTGAAAAGTACATTTTTATTGATAACGGCTGCCGGGCAGCAGCAGGGATTCAACGGGTAAGACCAAACCAAAAAATTTGGAATGTTAACCGAAAAACGCTCCAACCGTGGCACCGCCCTACTAGAATTGACGTAGACGCATATGCATATCTTTGGTATGTAAGAGTACCCGGAGAAAGCCCATGCATGCACAGGGAGAACACAAAGAGATGCCCAAACAAAATGCGAACCGAAATCTTCCAGATCTACGGACTATGTAGTGTTATTGGAGGGAAACCTGTAGTTGATCCTCCACATTGAAAGAAGGCACATGAGGTGGCTTGGACGCCTCGTTATGTGGAGGTATAGCATTTTATACCGATGCAAATGTCGCATAGCGAAACACAGACACAAGCAAGCTGGGGATATAGTTTTTTAAAGGTAAAAAAAACCCCATGCAGATATCATTGCATTTTTGGTACCCACAAGTCAGATACTAGCAAACAAGGCCACTGAAATGGACACACACACACACAATAACACAACAACAACAAATGCAATCTGTGTTCTCTGAGTCTTTCATGGTCCAGCTACCGACCTTGACCACCTGGCAGAGATTTTTGGATTAAGAGTAATGATGACAATGTTACACACACGTTTCCAAGTTTCCCCAAATAGCAAAGTGATGAATTGGACATTGTTATATTGTGAATACAACCAAATGTTAACAGAAACAAAATTGCTTATTTTTTTTTTACTTTGGAGTACATCTCATTAAAGATGCTCTGAGGTTTCAAAATTCAACAAAATTTCCTCAGTGCTGATTTTTTTAAAACAAAATAAATCATAATATAAAGTAGGGGTGTCAAAGTTAACGCGTTAACGGAAGTATCCTTTAAAGGTGCAACATTTTTTTTTTATTACAATTTTTAAATTGTGCACTTCCTGTTTGACCCTCGGCCTGCACCGTAGTTTGAGGCAGTTTTGTGTGGAGCTAGAGGTTGGAACAAATATTGAGCAGAAATGGGCAAAAAAAAGGGTATTTTGAACATCTCGACAAGACCGACGTTGTCACAAAGTACATCGCTTCTGGGAGAAGAGCACACATACACTACAGCAATCTAGTTTGTCCAAGTAGGGATGGTGCTATTTATGATACGACAGGAACAACTTCAAATTTAAAGCACTAAATGAATCCAGAACCACCGTCCACCTGGAGTTTGTTTTTTGTGCACCACAAATTTGCTCATTAGCACTCAGGAAGGTCAAGAAATCTTACATTTATGCATTTCCACACAGTACCAGCACTCGGGACCAAATAGGCAAAAGAAAAAAGGGTATAAATATAGTGTAGTAGTGTGAGAGCAGAGAGTGAGAACGAAGAAGGTGCATTCAAGGACCGTCAAACAGTGGGACTAATGGCAGCACACATTAAACATTCAAATCACCTGTTGAACTACAATTAGGTCCAGATGTATGTGGACAAGTAGCCACCACACAATGAACATGAAATATAGTCATCCCTCGTCTGTCGCGGTTAATTGCTTTCAGACCTGACTGCGATTAAGTGAATCTCCGCAAAAGTACTTTTCCTTATTTACAAATGGGATAGTTTCATAGTTAGAGCATAGAAAACCTCTTTTAAATATGGCTTTTAAGCCCTGTCGACTTGAAATAACACCCCTATAGCACTCATATTACGCCTTATAGTAAAGATAATAAGAGAAAATAAGACGTGAATGTCTTCCAGCGCTGTAGGGAGCAGAATGGTGGGCGGACAGGACATTTCTATCCATCGTTTCGTTTTTGACTTATAACAGGTCGCGTTCAACCGTGCGACAGCCTGATTTATTCGTTGATATATTTTTGAAAAACCGTGGTAGAAGTGTAACCGTGAAGTGGCAAAAGATTACTAGGAAATCAACAGGGTTTCACAAAAATATGGAATTTGTAACTTTTTTAAGGAACTGGTGACTGCAGACGGTCACTTGTGATTGGGGGAGGGCCAATTGCTGCTGTAGTGTCAACGCAGCTGCCCTTTGGGATGCTAACGTCCTCATCGGATTGAAAAGCCAGGGGCGGCTATATCACCTGACATGAAGGTGGACTTGAAAAAAAATCATGCCAGTGTTGACATTCTTTTTATACTGGCCTGGTCCTCCTCCCATGACGGGTACAATTGCATTTTGAAGGTAAACATGGAATGACCCTCAAGTTGAGTACTGCGCCAAAGTGTGGAACTTGAGTAAGGGGGTGCAGTGTATGACAGCGTGGGTGGGTCTATGTGTGTCTGGGGCAGGAAGGATCCACCTCCTACCCCCACGCCCCCCACCCCCAGCCAGGCCCTTTGTTCACTGATGATGTATGAGACAGCATCTCCCTTGGAGTACCACAGGAACACGACAGCAAAGCAACTGCACTGTCCCATAATAGAGACTGATGGGACGGCTCCCACTCTTTTCACTTTGTCCGCTACTAAGATTGAGTTGGCATGGCACTCCAGGCACCGACAGGACCCCTTGGACAGCTCTGAGAGGGCCCTCGTAAAGGGGATGGCTCAACCTGACGGCGGCTCACGTCTGGCGGCCGCACAGGATCCCGCCACATCCTGACAGGGCGATAGAGGGCTTCATGATGAACGAGAAGATGGAGGGGCGAATGGATGGACAGAGACCTGCGCGAGTCTTTGTGGCCAGAGCAAAAGTGGAGGTGACGTGATGGACATCTTTGGTCCCCCAGTTCCTGTCAGACATTCTTGAGATGACTGAGTTTGCAAGAGGAAGGAACCCGCCATCTTTTCCCCAAAGAATTTATGCAACTGAATGTCAACAGCTCACAATTTATGCAGGGGTGTCCAAAGTGTGGCCTCTGGGCCATTTTTGGCACACAGCAATTTTTTTGCCTTGGTCCTCGGTATAATCTAAATACAAAATGTATTCCTTAATAATAAAATATTTTATTAGATATGATACTAATTTACTTTGTCGCCTGTAACATTGGTCAGATAACCTGGCATATACTGTCCTACACTGGATTATTTTAGCATATTTAAGTAAAATATTATCAGTAATCAGTGATCAATAGTGTGACAGGTGTGTAGGTAGCCCCTATTTTAGGATGATAGCATCACTTGTTGAACTTGACTTTCTCTTTGAAAGCCTGGGGAAAATGGGTCATTCGAGACATTGTTCAGAAAAACAGAGTACTTTAATTAAAAAGTTCAGCTAAATGATCTCCAATGCCTTAAAATGGAGAACAAAACCAGACACCCGTGGCAGAAAACCAAATAATTGATTGAAGAATAACCAGAATGGCAAAAGCTTAGCCAGTGATCACCTCCAGGATGATCAAAGACAGTCTGGAGTTACCTGTAAGTACCTGTGACAGAAAGTCCCTCTGTTAAAAAAAAGGCACGTGGAGAAGAGGTTACAATTTGCCAAAGAACACAACAACTGGCCTAAAGAGAAATGGATGAACATTTTGTGGACCGATTTGTTCTTCTTGGGTCCAAGGGCAGTCTGGAGTAGGACAGGACAAGAGTAGGACAACTTACTTAAATGCTTTTAATATAATGGCACACCTCAGGTAGAATCCCAAGAGTCACACACAAACCAAATCTACCCTGCTACTACTAAAGTAATAATCAGGAGTTTGATACTTTAGCACTTATATTTGATCTTATATGGATGTTTGTGCCACATAGAAATGTGCAGCTTTCCAAATTACAGCATCGCTGTTGATTGTAGAACACGTTATAAAAGGTTTAATATAAACCATGGCAGCCACACGGTGGATGAGTGGGGAGCACATTGGCCTCACAGTCAGCAGGTTCGGGGTTTGAATCTCCGTTGGGCATCTCCGTGTGGAGTTTGCATGTTCTCCCCGTGCGTGTGCGGGTTTTCTCCGGGTACTCCGGTTTCCTCCCACATTCCAAAAACATGCATGATATGGTAATTGGCGACCCTAAATTGTCCATCGGTATGAATGTGAGTGTTTGTTTGTCTATATGTGCCCTGCGATTGGCTGGCGACCAGTCCAGGGTGTACCCCGCCTCCTGCCCCAAGTCAGCTGGGATAGGCTCCAGCATACCCGCGACACTATTGGGGATAAGCGTCATAATGAATGATAAATATGGCATTTTTAATAACTTGTATTACCAGGTTGAGTACAATGTTATTTATGAAATGCATTCGGTGGCATCAGAGTAAAAGAAATGCAATGTGTTTCATTACACAACGTCACCTGACATTAGCTTCAGGGAAGACCTGCTGTCAATACCGGTACCGGTAATGGAGGTTCCGGACAATATTGGTATATGGGATATTAGAATGAAAATACCGAATGTCCCTAATTTATTGTACAAATGGTGTCAAAGCGCCTGCCCACATCCTTCAATTATTCTGTTTGCAGCCCTCGTTGGATACCCGCAGTTTCACATCTTCAGAGAAACGTAAAAATTGGCCACATAACAAATTCATAGAGCAGGAGTCTAATTAATGCACAAATGTGAAGTCAACCCGGATGTGATGCGCATGTAAGGCAACACCAATTAGTGAAAGAAGTGGAATCAGCGCCATTATCGCCATGACATCTGATATAAGCCGCACGTTCAGTATCACGTGGCTCCAGCGTTGACAAATGAATGCACAACATGTCAAATGATACCGCATCAGTGAGATCGATGGGTCTTTTAATTCCGCACCATTAATGGCAATATCTAGTTCCTCGCATCTAATGTAAAACCCATTTAATCCAGGAGAAACCAACCGACTCGTTACGCAAACGAGAGCCAAGCATTTTGTCCTATTTATTCTCTTCAGTGGTGTCATCATAGAAAAAAAAACAATAAAAGCCAAATAAAAAGTGACCAAGCCAGTTGTACTGGAAACATTTTGTGTTATACTACTGGTTGCAGAAGCTATAGACTACTACAGTATGACTGTCCTGCTCCACTGAAAGACTGGGAAGATCATTCCTGGACGTCTTTTTTTTACCTAATTATGTGAATTGTATTATTTGTCAGCTCAAAACACAATTACTGCATAAGAGAGATATTAGTGCTCACTCGATTACTCCAATTCATCACTGAGTCTGCACTCAGTAGCTATAAATTAGCTCGTTTAGGCAGCAGGGTTCAAAGCGAGTGGAGAAAGTAGTGCCTTGTACTGTACTCCGGAAATTATAGTCCGGACACACACTTACTGTGTCTCTTTGCTGCAGTGCTTCCAGAAGTGTATTTGTATTTGTATGTTGGATTATTTTTATGTGTTGCCGTATCAATATAGTCTGCCCAGGGTCTTCAGAATCCGGAGTTCTGGCAATTTTGTCTATCAGACTTCAGATTCACCTCTCAGGGCCAGCTAGCTGGCTCACCGGGGGCATCAGCACTTATCTGCCCTCAGCTCGGGTGGACAAACAAAACTGTTCACCAAGTTAAGTCACGCCCTCAATGGCTGACTGAGGAGGAGGAATTGACATCTCAGGTGAGTAGGAGTACACAGCTGGAAAATCGCTCGCTCACTATATTGCGTTTTTAATGATAAATAAATGATTGCTGTTTTGTAATGTTGTGAGACATAACTCTGATTAAATGACCTTTCACATTGTATGGAGACCGGCTACTGAGCCAGCAGAGCCGATCCGACATGCCATGGCTGAGACACACACTATGGCTGACACAGAGTGGAAAAAAGGTTCTCTTCTCGTTCCGTGTGGAAGTGGTACGTTTTTGGCGTGTTTGTCCTTCTTCCCCTCTCTTTTTGAAACTGTTTCGTAAGATTAGTATAAACTTAGCCTGCTATGCTAGCTGTGGTTGCCTGTTATGTCCCTGCAGAGATCCCGTAGTCATGTAAACAAAGAATAATAGGAGTGTGACTATTGGGGTGCTGTTTCATGTCTAAAGGGCTCGCATAACGTTAAAACCTGTACTTAGGAAGTCAAAAACAGTTTTCTATGCTCTAACTACAAAAGTATTCAATGTATTCATATTGAATACTTCTTTGCAGAAATTCACGTATCATGGTCAGGTCTGAAACCAGGTAACCGCCAAAAAGGAGAGATGACTGTATTTTATTTGAAAGTTATTTGATAAATATTGATTGTAAATATTATTAATTATTTTTTTGTCTGTTTTGTAACAGGCTCTCATGGCGTTTAGAGGAAAAAAAAGTCTGGCCCGGGCACCAAATGCACCACACCGGCCCCTGGGTTTTGGTATATACCTAATGTAGAATTGGCTCAAAGCTTAGATGATTTCTTGAAGTTTTAGATGTTGTGCATATGACAAACAAAGGCAACATGAGTATATTGTGTGGGGAGCCACAGATCCATAAAAAGGAAGCGAGAGGGAATTATGGCCAGCTCCTAGGTCACAGATGATGAGGAAAGCCATTTCCAGCCACGTGCCTGTTATTGTCTGTGTAAGTATTGTTTTTGAAATGTCACGCTGTTAAAAGTAGTTATGCAAAAGTTTCTTGCATACACTTTGTCACAGAAATGTAAAACACAAAAGATACAGTAGTGTTCAACATAACAGCAGTACGATGCGACTAACCAGATGAATCACTGTTTTTAGTATATTTTTAATGCTACATGGCAAACAAGTTACCAGTAGGTGCAGTAGATTCTCAGGAAACAAACAAACAAAGTAAGAAACTATTTTGTACAAACTTTTTTGTTTCTAGGATTTGGCAATCCTGTGAATCACTGAACTAATATTTAGTTGTATGGGCACAGTTTTTTTTTTTTGGAACTGCTTCACATCCGTGTGGCATGGAGTCCACCAACGTGTGGCACCTTTCAGCTGTTATTCCACTCCAAGATTCCACAATTCATTACCATTTCTTGGTTTTGCTTCAGAAACATCATTTTTTATGTCACCCCACAAGTTCTCCGTTGGATTAAGGTCCGGGGATTGGGCTGGCCACTCCATTCATTTTGTTGATTTATAACCAAGATGTTGCTGGTTTACTAGTGTGCTCGGGGTCATTGTCTTGGTGAAACACCCATTTCAAGGGCGTGTCCTCTTCAGCATAAGGCAACATGACCTCTTCAAGTATTTTGACAAATGCTAATTGATCCATGATCCCTGCTATGTGATAAATAGGCCCAACACCATAGTAGGAGAAACATGCCCATATGATGACGCTTGCACCACCGTGCTTCACTGTCTTCACTGTGTAGTGTAGCTTGAATTCAGAGTTTGCGGGTCGTCTCACAAACTCTCTACGGACCTTGGACCCAAAAACAACAATTTTACTCTCATCACGCCACTAATGTTCCTCCATTTCTCTTTAGGCCAGTTGACGTGTCATTCATTCATTTTCTGTACCGCTTATCCTCATTAGGGTCACGGGGATGCTGGAGCCTATCCCAGCTGGCTTTGGGCGAGAGGCGGGGTACACCCTGGACTGGTCGCCAGCCAATCGCAGGGCACATATAGACAAACAAACATTCACACTCACATTCATACCTTTGGACAATTTAGAGTCGCCAATGAAGCTAACATGCATGTTTTTGGAATGTGGGAGGAAACCGGAGTACCCGGAGAAAACCCACACACGCACGGGAGAACATGCAAACTCCACACAGAGATGCCCAACGGAGATTTGAACCCAGGTCTTCCAGATCTGTGTGGCCAATGTGCTAACCACTCAGCCACCGTGCGGCCAGTTGATGTGTTCTTTGGCAAATTCTAATCTCTTCTGCACATGCCTTTTTTTAACATAGGGACTTTGTGGGGGATTCTTATATATTCTTAAATAGAGTAGCTTCACACAGACATCTTCTATCTATCACAGTACTTACAGGTAACACCAGACTGTCTTTGATCATCCTGAAGCTGATCATTGACTGAGCCTTTGCCGTTCTGGTTATTCTTTGATCCATTTTGATAGTTGTCTTCTATTTTCTGCCACATGCGTCTGGTTTTGCTCTCCATTTTAAGGCATTGGAGATCATTTTAGCTAAACCACCAAAAAATCTTTGCACATCTTCATAGGTTTTCCCTTCTCCAATTAACTATTTATTCAAAGTACGTTGTCCTTCTAAACAATGTCTTTAAAGACCCATTTCGCTCAGGCTTTCAAAGAGAAATGCATGTTCAACAATTGCTGGTTTCATCCTTAAATCCTTAAATAGGGGCCACCTGATTCACACCTGTTTTTTCACAAAATTGATCACTGATCACTGATTGAATGCCACACTGCTATTTTTTTTTAACACACCCCTTTCAACGAATTGCCAAATTGCACAGCCTTAGCAGCGTGCATATCATGGGCTCTAATTTCATAGACCAGGCGTAGTTGGTGGGTGTGTTATAGGCACATTTTGCAATTTTGTGCCAGGCGTGCCTGGCGTAAGAACGCCTACGTCCCTCCCAGCGGCGCAAGTGGCAAAGAGAGAAGGCGTGACTGGGTTTAACACAGCCGGGTCAAATCATCACCAATCAAATTAGCTCCTCTGTTCACCTTTAAAAGCGCCGCTGGCGAAGCGCATTGCAAGTTTTGTTGAATATGGATGAAGACAGCAGAAGACGGCCAAACTTATCTCAGACGGCAAGTGATGTTTTGGTCCGGGAGGTCCAAAGCTACGCATAACGGGGATAAAATCTGAAGCAACTGTGTGTAAAATACGCGTTGCCAAACATGTGGTCTGGCCCTTGTCACTTGTGTTTGCATGTGAGATGAACTTGTTAATCTTGTTAATCAATTAATTCATTATTGATTAACTTGTTAATTATGATCATTTTTGCATTTCTCGGTTACACAATCAAAGATGCGTCAATGCATTTGACTAACAGTTTATTTACAATTAACAGTATACATATCAGATCCACCTGCCACCAATGAGGATGAGGAGGAGGAGGAAGGGGGCTGACGATAGGGACATAGCAGGTGGTGGCCAGAAGGAGACGGCCCCCGACAGAGGCAGACGGGACAGTCAATATTGATCAAAATGTATGTGCTGATTCAGATAGTTACTTTAAACAGTGGTTGTCGGCACCTCCCCCTGCTGCGCCGGCACACCCATCACGGCGCGCCTCGGCCCACCAAATTACCAAATGGATGAAATTACCACTGTGCGCCCTGCGCCATCCACAAAATCAGAACACCTTGAACGCTGGGTCTTGTTTGTTTTCTGAGAACCTACTGCACATACTGGTAATTTGTTTGCCATACAGCAATACAAATATACTACTAACAGTGATTAATGATACTAAAATGTAGCTCAGCTGACATGTATTGACTGGTTATCCAAAATAAAGACACTTTTTGTAATATTTCAAAATTTGTCAGTCCAAAGCATTCATCAAGCAGTAATACAGTAATTTATCATTGGTCACATAGAAATGTTCAAAGGAGTGCTGCCATTTCTTTATTACTTTGTTTTGGTAGGCCTTAATAATGTGTACATGTTTTGATTGTACAAAAAGGCAACAACCAGGCTCAGTGAGGTGGAAATATTGGTTATAGTTTTGCTCTGGTGTCATTCATCTCCTCATTGCTCTCTCCTACCTCACTCTATCTCTCATAACACCGGGACATCTGTACTAAATGACGGATCATTCCTCCACAAACACCATGACAGCGTAAGTGGACCAATTCATCAACTAACTTTATGTGTGTGTGTGTGTGTGTGTGTTGATAGCACTCTATCACTTTAAAGTGACACACATGATCAACTCCTGATCAAAATTTTAGGACCTGTTGAAAATTGCAAGAAATTACATTTTGCAGTGTTGGGGTTCGATGAGAGGATCTAAGTAGGGCTTCAAAATGCAAAAGAAGGAAATGGGAGCGAGATGATAAGGAAGGAGGGTATTTATCGCAAACAAGCATTCAAGTGAAATAGGCTGTTCATCAGCTGATCAAAAGTTTCAGACCGTAGCTTCCAAAAACCTGAAACGTGCCTGAAATACAAATAAAATGTTCAAAAAAGGAGTCAGTAATGAGCAGCTACACCATTCTTGTGGATCACCTCAAAACTGGTTTGGGCATGCGTGATGCACGTGTTTCCAGGAGGCCACTGGGAATGTTGCTGCTGTAGTTTGACGCCCCTGCACAACCTGAAGTGTTATTAATTGAAGGAAAAAGCAGCCGTGATCATGATCCACTGTGCTGTGTGGAAAACATCTCAGGTGAGATCTCCTGGTCTCCTTGGTTCTACAGCATTTTTTCTCATCAGAAAATAGAACTTTCTTCCACCTTTCAATATCCCATGTTTGGTGCTTCTGTGAAAATTCCAAACAGACAATTTTGTGGCGTTTAAGGAGACGAGGCCTTTGAGGGCAAGTTTTGTTCTTAAAACCCTTCTCTCCGGTGCTGTAATCGGCACCAGAAACAACCTTCATTTGAACTGAAGTTCATCGCATGTCTTGACGTACAGCCAATCAGATCCTCCCGATTAGGGCCAGTGACTGTTTTTTGGGTCTAACACTGGACTTTTTTCTTCCATAACCCCATCCAACTTTTCAACACAACAGAGGGGAAGCGATAAAAACCCACACACAAGGAACACACAAGGAACTGGCGACCAGTCCAGGGTGTACCCCGCCTCTCGCCCAAAGCCAGCTGGGATAGGCTCCAGCATACCCCGCGACCCTAACGAGGATAAGCGGCATAGAAAATCAATGAATAAATGAAATATTATGATTGAAGTTGTAAATGTATGCCAGTGTTTTGTGTCTTAGGCCAGCAGAGAAGGCTTTGCAGGCCCTGCCTTGACACCACTGCTTAGTTGTGGAGTCAATAGATAATAATTGACAAAATGTAGCATTTCACATTTTATATGGAAGGATAGCCAGCAATCATATATTTGCCAGGTTGGTTCCGCTCCTTCATTCCTCAGAAAAGCTGCACAGACACACACCGCAACACACACAATAGGTTAGGTCACACCACTTAAGCCTGACCAAAAACATTGTTTTGTGGCTCGCACATTTGTTTACCTCCACGTCTGTGCCAACAATAATGAATAAATGTCATGAGCAATATAAGTTTCAAAGAAAAACAGTCAGCATTGATCATGAAGTCAAAGAGCTGCAACGTTAACAATAACACAATTAAACATTAAAGTTGCAGCATTTGAGAAGTTGCAGTAAGAACAAGGCATTTTCCATGAGTCAGTCAATCGTCCAGCTCTACAATTGATATGTTTGTTTTTTATTAATGTTATATATCTGTAGGCCAGGTTTGCTTGAAACAAAGGGGCAATTTGAGAAAGGCCTGTTCAGCTGTAAATGAATGAACGATGAAAGCTGCATAAAGCCATGGCTGGATTGGAACTCTTGACTTCAAACGCAAAGTCATTAGTTAATAGTTATTTTTACAACACGCAGATGACGCTGACATAATTAGGATTATTAGGGGTGAGGTGCAAATGCTTCCTTGAATGAACACTCAGTTTCAGCCGGGAAGTTCAAAGGCACGGTTGCATTTAAAAGCCTCTTGGCAAAAAAGCAAACAAACATGCTAATGGGAAAAACTGGTAATGCTAATGGAAAAAGAAGACATTTCAGGTTGTGGGACCCTATTTTGTTACCTCAACCTGAATTCTCTGAACAAAGAAAAAATAAATTATTATTATTAAAAATGATCTTACTGTATCATGAAAAACTGAATACGTTGTTATACACAACACTATACACTACCACAATTGCACTGTTGTAATTGTCATTTTGCACATTTGTTGCACATTTTTCTAACTATTTATTAGTGTTTGTGTATATGTCCAATGAGAGCTATGGTCAAATTCCTTGTTTGCGTGAGCATACTGGGTCAGTTTGCACAAAACAGCACAAAACCAGACAGAAAAAATTAGACCATTTTGGTTTCTTTCTGAGAACGTGAATGTGCTGAGTGGACTTATTTGATCTTTAGTAAATGTGTAATAACTCAAAAACTAAAGTGCACAAATGTTGATTTCAACTGAACCAAAAAGCACAAACGAGGACGGTCAAAATGAGACCATTTCGGATTCATTCGGAGCATGTCGACAAGTTACTGACCTTAGTTGACCTTTAGGAAATGTGTAATATCTCAGAAATTAAAGCAGCACAAACGTTGACTTCACCTGCACCCAACAGCACAAACAAGGACGGTCAAAATGACACTACTTTGGTTTCATTCGGAGCTTGTTGACGGGCTGATAATGTAATAGCCCAAAACTTGAGTCGTTAATATCTCAAAAACAAAAGCAGCACAAACATTCATTTCAGCTGCGCAAAACAGCACAAACGCAGCACAAACAAATGGCATTATTTTTGTTTTCATTTGGAGTAAATGGGAGGCTGGATGAATTTTGGTTGATGTATAAAAGGGACTGTAATAACTCGGAAACAAAAGCAGCACAAACGTTAATTTTGATTGCACAAAACAGCACAAACGCAGCACAAGCAAATGGCATTATTTTTGGTTTCATTTGGAGTAAATGGTAGGGCTGGATGAACTTTGGTTGATGTATAAAAGGAACTTTAATAACTCGAAAACAAAAGCAGCACAAACGTTAATTTTAATTGCACAAAACAGCACAAACGCAGCACAAGCAAATGAGACTATTTGAGCAGAGTTTTGCGTGTGGTGGGGGGCCGACTTCACTCAGGTCAATAAAGCTGATTCTGATCATTTTGTTTCCTGGGATTAGGAAGTATGAAGGGCAAACAACAGAGTTAAAATAAAGTTGCAATATGATTTACGTGTGTTTTTAAGTGCCTCTCTCTGATTGCCCAATGCTGTTGTCTGTGTCTATATTTTGACTAACTACATTGAGTATTTCATTCCGAACTCCCACAATGGCGCTGCAGCAGCACTATGAATAGGGTGGTGGTTTACCACTGCCCTCTAGCGGTAGGAAGAAAGAACGTCTGTAATGTACATTATTGAGGCGTACAATACCCTCCCCTCCCCCGTATGGATGCGTGGATTTTGCTAAATCCGGTACATTAACGAGGAATTTATATTTTTGTTCTGCAACAATCACTTACAGATTAAATTAATCGACAGTTCAATGGCACATAAATCGTGTTATTGTTGTTTAGACATGTTTTTTAAGTACAAGATTTAAATGCCTATTTGAATACTGTACAACAATCTTTTAGTCGCTAAAAGGCAAGGCAAATACTTGTTTGTCCCGATGAAACCATGTGGTCAACATAATTGTGGGTTATGAATTAATTTTCATATGAATATGCGCCCAACCGTCGGTGTACAGTTTAGGAATCAATATGCGGAACAATGCATCCGATCGGACTATTTACGCAGTTACGCATCTCACTTCCGGGTAGAAGCTAGCAGGGGACATGTGGGCTGCTAGCAGAGCCAGACACGGAATAGAACTGATATTGTTTTTGTCAGCGTTTGTAGATTAAATTAGGACTTTGTAGTATTTGTGTTTTTTTTAAACATATGTAACTATTTAGTGAGATTATAGACAGAAGAACGTAATTACGATTTTGTTTTATATTTACCTGCAAAGACATTGCATCTTTCCCCCCCTCAATGGTTCCACGCATAGCTTTTAACACTACAGGGACATAAATACACACCTTGCCAGCCTTTGTGGACATTTCCAGGTGAGTTTTGGGGAAACATTTAAAAAAAAGTGTTAATCGTGTGGACCCACGTGGATGTTGGTTTGGTGTGTGTGTCGACTTGGCATTAAATAGTGTCATGTGTTTACTAATATTACATGATGAAATATGTACACGTAGATTTCTAGGGCATTTTGGGGAATCAAAAGGGTTTAACATTACTCAAAACAGACATCTGACTTTGGTAGTTTGGGTTGCCAGTACATTTGCTGGTACTGTTAACTTATTGAGCAGTGCCATTATTTTATATTACCTTTCACTTAAGGTGCAGCCTATAGATTTGTGTTGGAAGATATGTTTATGTTTCTGCTGCACCGGAGAGCTCCAATCGCTGGGTATTCCGAGTACAAGAAATCAAACCCGCGGTGCCGCCATGTGTAGCACATACCACTACACCAAGAAAGTAAATAGTATATATTGCAATGTTGTTTAGGCCGGAGGTTTAGTATTTCTTCACTGACTGTGTTGCAGAAAGCAGAATGGATGGGAAAGTTAAGGAACAAAAGAAACATCAGTCCAAACACAGTGGACCAAAGGCGGAGAGGAAGAAAGTGAGGAAGCATGGAGACCCAGTGGAGAAAGATGAACGAAAACGTAACCCCAAAGCCTTTGCGGTACAGTCCGCTGTACGCATGGCCAAGACTTTCCACAGGTCTGTGTCGAGGGGTTTGTTCAACATCAACCGTTAATGTGACGCAAATGTTCATCTCTATTTTTATATAATGCAAAAAATCTCTGTCTACAGGGCCCAGGATATAAAGACCAAAAAACACCACATCCCCCTTGTTGACCGGACCCCCCTGGAACCGCCACCTGTGGTGATTGTAGTAGTTGGCCCTCCTAAGGTGGGGAAAACCACCCTAATACGTTGCCTGATCAAAAACTTCACACGGCAGAAACTAGGGGACGTATGTGGCCCTGTGACCATTGTCTCTGGTGAGTATGGCATGTCACAGTTTAGTTGATTGTGTTTTTTGGAAGAAATGTAAATAATTGCTTTCTTTTAAACTGAACTAAAAGCTTGAATCTCGCCGGTGTCTCTGCATTCCTACTTATTTTTCACATTGTACTCTGCTGTTGATAAAGCCTCTTGGTGTATCTTGACTGACTTTACAGGCAAGAAACGTCGTCTCACTTTCATGGAGTGCAACAATGATATAAATTCAATGATCGACCTTGCAAAAGTTGCTGACTTGGTAGGTGTGGACGGAAAACGGATAGAAAACACAGCAGATCGACAATCACAGATTGTTTTTTTCCACCTGGATTCAGTCGTAATTCAATGAGTCTGTTCCAATTATCTCTCCCTTTCAGGTTCTTATGTTGATCGATGCCAGCTTTGGCTTTGAAATGGAGACATTTGAGTTTCTGAACATCTGCCAAGTGCACGGCTTTCCTCGTATCATGGGTGTACTGACTCACCTGGATTCATTCAAGAACAACAAGGCGCTTCGTAAGACCAAGAAAAACCTCAAGCATCGCTTCTGGACGGAGGTCTACCAGGTAAACACTTTCACCCCTTTTATAAACAATCATAAACACTGACAGAGTACTAATGTGCTTATTTTCGGAAACCCGCAGGGTGCAAAGCTCTTTTATCTGTCTGGTATGGTTTACGGGGAGTATCAAACACAGGAAGTGAAGAATCTTGGCCGCTTCATCTCTGTCATGAAGTTTCGTCCTATGGTGTGGCAGACATCCCACCCTTATGTGCTTGTTGACCGGTGAGCACATACAATACTACTACAGTAATACTGCTGTTTTATCGGCTTAGAAAAGCAGTGCCGTAGCGGTGATTAATGCCGATATGTGTCACTTCAATATGTTGCTGTTCAGATGCTACCAGCTACACAGATGTCAGGATATTATGAAGGCTGTTATATGTTTGCAAGCCAGATATAAACAAAAATAGCTGAATATGATGGAGTGGGATCCATACACTTGTTACAGGATTTAAAAGATTTTCACTCACAAGGACTTTAAGAACTACAAAAGTATGGAGGCACCTTATTTTTTTACATTTGGTGGAGGTTTAGGTGCTGCTAGGACCACGAAAGGCAACAGTCGTACGGTACGTCTTTTATATGCACCGTTCGGTTTGGTACAGAGGCATGCCGAATTCTCACATACTGTAGAGAACGAGTAAGGGACACAAAGTGTTTTTTTGCATCATGCGTTCGCTCGTCAATCAAATCCAAGGCGGCCCACTCGCTGAAGTATGCGATGATTGATGAGCAACTGTACGGGCTGCGTGCCACTCTGCAAAGGACATTTTGAAATGTTCAAAATTTGTGGCAGGCATAATTTCTGTGAATTAGTCAATTAGTCAACGCCACACACCCTTTGCAATCGGGGCAGCGCGTATCAAAGTGTATCTCATCCACATGATCGGGGGGAATTCTCAATTTCTGTAGTCTCATTGGATCTTCATTGTAAATTTCTGTTAGTGAATGATCATAATGCAAAAAGCGATGTATTTTAGTCAGCAGTTTTTTTTTTTTCTAGCTCATCCTGCCGTCGTGCTCTTTGTGCATTCTCTTTCTGCAGCTGTGAGATCATGTGGATTTACCCTTCTTTTCTGCAACGGGAGCCTCTTTGGAGTTCAGCATCGTGCTGATCCTTTGCAAATAGAGGAATTAAGGAAGCTAGAGGTGTTGCCTGCTCTTGCGTGGCATCACGCGGGACCAAATAATGCCACGACTGCTTCACGGATGGGGGAAGTGGTGGTGACAATGCATACCCATGCGGGAACAATGTGCCTTGTGCAAACTATTGTTGTGCACTACACTTAAAGGGCACTTGAGAAGCTGTAAAGAAATAGTGCTGGAGCGTGGTCGTTTCGTGCCATTTTTGGTAAGATTGCTTGCCGAATGCGTAATTAATGCATAAACGGAACACAAAGCGCACAAATTAGTCTTCACCGTTTCAGACACGCGTATGCCGTATGCGCGTGTTCAGTGCTAATGAAGTTAATCGAGCCGTTTAAAGATGTTATTCACATACCCTCTATGGCAATGGCACGCGTGTCCCACTTTGGGGAAACGAGGGCCGAGAACATCTTTATTTATCTATCCATGTATTTTCCTCCCCTTATCTGAGGTCAGGTTGCGAGGGGGCAGCAGCCTAAGCAGGGAATCCCAGACAGTTTATTTTCACATCTTGATCTAGAGCAACAAAGTTATGTTGTAATGTTTTCATAGAGTTCTTTGCCATGAAGTGCCACGTTGAACTTCCAGTGACCAATAACACCAATTTTAACACACCTGCTCCACATTCCCATCTGATACCTTCAGCATGTTTTTTGTGCAACTTTTGTGCCATATTTTTTTGGTTTGTTTATTTGTGTACCTTTTTTGTACGAGGGTACACTGTTCTGAGTCTCTGATCACTGGCGCCAACCGTAGTGAAAATAATAAGAGCAAAAGTGTCACCGCAGATATGTAAACCGATTAGTTTCTAGTAGTGACAGACCCTCGTCGACCACATTGACTTAATTTTTTTTTATGTGGATTAAACCAATGTTTAAAAAAACGAATTGAATTGATTGACATACTTTTATCACGAATAAAATATTCTCTAAATCTTTTTTCCTGCCCCCACACAGAATGGAGGATTTGACTGACCCTGAAAAGGTCCGAACTGATCAGAAGTGTGATCGGACGGTGTCGCTCTATGGCTACCTGCGAGGCACATATTTGAAAAACAAAAGCCAGGTCCATATTCCAGGTAGATATGTACTTTGCTTATATGTGTTATCCCTTGTTGGTATTATTATATTACATTACAAAACTTAAGGCAGCTCAGCCCATCTTCCAAATATGTACTGTGGGAAATTTGTCATGGTACAAAAAAACGTATCTCCTCTTCCCAGGTGTTGGAGACTTCCAGGTTGCGGATGTAAACTTTCTCCCAGACCCATGTTCACTGCCAGATGCTCAGAAGAAGAGGGCACTGAATGAGAAGGAGCGGCTGCTCTATGCACCCATGGCTGGAGTTGGAGGAGTGGTTTATGACAAAGACGCTGTGTACATTGACCTTCCTGCAAGCCACGCCAATCAACAGCAGGTGAGGGAAATATTACGGTGTTTTTTGGGGGGGCAATTATGTCTGAAGCTTTAGTTTGACTTTAAAAGTGTTCTCTCTTCCTCGGCAAAGGAGGAGGTGAGACCCACAACGGAGCTGGTCCAGTCTCTCATTGACACGCACTCCACTCTGGATGCCAAGATGGCTGCAAGCAAAGTGACTCTCTTTAGCGGCTCTGCTGTCCTGGACCCCAGTGACATCAACTCAGAAAGCATGTGAGACATGTTCTGATCACAATTTTAAAAAGTGACATTTTGCATTGTTGGGATTTTAAGGAGGTTCTAAGTAGAGCTTCAAAATGCAAACAGAAGAAATGGGAGTGAGACAAAAAAAAATCTGTATGGTGAAATGTAACCAGTCCTTCCATATCCCATTTCTAACAATTCCTGGGAATTTCATCCCAATACATTCAGAACATTTCAAGTTATTTTGAACACAAACAAACACCGGCAAAAACATAACTTCAGCGCTGCGCCAGGCAGAGGTAATTTATTATGATTTTTATTTAACTGTATTTGTTATAAACAATTTATTGCAAACAAGCATAAATTGGCTGTTCATCAGGGCAGATGATTAAGTTGACAGCCTTCAAAAGCCAAAATCTTGGCAGAAATGTATTCACGCTGAAGATTTCTTGGTGGCAAAGGCAAAAAAGCTTTCTCTCTTGGAACACAGTCGGTTTGTTGAGCCGCATAAGCAATGCCTCCTGCAGCTCGCAAGAGACATTCTCACACTTTATTTATGCCATTGATCATAACATATTATATATTTTACATTTCATTACATTTAGCTAAAAAATGTATTGTGTGTGTATCAGAGAGAATGTCGCCCCTCTGGACGAGCGTGTCTTTGATGCCGTGAGACAGAGGAGAAAGGTGGTCTTCAGTGGAGAGGAAGCGCCCGAACACACAGATGACGTCAGTGCCTCCAGCGATGAGGAAGACGGCAGCAATGAAGAAAGTGAGCCGGAGGAGCAGGACGAGGATGGTTCCGACGACAACCTCTCCAGTTTTATTCGCGAGGCAAGAGACAAATGTGCCACAAGTGAAAAGGGGGTCCCACCGCGGAAGAAACAGAAGCTGCAGGAGACAAAAGAAACGGCGGCGGAGTTGCCCGTCTTTGCCGACAGCGAAGACGACTTGGAGATGAGCGGGGGAGAGGATGAAAAAGTGGAAGATGGGAGAGCAGGAGACTCAGGACATTGCTCCAATGAGGATGAAGAAGAGAGTGGTGACGAAGAGAAGGAAGATGTTGATCAAGAATTGTCACAGGAGGAGGAGGAGGATGCAGCTCAGTCTAGTGGGAAAAACACAGCGAGTGAAAGTGAAGCGGAAGAAGAAGACCTGGGTAAATATACATCTTCTTTTGTTGTTAAGTTTGTTGTCATTCTTGTGCAGGCTTTAATGACCAGTATCGTAGTCCTCAATTGTTTTATTTAGTATTTCGTCTTGCTAAGAGCATGCGGTGTCTTTAAGAGTTGCATTTCTTTGTGTGGGAATGGGTCTGTAGGCCAGGAATAGACAATTTTGGCGACAATTTAACAGCATTTTACAGAGGAATTTTTAGGGCATGAAATCAATTGCAACTTGACTGTTCAGCTTCTAAGCTGCGATCAATTCCATGGCCTGAGAATGCAATGACGTGGATGAATGAGAAAATTCACCGGCATGTTTCACAAAAGAACCATCCATCCATCCATTTTGTTCAGTTCATCCAAGGTTGGGTCGCAGGGGCATCAGCCTAAAAGCAGAGAAACCCAGACTTCCTCCTCCCCGGCCACTTCGTCCAGCTCTCCTCTCGAGGCGTTCCCAAGCAAGTTGAGAGACGTAGTCTCTCCAACATGTCCTGGGTCTTCCCCGAGGCCTCCTACTGGTCGGACGTGCCCTGAACACCTCCCCGGGGAGGCGTCCGGGAGGCATCCTGACCAAATGCCCGAGCCACCTCATCTGGCCCCTCTCAATGCGGAGGAGCGGCGGTTCTACTCCGAGCCATTAGAATGAGACAAACATGCTGACATAGCAGGAAAGATGTCAGAGTGTGGCACATGATTCATTTTATTAATTTATTTGAACATTTTAGCATCCCACACGGTAGTATCTAAAAAAAACCAGTAAGCTGTCTGACTTTTGATTGTTGTCCACAGGGGCTTTGCGGTGGAAAGAGGGTCTGCAGCAAAAGGCATCGGAAGCATTTCTGCGACACCAAGAAACTGCCCCCAATCTGCGAAAACTGGTTTATGGTTCAGGTATCTTCTCATCCTTTTTCTTTTTTTACAGGCTTCAAGCTACATCCCATTGCTTAGATCGCTCTAGATTTAAATTTCAACCAATCCATCATCCACACTGTTTGGACTGTGTAGAAACAAGAACAATTTCTAATTAATGCTTGGATAAATAACTTAGGTAGTAGACAGTGTATTACTTTTGACATGCAGTACTGTGCAAAAGCACATCAACAGAAAACCGCATAAGCTAAATTCATTAGTGTTTGATTGAGGAACATAACTATTTGATCCTCAAGCAAATGTTGGAGAAACTTGCTGCTAAGCTCAGCGGTCAGATGTTTCTTGTAGTGTTGACCAGGAGGCATTTTGGACCGCTCCTCTTCAGATACTTTCCAAATGTTGAGGGTTTTGAGGCTGTCACTTGGCAACTTGAAGTTTCAGCTACCTCCATAGCAATGTGATTTTACGTCTAAGGACTGACTAGGTCACTCTTTTTGTATGTTTTCCTCCATTGGTCGTGCACAGTTCTTCCAATATCACATTCATCTGTGTTCTGGCTGAGGCCAAGACGTTCTCATCCAAGATTCTTTAAGCGTGCGTTTAATTCTGGATGCTTGGCGGTGTTTTGACAGTGGTCTAGATGTATTATTAAAAACGGTTTATGTCTGTGGAAGAAATTGCACTATATATTTCCTTTTAAAGTGTTACTATGAGTACTGTAATGTACGTGAGGTACTCCATACTCTTCTTCTTTTCCTTTCGGCTTATCCCGTTAGGGGTCGCCACAGCGAATCAATTGCCTCCATCTAACTCTGTCTTCTGTATGCTCTTCTCTTGCGCCAACTACCTTCATGTCCTCTTTCACTACATCCATAAACATCTTCTAGGTCTTCCTCTAGGCCTCCTGCCTGGCAATTCAAAACTCAGCATCCTTCTACCAATATATTCACTATCTCTGGACATGTCCAAACCATCTCAGTCTGGACTCTCTGACTTAATCTCCAAAACCTCTAACATGTGCTGTCCCTCTGATGTGCTTATTCTTGATCCTGTCCATCCTGGTCACACCCAAAGAGAACCTCAGCATCTTCACCTCTGCTACCTCCAGCTCTGCCTCCTGTCTTTTCCTTAGCGGCACTGTCCCTAAACCAAACAATATCGCTGGTCTCACCACAGTTTTGTACATCTTTCCTTTCATTTTAGCTGAGACTCTTCTATCACACATCACACTTTTCTCCTGCCATTCCAGCCTGCCTGCACACGCTTCTTTACCTCTTTTCCACGCTCTCCATTGCTCTGGACTGTTGACCCTAAGTACAGGGCAAACCTCCACCCCTCAAGCTTCTCCTCCACCTGTTCCCTGCTCTCACTACATGTCACAATGTCATCTGCAAACATCGTAGTCCATGGAGATTACCTGTGTAACCTCGTCTGTCAGCCTGTCCATCACCATAGCAAACAAGAAGGGGCTCAGAGCTGATCCCTGATGTAGTCCCACCTTCACTCGGAACTCCTCTGTCACACCTGCAGCACACCTCACTACTGTTTTACAGTCCTCGTACATGTCCTGCACCGCTCTAACATACTTCTCTGCCACTCCATATAAAGTACTCCATACAAAAAGTACTCCATACAAAAAATAAATGTAAAGTGCTGCAGTTGTTATTTTCCCGTATTAGTTTTCATACTTGTTTTGCTTTTTTTGTAGTTGTTGAGGAGAAAGATGATGATGACGACGACGATGATGATGAAGAGTTGGGGGGACTTTTTCGGGTCAACCGCCCTCAAAAGAGTAAAAAACATCAAGCAAACGCACTTGATTGTTCTCGGTTTAACCCAAATTCCTCACACAACTGGGATCTGGAGGAGGTAGTGTATTTATTGATTACATTTGTAAAAGCAAACTTCTTCCTTTGTGTTTTTGATGAAAAATGTGTATAGACCATATAACTAACTATAACATTATTTTTCCCTCCAGATGCTCAACTCCATCAGGGACTGCTTTGTTACTGGGAAGTGGGAGGGGGACCAAGATGCCGCCACACTGCTGAAGGAGGATGGTAACTAGAGTCCACTTTTGATAACAAAATAGAACATAAGTGTACATTTTAAAGTGCATGACATTTTGTTCATTTGGATTTGGTGGGCATGTAGTCGTGAGTGAACTGCTGAAACAAACTGTTTTGATTCTGGTGGCTCAGATGATTCACAAGTACTTTTCTCTCATGCAGATGAGCTGTATGGAGATTTTGAAGATCTGGAAACAGGCAAAGTCCACACAGGCAAAAATGGGCTGCAGGATGAAGATGAGGTGAGCATTTTTTTTTTTTGGCTTGGTAGAGAAACAAAGGTGGCAAATGAAACCCTTGTCTTTGGAAAGACACCTCATTTCCCTTTCATCATTTATTTTTCTTTGCCTTTAGGCATAGAAATAGAAATCACAAAATACGGCCCTAACATCTTGGGTAGCGTCCTCCTCCCTATTTGCTTCACACCGCGCAGGAGCGCCAAAACAACAAGCATGTCTGCGGTCTGGAACTTACTTGCCAACACATGCCATGATAAATAGCTCACAGGGGTAGCACGTAAAAAAATTAAATTTAATTTAATTTAATTTGAAGAATAAACATTTGACGGAGTATGGTGAGTTTTTGAGCCTCCCGGTGTGATCATCGATTAAACGGTAGCCAATGCAGTCAAAACACGGCTTTTACAAGTGATATGTTCTTTTGAAAAAGTTTTTGCCTAAATGAGGTGATTTCATGGTTACTTTTTTCATATGATATGGCCAAAAGTAGAAATGCAGCCAGGAATTGTGGGACCCACGAAAAAAAAATGGACCTTGGAATTGTCCTGACTTTTCCACCTTGTACAGCACCCCTGTTCAACTTATCATAAATTAATTGAAAAATGTGTTAATCCATGTGATTTGTATCTGTGTTTGGCCGATTTCACTCATGGATGGATGACTGAAATTCACTTTGTCATCGTGATAAAGGAGGGACTATTGTATAACAAAATGTGTTTTTTTTTTGTATAAGGCACAATATTGGAACTTTTGCAATTAAGCCGATACTTTTTGTTCTCCCATTTGAATGGTTTGTTTTTATGACCAACAGAATAGTGAGAGTGAGGAAGAGGATGACGCTCAAGAGACCCTGAAGAAGGAGGACGATGAAGAAATCCTGAAAAACAAACGTTTGGAGAAGAAACGGAGGCTCAAAGAGAGATTTGATACGGAGTATGACGATGAAGACGGCACATACTTTGATGATCTGAAGGAGGAGTTGCAGAAGCAGGCAGAGGTAATGCACGCATTTGCACTTAGCATATAGTAGTCAGTAGTCCCTATAGTTATACGTAATTGTTACTATACAATAATTCTCTAATAATAATGCAAAAAAAAACAGTTGACGGGCAGTTCGATGAGTCAGGCAAAACATGTTAACCCTAAAAGTCGAAATTTGCAACATTGCTGAATTTAACAAGCCATTTCTGCAAATTTGGCGCTTCGTGTAGTTAATACCTTACAGCAGGAGATGACGGACATCTGTAACTTTAATCTTAGCAACATTTGTGAGTGCAGTTTTATGCCAAGTTAGACATGAGGAAGAGTACACAAGTGGATCAGACATTTTGATAATCTGGTATCGTGGCGAGACAGGGGCCTGACAAATACTGAGCCTGGTGACGCCATAATATGCACGTTAGATGAGTGAATATACTCCCATCGCAAACTTTGGGTCATACGGTATGCTTTATCTCTAACCATTTTCAAGCTACAACCTTTTGAAAAACGCCAAAATGGTTCAATCCAAATGCGCATGAGAACTGAAACAAAACGCCCACGCAAGCATGGACATTTTTAAAAACGCAGATTTGCCTCTCCAAAAATCTCCATCCACTTGACAATTTAAAACTATTTCCGTTCAAATGAATACACATTCACATACAGTATACTGCATAACAGGTAAGCTTTCAGTTTGTGTGCCAAGCAGCTCAAAGAATCTTCCCGCCATGCGAACATTCCCAGACATTTTTCCGAAATAACGACATGCGTTTGAAAGTTGTCCCACCAGCTAAAAGGTCCGATTGGGCCTTGTCCCAAATCGCCATCATTGGCAGGAGCGTCGTAGCCATTATAGAAAACAAAACAGCACCAGTGGCGTCCTCCGAAGCCCATAATGGCACCTTTTGTTTGTCAGTGTAAAGCGTTTACACGCAGGAAGTAGTTCCAGTATGCTTAGAAGCAGCAGTGTTATGTTTGCCATTGCACATGTTTGATTATGCTTATCTAATGTGGAAATAACGGCACATCCACACGGACATGCTGAAGCCGGAGTTTTCCCCAAATCTTCACCCTGACCAGAGTTTTTCCAAAACGTCTGCTTGCGTGTGGATGGGAGGCCAAAGCGCATAGAAAATTACACGTATTCATGTGGACAGGGTCTAAGTAACTCAAGCCTTCTGATAGTACACAAATCTGCAGGGTTGCAGGCTTACTGACACGCTAAATTCTCCAGCCTGTGGAACCTCACTCCATTCAGGTTCCTACAGCGTCTGTGTTTTCTTATTCATTCTTTTTTCTTTGTTCCAAAGCTAAACAGGGCAGAGTTTATGGACGTCGACGACGAGACAAGAGTGCAGTACGAAGGTTTCCGTCCGGGAATGTACCTCAGATTAGAGATCGCCACTCTTCCCTGTGAGTTTGTCACCAACTTTGATCCACACTACCCCATCATCCTCGGCGGCTTGGGTTCCAATGAGGGGAGTGTTGGATACCTGCAGGTATGTTCTGGTGGACAAATCTTATCTTGGTGCCAGTATTCAGGTTTTTAATTAAATGTGTAAGTTTGTGTTTGTTTTGTTGTGTTTTTTTGTGCGCGCGCGCGCATGTATCAGATGAAACTGAAGAAACACCGGTGGTATGATCGCATCTTGAAGACGAGGGACCCGCTTATTCTGTCCCTAGGCTGGCGCCGCTTCCAGACCATCCCCCTTTACCACATAGAGGACCACAACGGGCGACACCGCCTGCTGAAATATACACCACAGCACATGCACTGCGGTGCCTCCATCTGGGGTAACTTTAAACAACCCCGACACACAAACACATAACACTGTTACAATTCTTTTGGCCCTAAACGAAGTGGTACATATGTGTGTATTTTTTTTCAAATAAAAAATGAAATATTGATACAGCATACATAGAAATTGTAGGAATTGGGGGCCATTTTGACAGGTTTTTTGACATTAAAACTAATCGAATGTAGGTCTGTCTATGTAGGTACATTGTAGTATATGTAGGGATGTCTGATATATATATATTTTTTGGCAGATATCTGATCAAGCAAATATATATAATACATGCGATTGGGTGTGGTAAAGCGTGGCTCCGGGAACTCCGCATGTTTGATGAATCTGGCGTCTCACGTGATAGAAAAGATCTGGTTATCCAGTGCGATACCCTCCATGATTTTCAGATTGATGGCTTTCGCCCTGGGAATCGGAAGTATTGGAGGAAGACATCCTGGTTCATCTTGGATTACATTTTTATGCCAGTTTTGGGCCATCCCTAATTATTAGCAATATCGATGACTCACTACATTGTGGTTCGAATTTTGCGGCTTCACTCTATCACTGTCTTTCAAAAATATTTTAATAAATCATGCCAGCTTGTGATTGAATACGGCCTATCAATTATTATTCATAATATTTACGTATTTTGGGCCCAAATTAAGCATTTTCAAGGAGTGACTAATAACTAAAATACAAATATAAGACATTGAAAGATATAATGCATTGAAATGCGCATTGCTATGTAGTGTTCAACACATCCATCCATTTTCTATGCCGCTTATCCTCGTTGGGGTCGTGGGTATGCAGGAGCCTATCCCAGCTGACTTCGAGAGGGAGGCGGGGTACACCCTGGACTGGTCGCCAGTAAATTGCAGTGCAGAGACACAAGCACTCACATGAACAATTTAGAGTCGCCAATTACCTAACATGCATGTTTTTGGAATGTGGGAGGAAACCGGAGTACCCGGAGAAAACCCACACACGCACGGGCAGAACATGCAAACTCCACACAGAGATGCCCAACGGAGATTCGAACCCTGAACCGCCGCCCGGTCACTAGGTGTCGGTTATGTTAATGTAACATCCTTTTGTAATGTTGACGTTCTAAATTCTGATGTTTGGTAACGCACATTGCTCTTAATGTTATGGGTTTTACAAGGAGGAAGTGTTGTGGCAGAGAGAACTGTATTTAGAAGGGTATAAACAGGTTTGCAATGCTCTAACTACAAAGGAATCCCATTTGAGTATCCCTTTTGACTTATCACGGTCTGATTTAGAATCAGGTAACCCCTACAAACGAGTAGTGTAATATCTAATATAGTGCATTAATAGCTTCTTTTTTTTTTTAGCTGCAGGCCAAAAATGGCCCCTGGTCTGCACTTTCTAAAAGGATTGGCTTTGAAACTGCGACTTTTTAATACCGTGCTATACCTTGAAACCTGTAAGGGGCCCATGTCTACTAACCAAGTACTTGAGGGCCTTACTGCAGCTAGTTTTCCAACAACACTGATTGCAAATGATCTTAAAACTGTGGTTAAATTTACAGTACCAGTTAAATGTTTGCACATACTTACAGGTACATTCTGCTGTAAATGGGGTAGGAGTGTCTAAACCTTTGATTGGTAGTGTAAACAGTATGTTTATGTATGTACTGTTGTCAAGTGTCATGCCATTTATTGCTTTTTATTCACTGAGATGACATATTTCCAGCCTGTTGATGTGGTCATTGGGTAATCAACTGCAGTATTATTTCCCCTCTTTTCTGAAGGTCCCATCACACCACAGGGAACGGGTTTCCTGGCGATGCAATCTGTCACTGGAGTTAAAGTAGGCATTCTTCCCTTTTATCAGTCTGTATGCTGTTGTGTAGATTTTTTTTCTTGTCATTTAAGGTTATATAACTAAAGGTTTGATACAGTCAAAGTGCATGTTTTGGGTGGGGCCTTTTATTGTGGCCAATCTAAGGCACACCAGTGCAATAAGCATGCTGTCTGTTTTGCTGCATTTTATTATTTTCTGCATTCTGTCTGTCTCTGTTAGAATAAACCTACCATTATGGACTGTTCATATTTTGTAGAGCCATTAATGGCCTGTAAAATCCAATACTTACTTTCTTGTCAAATACTCTTACATACTTTCCCCACTGTATATAATTGAACTTGTGTGATTGTAACTTCAGCACAAAATTTTGGTTTTTACAAATAATTGGGATGTACATTTTATAATAATTTGAATATTTTATATATAATTTATTGTAATCAAGAGCCTAAAATGTGTATGACATCTATTCCCATGATGAGTGCATTTAAACTTCTGAATGTAGCTGTACATGCACTTACCACTTTAAATAAACAGTTGGATTATGGAGCTGTCCAGTGCTGGTCCCTAGTGTGGATGAGTTGGAGGCTTTGTCCAGGAAAGGCATTCGCCTTTAAAACTAAGCCAAAAGCACTGATGAGACCCCTGATGGGAAAGAGGAAAACACATATATGGGTCAACTACATAGGACAGTTAATATAATATTTTCCTTTCACCACAAAACTGTTGAAATGAATTAGAGGATTGTGGTATCTGTTTAACAAAACATACAATATTTTCTCTACTCTGCAGGCCAACTTCCGTATTGCAGCCACAGGAGTCGTCCTTGACCTGGATAAGTCAGTAACTGTGGTAAAGAAGCTAAAACTCATTGGTTATCCATACAAGATCTTCAAGAACACATGCTTCATTAAGGTATGGGGGTTTTTTTGCATCTTTTTTAACTTCCATTTTTTATCTATGAACCTCTCATTAAGGCATTGTTCATCCAAATTCATCGGTCCTTATACTGTTTTGAGTAGTGGCAGGCAGTTTCCTCACAAACATTAACATCTTCCACCGGCAGCACACCTGAGAAGGAAAGCGCCGGTATTTCAGTCTCCATGCATGTAAATCTTTTATTTGCTTTATCTGCACAATCTGACTTGGTGAGCCTCAAAAGACCCCCAGCCTCCTGCAACTAAAACCACTAAAGTACTAAAAATTGCTATTGTTGAGTACTGCTACTGATTCCCAGGTACCAGGTGTCTGTACTGTAATGGGTCAAATGTGAAAGTTACCCATCCCTAACAAACAGAACGAGTTACGTTCCTACAGTGGCATAAGTTAGGTTTTGAATTTTTACTTCAGTTAACAGCAAAGTTAGATTGCACGCATAACATTTGAAGGACATAAATTCCAGTATTAAATAAATTGTATACAATTATTAAATGAAACCGTAATACAAAAATAAACAGCAATTCCTTACTTTCATTCCTGTGGTTGTCTTGCACACTGGAAGAGGCGTTGCAAGGGAGGGAAAGAAAGACTTATTTGGAAGGAGGAAGTCTTGGGACCACTATGCAACTTAGTTACCACAGTCCATTTCATAGGAACAGATCCTTGTTCAAGGATATCATTATTATCCTTGATGACATCGTAAACCAAGCATGCGGCCAACGTTGGTCTGCATTTCTCCACTTTCTTAGCATCTAATATCACGTCACTTTGAACTTTCACTTTCCTTGCCTTTGATGCCATCAGAAGAGTCTGCCTCACACAGGCAAGGTAAATACTGTATAAACAAAAAAAACATTATTAATTTTTTGGGAGTGCATCGTAATCACGAACATGAAATGTGGAGGACCGCTTGTATTTGTATGTTTACATGCCGTTAAATGAGCTGATTCCACCATCGGTATGAACGTAAGGACTTTGCAGCTCAGTAGAGGTTGCATTCATACCAGTCGTCTTATATTTGCAAATGAGATGTGCACTTTCCTTAATGTCACCTGCACAGGGATGAGCCCGTCACAGAAAGTGAAAGTAACCTTGCTGTCACAAGGTGTAGCTCAGGGGTGTCCAAACTCTTTCCCTTCAGCCATGTGTTGATTGTAATCTTCCATTTCTTACACAGGGCATGTTCAACACAGTGCTGGAGGTGGCAAAATTTGAAGGGGCCTCTGTACGAACAGTGTCAGGGGTCAGAGGCCAAATAAAGAAAGCACTGTCATCACCACCGGGGTGTTACAGAGCCACGTTTGAGGACCGGTTGCTTATGAGTGGTGAGTTTGTCTTACAGAGTTTTCTGCTATGGATTTCCCACCGATGTATCGGACATGACCGGTTTCTGTATTTGTTCTGAAGGTCTTTCAAGTTCAGACTCAGTTCATATGTAATGCTATTTTGCAGATATTGTGTTCCTGCGCTCCTGGTATCCCGTGTCTGTTCCACAGCTCTATAATCCTGTCACGTCTCTGTTGCTGCCTGTGGGTCACAAGGACAGCTGGTCAGGCATGAGAACACTGGGGCAGCTCAAACATGACCTGGGAATCCGCAACAAACCCAACACTGATTCGCTGTACAAGGTAGACTGCGCTTGTCAGATCGAAAGAAGTCGCTGGATAATAAAAGCTCGTTTTCGCTGAGCAATGCAAAGTAAACAGTTGAGGGGAGAGGTTGTTTTTTTGGGTACAATGGACATTCTGCAACCTGATGGTTTCGGTGCTGATCCTCCACTGACCTGTTGAATTATCCTTGAGCTAGTTTCTAAACCTGAACCTTTAGGGACGCATTGTGTGTGTGAATAACAAGTCAATTTTCCCTCTAGGCCAGGGTTGTCCAAGGTTTTTCCATCAAGGACCACAGTGAAAAATGAAAAAATGTGTGCCACTTTGATATTTTGTAGCTATGCCAAGAAGTTAATACATACAGTAGTGTTTAAATTAATAGCAGTGCAATGTGACTAACCAGATGAATCACTGTTAGTAGTGTATTTTTATTGCTACATGGCAAACAAGATACCAGTTGGTCTCAGAAAACAAACAAGACACAGCATTTTCTGATGTGCACGCTCTTAAGGCTGTGCAATTGGGCAATTAGTTGAAAGGAGGGTGTTAAAAAAATAGTGTGGCATTCAATCAATGGTCAATTTTGGGAAAAAACAGGTGTGGATCAGGTGGCGCCTATTTAAGGATGAAACCAACACTTGTTGAACATGCATTTCTTTTTGAAAGCCTGAGGAAATTGGGTCTGTCAAGACATTGTTTAGAAAAAGAGCGTACTTTGATTAAAAAGTTGATTGGAGAGGGGAACCCTTAATGAAAAGTTGCAAAAAAAAATTTGGCTGTTCAGCTAAAATGATCCCCAATGCCTTTTAAAATGGAGAGCAAAACCAGAGACACGTGACAGAAAAGGAAGACAACTATCAGAACAACCAGAATGGCAAAAGCTCAGCCAATGATCAGCTCCAGGGTAATCAAGGACAGTCTGGAGTTACCTCAAAGTACTGTGACAGTTACAAGACATCTGTGTAGAGCTAATCTATTTACAAGAACACCCTGCAAAGTCCCTCTGGTAAAAAAATACATGTGCAGAAGAGGTTACAATTTGCCAAACTGACCTACAAATGGATCAGAGTAAAATTGTTCTTTTGGGTCTAAGGGCCGTGGACAGTTTGTGACCCCCAAACTCTGAATTCAAGCCACAGTACTTACGTCGGTAGAAAGTAGAAAGTGCAAGCATGGTGGAGCAGGCGTCATGGTATGGGCATGTTTCTCCTTCTATGGTGTTGGGCCTAATTATCACATAGCAGGGATCATAGATCAGTTTGCATAAGTCAATATACTTGAAGAGGTCATGTTGCCTTATGCTGAAGAGGACACGCCCTTGAAATGGCTGTTTCAACAAGACAATGACCCCAAACACACTAGTCAGTCAGCAAAATCTTGGTTCCAAAGCAACAAAATGAATGTTATGGAGGGGCCAGCCCAATTCCGAACCCTTACTCCAGTGGGGAACTTGTGGGGTGACATGAAAAAGGCTGTTTCTGAAGCAAAACCAAGAAATGGTAATGAATTGTGGAATGTTGGAGTGGAATAACAGCTGAAAGGTGCCACAAGTTGGTTGACTCCGTGCCACACATGTGAAGCAGTTATTAAAAACTAAATATTAGTGTAGTCATTCACAGGATTGCCAAACCCTAGAAACAACAAAATGGTTTTGTGTTTGTAAAGTCAACGACGAGCATGGCTTTTTTTTTTTAACACACCCTTTTCAACTAATTGCACGGCCTTGAGAGCAGTTTTCACAACTTAATTTTCCAAAAATAATTAAATAATATAAAAAAATTACTATTTTTTTTTTATTGTTGATTTTGTTGGACAAGTATCTTGCAATTGTGGGTGAAACTTCCTTAAGAGTTTTATGTCACATCCACGTCGAAGCCCTCACCATGCCCTGCACAAAAGCAAAGAGCACTAACCACGGATATCATCCATGATCTTCTTTGTTTACTTTGTGTTATATGTGCTTAATCGTGAGAAGTAACTCTGATCTATTTTTGCTCCGTCAGCCTGTGGTCAGGACACGAGCCCATTTCAATCCGCTCCGTATCCCGAAGGAGCTTCAGAAGGCTCTGCCTTTCAAGAGCAAACCCAAACAACAGCAACGCAAGGGGAAAACACCCAGAGACCTCCAAAGGCCCTGCGTGATCAGAGAGCCTCATGAGAAAAAGGTGAGTAAAGCAAGTAATCTACACGCTGGATCAGTGGTGGGTCGCGGCTCCATCAACAAGTCAAAAATGACATTAAGATATGTTATGTACAACTTAAAACTAGCTCATTTTGTGGTCTTTTTGATATTTCAATGTATGCATGCAGTTATCGTGTTCTTCCTCATGTCCTTGGCAAAATATTTTCATAAATTGCCCTAAAATGCACTTAGAAAATGTAATTGTATTAATGTTTCAAAATATTATGGATTATCCGTTCATCCACCTTCTATGCCGCTTATCCTCACTAGGGTCGCAGGTAGGCTGGAGCCTACCCCACCCCATAAAAAAAATGACTGAAGAAATAAATATAAAAATAAAAATGTAAAATAATACAAATGAAATAAATAATAATGCATTTAAAAAATACATCTATTTAAAACTAAATACAAATTAAAAACGACTTGAATAAAATAATAATTAGGGCCCCATGAAAGCCGTTTTCAACATAACCTAACCTAATGAATGAATGAAATCCGTTTTTTGGTTTTCTTTTCCCCATAGAAAATTCCCAATTCCATAGAATTTTTTTTTGCCCTAATTTTGTTTTTTTCCATTTTAATATTGTAAAATTCAGTTTCTTTCGTTTCATGTTTATTTAACACCATATATTGTGTTTAGTTATGTCAGTGAATAAGATGAATAAATGCAAAAATCCTTACAATTATTGACGCAATACGTGATTGGACAGTTTTGCCCAGTATTTTTGTAACTTTATTTGTGCAAAATCCTCAAACGATCGCATCTGTGCGTGCGGTTGAAGAAGGTGTTGCAGCAGATGCATTTGCAATTGTTATATTAATGTAAGCTTTTTTTTATTAAATGCCTGTATTTTATTACCACTATTACAGGATGTTTCTGGCTCTTATTATTATTATTATTATACAATTGTTTTGTTTTTCATAATTAACTTAATAAATACACTTTTCTTTAACATTTCAACTTTGTTACTAAAATGTTATTTTTCCTATAGTATAGTATTATGCCATTTTTTCTTTTTATATTGCAACTTTTTCAATGTTTTGACTGTTGTTGAAAACTGACTGCTGCATTTTAAATCCTTGCTGCTGTTTTCTTGTTAAATCATATTTTTAAACAGTGCCGATGGCCGCAAATGACCCCCGGGCCACATTTTGGACACCCCTTACCTGACCCCTTCCTCACCATTTTGTTTCAGGTGGCGGCTCTCCTGCACGCTCTGAGCACAGTTCACCACTATAAGGCAAAGAAAGCTCGCACAGCACAACAAGCCAAACATAAGGAGTTCCTGCAACACAAGGAGAAAGAAGAGGTGGCCAAGCTGAAGAGACACAAAGAAGCCCGTAAAAAGCTCTACCGTGTCATGGGGCAGAATGACCAGAAGAAGCAGAGATCTAGTCTGAAGGGGGCATCACAGCACGACTAACATGATCTGTGGACTGCCAGATTGCTGACTTTTGTGGGGGTTTTGTATTGGTGATGCGTATCTGTGTGTCTTTTTACCACAGTGGATTGACTTTAAAACAAGCATAGACTTTCAACGTAATCTTGGAAATGTTTCCCAAAAATATAAACAGATCCCGTTTTATACACAAATTTGTAAACGGCGGAATCGATTTACCGTGACCTGGATGCCTGAGACTCTACGACGACGACAGAATACCTTCATTAGCAGCGTTCCAAAAAGGTTAATGGATCTCTTGTGGTCCAGGTAAGAAGGCTGGACTTGATAGCCGGTATTGAGTTGGCATGTGGCCTATGAAGGACGGAAGGAAATTGGAATGCAAGTGTAGGAGGTTCTCACAGCAGCATACATTTACACCGCATTTGTTCATCTGTAAAAAGACTATTCATGTTTAATAAACTCATGATGTCATGACACATTCTATTGTTTTAAATGTGAATTGCTTTACCAGCAAACACTCAAGGGACCGAGCGCCACTTTAAGTATACATTCATTCATTCATTTTCTATACCGCTTATCCCCATTAGGGTCGTGAGTCTGCTGGAGCCTATCCCAGCTGACTTCGGGCGGGAGGCGGAGTACACCCTGGACTGGTCACCGGTCAACAATTTTGACGGCCATTGAGTATACATATTTTGTAAAATTATATTAATAATTGTAATAATAAATAGTAATTCTATTAACAACCGATTAATAAATAATAGTCTATAAAATAGGCAATGTAGCCGCAACGGGGCACAAGCCAGTGTCTTATTGTGCCGGCCCCAAGCCCGGATAAATACAGAGGGTTGTGTCAGGAAGAACATCCGACGTAAAACTTTGCCAAACCAGCACATGCGAATCAAACAAATGACTTCCATTCCGGATCAGATGTGGCCCGGGTTTAACAACGCCCGCCACCGGTGCTGTTCACCGACAGGGTGCTGGTGGAAACTGGATTACTGTTGGTTGAAGAAGGAGAGGAGGAAGGTGTGTCCGTAGGAGGAGAGAGAAGAGGAATGCTAAGAGTCTAGAACTAAAGGTTGGGACTTTGAATGTTGGAAAAAGTAAAGAGTTAGTTGACATGATGCAGAGAAGGAAGGTAGACGTACTGTGCGTCCAGGAGACCAGGTGGAAAGGTAGCAAGGCTAGAAGCTTAGGAGCAGGGTTCAAGCTGTCCTATCATGGTGTAGATAGGAAGAGAAATGGAGTAGGGGCGATTCTGAAGGTGGCGTTTTCTAGTATTTTCTAAAAAGCCCATTTACTACCTTCTACATACAAATTTTAACATGATTAGAGCCCTCTAGACATTAAATAACAACCCTATAGTCATCATAACGCTCACATTACCCAACATAGTAGATATAATCAGAGAAAATAAGCCATTTGAGACATAAGTAGGTGTGTTTTGCAATAAATGTCTTCCAGATGTGATTGGGGTTCAGAGTTGAGTTTTAGCTTTATCACAGCCACAACAGTAGCCCGTGTTATTACGATTGGGATCATTGTTATCATGGTATCATTATGGTACCTGTTGTGAGATCATTCAAACCTGCAATAAAAGCCTATTGTTCTTGTGTGTGTTTCTAGGGACACCTAGGGACCAGTGTAGATTACTACATCCCTTTTGTCTTTTATGACAGTATGGCACTTTGGGGAGGCTTGATTTAAATGAATAATTACATAATTACTTAGTTTTTTTTTTACATTACATGCATTGTTTTTGAAATATCTCAAATGTTTTTCTAACCCCACTTTCTGATAGTGGCTGTAGTGAAATTACCCAAATAGTACAAATGTATACAGTATATACATATACTGTATACATTTTAGACCAGGGGTGTCCAAAGTGCGGCCCAGTGGCCATTTGCGGCCACCGGCTTTGTTTTTATCGGATCGCAGCACATTCTAAAAATATAATTTATCAAGGAAACTAATAAAAACAAACAGAAAAGAGTAAAAAAAAATCATCAGTATGTTTACAAGAACAAAGTCCATCCATCCATTTTCGATGCCGCTTATCCTCATTAGGGTAGCGGGTAAGAATAAAGTCATTAAGATAAAAAAAAGTTGTGAGATAAACAACTTTGAAAGCATTAGTTGCAATATTGCAATAATAAAGAAAAAACATGATTTGTAATGCCATAATATGAGAAACAAAACAGAATAAGAGCAAACATTACGGGAGTAAAGTAATAATTGAATAATTATGTAGGAACATTTTACAAGAAGAAAGTAGAAACAAACAAACATTTCAAAAAGGACAACGCTCCTGTAATTTTCCAAAAATAAAGTCAGAATATCAGGAGAAAATAAGTTGAAATTTTACGAGAAGAAACTTCTCAAATTAGGAGCAAAAATAATGTCATTTTGGCAGCACAGGGTTGAAATATTAAAGAAAAAATGTTGTTTTATTTTAAAATGGTAAGATTATGATAAACAGACACCACAAAATAGTTGTAAATATAAATAAATCAATAAGTAGAAATGGTAATTTCTGGAAATTAGGTGTGGGAAAAGGTTACAATATTATGGGAAAAAAGTTCTAATATTTCCAATATTTCAAAACGCTAATTTACAAACAATATTTGAGAAGAATGTTGAAATGTTTGGGAAAAAGTGCCCCCCAAAAAACCAACAGAACAAATAGAAACTACCAAAGTTCGAGTTTTTCGTCTCCATCACAAACCTGAGATGCAGTTTTTCGTGTGAGATGTTTACAGTACATCAAAGCGGCCCTTCCTGTCATTTTTCAGCACGTGGCCCTTGGCGGAAAAAGTTTGGACACCCCTGTTCCAGACAGAACAGAAGCACGTGGGCAGCGGGCACGCCTGAACTACAGTGACGCTGTCCAATATTGCCTCATATTTTGAAGGACGCAAACCGGAAGTTTGGACTCGCGACTTCCGGTGGCCCTTGTCAACGTCCACCGTACCAAAATCACTCGTCGCGTGTTGTAACGGGCCGGAGGGCTGCTTTCAAGACTGCGTCTTCTCGAGATGGCTCCGACTAATGTGGTTCCCCAGTATTCTTCGGAAACAGGTAGACTTGAAGCGCACTTTCAGCGCTCTGTTTGCGATTAGCTTTTAGCATGCGACTTGTTGGAGGAGGAGGAGGAGTGGAGGAGTGGACCCATGGGCCCTCTATGGGCGCCTGCCTCTGGCGTTGGGGAAGGCGATGGCCCGCGGCAGTTGCGTCTGGGGTGGCCTGGAGCTCCTGGGGTGTTGGGTATGGCCCCTGCTTTGGGGGGTTGGGTGGCTTCTGGGCCCGGGGGCTCGGGAGTGGTTGTCCTGCTTGCCCGAAGCTGGCCGGCCTCCGGCGGGTGTTCCGGCGGTTGGCGCCCGGGCCCCTCCTGTGGCCCCTGCTCGGCTGCCGGGCGGCGTCGGGCCGGGTCTCCCTTCCACGTCTTCGGAGGGGACTCGCGGTTGCCTCTTGGGGTGGCGGGGTCGGGCCTTCCCCTCTGTGGGGAGCCTGCTGGGGGGCCGTGCTCCGGCGTCTTCCTGGTCGGGCCC
>QODF01000094.1:2225737-2237835 GCA_024372805.1 Oostethus manadensis
AAAAAAAAAAAAAAAAAAAAAAAAAAAAAAAAAAAAAAAAAAAAAAAAAAAAAAAAAAAAAAGCATGCGACTTGTTACAGCGCCCTAAAGTTAGTGACGAGCAGGTGAGCACGTGGGCAGTTAGTAGTTTTGGCACGCGCACGCAATGACACAGCTAGCAGAAACTCTCTTCCATCTCTTCCATACTTCCCTGCTGTGGGGACGAAATAAAACACCTTTCCCTACATGCCCACAGGGTCATCTGCAACGGATCAGTGACGTAATCAATAGCTATGGATCACAGGAGGAAATGCATAAAGAATATGTAAAAAAAATGCAAATGTTGTCATATTCTTGGCTTTTTCTTTGTTGTCTTTGTTTTCCCCGTTTTCTCGTTAATGTTCCTGCTTTTTCTTCATTGCATTTACCGGATGGCTCTATTTTTCTCATATTGTGGAACAATGATTTGGGGGGGGGGTTTCTGAACATGGCTATGTAACTAGCAACCTAAGCTGACAGATTTCAGAAGCAAGAAAAATTGCCCTAAATTCCAAAGTCAGATTTTGTAGAAATGTTATTTTTTTAAACGCCCTGAATAAGGTGGGATGCCATCTGCGGAGGAGATGAAGTACCTCGGGGTCTTGTTCACGAGTGATGGAAGGATGGAACGCGAGATGGACAGGTGGATTGGTGCAGCGTCTGCAGTGATGCGGACTCTGCACCGGTCTGTCGTGGTGAAAAGGGAGCTGAGCCGAAAGGCAAAGCTCTGAATTTACCGGTCCATCTACGTTCCTACCCTCACCTATGGCCATGAGCTTTGGGTAGTGACCAAAAGGACAAGATCGAGAGAACAGGCAGCCAAAGTGAGTTTTCTCCGTTAGAGATAGGGTGAGAAGCACTGTCATCCGGGAGAGACTCGGAGTAGAACCGCTGCTCCTCCGCATTGAGAGGAGCCAGATGAGGTGGTTCGGGCATCTGGTTAGGATGCCTCCTGGACACCTCCCTGGGGAGGTGTTCAGGGCACGTCCAACCGGCAGGAGGGCTCAGGGAAGACCCAGAACATGTTGGAGAGACTATGTCTCTCAGCTGGCCTGGGAACGCCTCGGCATCCGCCGGGAAGAACTGGACGAAGTGGCCGAGGAGAGGGACCTCTGGGCTTCCCTGCTTAGGCCTGCTGCCCCCGCGACCCGACCTCGGATAAGCGGAAGAAAATGAATGAATGGATGGAGACAAAAGTTCTGAATTCCTGCTTTTATTTCATGGAATTTACATCTAGATGTGTTAAACAAATCAGGATAGAGCACCTTTTTTTTTTTAACCCAGCCAATTTTTAAGTGAACAAAAGTATTGGAACAGACATGATTAAATTAACTTAAAATGAATAACATTTAATATTTGATGGAATAAACGCTCCTTGCGGCCGCACAGTGGATGAGTGGGGAGCACGATGGCCTCGCAGTCAGGAGGTTCAGGGTTTGAACGGGTTCTCCGTTGGGCATCTCTGTGTGGAGTTTGAGTGTTCTCCCCGTGCGTGCGTCGGTTTTCTCCGGGTTCTCCGGTTTCCTCCCACATTCCAAAAACATGCATGTTAGCTTCATTGGCCACTCTAAATTGTCCATCGGTATGAATGTGAGTGTGAATGTCTCCCCTGCAATTGACTGGCGACCAGTCCAGGGTGTACCTCGCCTCCTCCCCAAAGCCAGCTGGGATAGGCTCAAACTTACCGGCAACCCTGATGCGGATAAGCGGCATAGAAAATGGATGGATTTGTGCACACCCTCAAGTTAATTCATACTAGCAAACAGCGACATATAATCTTCTCTCTGCAAAACAAACTCCAGGCTCACACTGGTGGGCGGTAGCTCTGTATTTATTGAGTGTTTTTAATTTGATGTTGTTCTTGTCTTTACATAATACATAATCAATTAGTTTGCTATAATGTACGTTTTGCTGCGCTCTATTCTCGTCTTCAGTCACGGTGAGTTAAGGGGATGCGTGACGATCGTTTTGTCGGCAGCCCAGGCTTTCACGTAGTTTAAGAGCAGTCCTGTCAACCTGTTGCTAGTCTTACGATACCCTGTGCAAATCTCCGTAGTCAATTAATGAAAATATTTATGGCTGATTCTGATCAATCCACATCGTTTCTCTCGCCTGTCAAACCTGGTTATCTGGTTGCATCGCTACAAACACTATGAAATATAACAATATAACAATACAAACACATGGAAAATACATGTGTTTGTATTACTCCAAAACATGCATCAAATTAAATTCAGGTTTGTGTGACATAGTACAAAAATAGTTGCAGACAAATAAAGGCAAAAAGGGAAAAAAAGACTGCCTGAAAGTATTTTTAACTAATTACCGGCTTGCACAAATAAATAAATAATCTACAGATAATCTGTCATTGGTACCGGCCGTACGGTATCGCAATCGGCAGTATATAACCCTGATCGGAGCATCCCTAGAATATGTGGGTTTCTATCATCCGCAAAGTCAAGTTCTTCAAGTCGGTTTATGAAGATTCTGTATTATTTATTGTCATGCCCCCTCGGGGGAACAAACGTTTTTTTTTTTCCCTTGACGTCGCACCACCCCCGCTCGAGGGCTTCTCAAATAGTGGGGGCGGGGCTTGCACACTGCTGGGTATACTCACTAATGTAAAAACATCTTTTTGCCCCATAGTCATGATCCACTCCATAAAAAGAAGAAAGATTGATATAACTGGAATATTTTTTATCATGACGGTTCATGCAACATTATTTTCCAGTTTCTGTCCATCAGTCTGTGGGTGTGCGCGTGTGTGAGGGAATGTTTGGGGGTTAGGGTTTGCTCTTATACTCAACCTCCTCATGTGTTTCCCCATTTTTCAGAAAGCAGATGTCTCCTCGAATCAGAGCTGCGAGATCAGTTGATTCAGAGAATTATGATCCTGGATGGGGGTATGGGAACCATGATCCAGCAGCACGGGCTTCAAGAGGAAGATTTCAGAGGGGAGGAATTTAGAGAGCATAAGCTGCCCCTTAAAGGAAACAATGACCTGCTAAGTATCACACAGCCAGATGTTATCTACAAAATCCACAAGGTGCATTGTTAAAGCCACTGGGCAATATTAGATTTGTCCCCATCTGCCATCTTGGTAGTTTAAAAAAGAAATAGTGATTTCTGAAACAGAGAGAAAAGTGATAAACCGGTGCTCTGCTTTCTGATTTAAGGAATATCTACAAGCCGGTGCTGACATAATCGAGACCAACACCTTCAGCAGCACATCCATTGCTCAGGCTGACTATGGACTGGAGCACATGGTAGGACAAAATTAATCCTGTAGTAGCAGAAACATTTACATTTTAAATAAAAAAAAGATTCAGTAGGCCGCACGGTGGCTGAGTGGTTAGCACATTGGCCACACAGTCAGGAGATCTAGAAGATCTGGGTTCAAATCTCCGTTGGGCATCTCTGTGTGGAGTTTGCATGTTCTCCCCGTGCGTGTGTGGGTTTTCTCCGGGTACTCCGGTTTCCTCCCACATTCCAAAAACACGCATGTTAGGTTAACTGGCGACTCTAAATTATCCATTAGAGTATGAATGTGAGTGTGACTGGTTGTTTGTCTATATGTGCCCTGCAATTGACTGGCGACCAGTCCAGGGTGTACCCCACCTCTCGCCCAAAGCCAGCTGGGATAGGCTCCAGCCTCCCCGTGACCCTAATGAGGATAAGCGGTATAGAAAATGAATGAATGAATGAATGAAACTATTCAGTTGTATTTTTTTCCTAGTTCTGTTTTTTCCATTAATTTTTATTATTTTTTTTGACCTCTTATGCTTTTTTTCTTTAGATAAAAAAACAGAATAGACTGTGTACATTTGTAACAGTAAGTGAAATTTCGGTTGATGCCACACATTGGACAATTTTGCAAGAATGAGAGCAAGACATGTAAATCTAACAAGAAAATTGATTCGCTGTGGCGACCCCTGAAGGGATAAGCAGGGAGACGCCGAAAGGAAAAGAAGAAGCAAGAATAAACGGGTCTCTCGTTCTTATTTCACTCAGAACTTGCACGACGTCGGGCATCGTGAAAACGTAAAAATACGGTGTAAACACACACTCCTTCTTGTTACTTCAGTTTCAGAGAGATTCTGTTTTAACAGTAACTTCCTTTTATTATTGGCCAAATCTGACTCTGTCTGTGATTCCACAGAAATAATGGCCTTAGGTGCCAAAAGCAATGATATTTCAGCATTTTTTTCATTCAATGATTTTGACTTTCCTGGCAGAACTAATGACAATACGGACAGATAAACGTATATCATTTGCGACTCTTTCCACCTCAAAGGAAAAGGCTAAAACACTCAGATAAACAAATAAGCGTCATAGGTGAGAAGCAACAGTACTTAATTTATTTAGTGACACAAAGAGCAAGACAAACAAACCGCCGGACCGTGTTCGGAAGACATCAAAGAAGTGCACATAAAACAGGACCAACATGGCTTGAAAAAATAATAACTTGCCAAAAGGCTCCGTTAGAAACCAAATTTCTTGCACTAAAATTTACTGTTGGGATATAAAATGAAGATGGCGTATCAGCCTTACTGGAAGCAAGTTGCAATTTACTTTTACTATCCTAACTGCTTCCCATCATGCATTACCTTGCTCTGCATCCAGCAAACACCGTATTAGTACTACTACTACTAGTACTAGTATTGGTACTTGTCTTGTATATTCCACACAGTAAAAGCCAAAGTGAGGCACAACTTACAATATATACGGAAACCGCCAAAGCAGTTCTATAGTGTCCTTATATTATTAAATAAATATGTATTAGCCTTTAAATGTGAGGAATTTAGCTAAAATGCTAACATGCTAACAGGTAGAATGCAAACACCTAGCTAGATAGCAATATATACCGAAACCGCCAGGGCAGTGCTGTAGTGTCCTTATATTATTAAATGTCTGTATTAGCCTTTAAATATGTGGAGTTTAGCCTAAATGCTAACATGCTAACAGGTAGAATGCAAACACCTAGCTAGATAGCAATATATACCGAAACCGCCAAGGCAGTTCTATAGTGTCCTTATATTATTAAATGTCTGTATTAGCCTTTAAATATGTGGAGTTTAGCCTAAATGCTAACATGCTAACAGGTAGAATGCAAACACCTAGCTAGATAGCAATATATACCGAAACCGCCAAGGCAGTTCTATAGTGTCCTTATATTATTAAATGTCTGTATTAGCCTTTAAATATGTGGAGTTTAGCCTAAATGCTAACATGCTAACAGGTAGAATGCAAACACCTAGCTAGATAGCAATATATACCGAAACCGCCAAGGCAGTTCTATAGTGTCCTTATATTATTAAATGTCTGTATTAGCCTTTAAATATGTGGAGTTTAGCCTAAATGCTAACATGCTAACAGGTAGAATGCAAACACCTAGCTAGATAGCAATATATACCGAAACCGCCAAGGCAGTTCTATAGTGTCCTTATATTATTAAATGTCTGTATTAGCCTTTAAATATGTGGAGTTTAGCCTAAATGCTAACATGCTAACAGGTAGAATGCAAACACCTAGCTAGATAGCAATATATACCGAAACCGCCAAGGCAGTTCTATAGTGTCCTTATATTATTAAATGTCTGTATTAGCCTTTAAATATGTGGAGTTTAGCCTAAATGCTAACATGCTAACAGGTAGAATGCAAACACCTAGCTAGATAGCAATATATACCGAAACCGCCAAGGCAGTTCTATAGTGTCCTTATATTATTAAATGTCTGTATTAGCCTTTAAATATGTGGAGTTTAGCCTAAATGCTAACATGCTAACAGGTAGAATGCAAACACCTAGCTAGATAGCAATATATACCGAAACCGCCAAGGCAGTTCTATAGTGTCCTTATATTATTAAATGTCTGTATTAGCCTTTAAATATGTGGAGTTTAGCCTAAATGCTAACATGCTAACAGGTAGAATGCAAACACCTAGCTAGATAGCAATATATACCGAAACCGCCAAGGCAGTTCTATAGTGTCCTTATATTATTAAATGTCTGTATTAGCCTTTAAATATGTGGAGTTTAGCCTAAATGCTAACATGCTAACAGGTAGAATGCAAACACCTAGCTAGATAGCAATATATACCGAAACCGCCAGGGCAGTTCTGTAGTGTCCTTATCTTATTAAATGTTTGTATTATGGAAATCTTTCAACGACTGCTGTACAAACACACTGCCGTACAAACTTTGTTTTGTGTGTGTGCAGGCTTACCGCCTTAACAGAGAATCCGCAGCGCTAGCAAGAAGAGCCGCTGACGACGTCGCCAAACAAAGCGGTGCGTCCAGTTTGCTGGGTTACCACACGAAGCCTGTAAAAAAAAAAAGAATGGGCTACGGAGCAGCTCAACCTAGACCTCTGTATGTGCTCTCAGGATGCAAGCGGTATGTGGCGGGGGCAGTTGGGCCTACCAATAAAACCTTGTCCGTGTCACCTTCTGTGGAGAGACCGGACTTGAGAAACATCAGTAAGTTCACGCCCATTTGGGTTTAACTTTCTTTGTGAAAAGTTGAGCGACATAAGAATGGGAAGGATTGTGACTGATTTCACTGAGTTATCAGCTTTAGATTGACTTGATTTGGTTTAATTTGAGAGGTCACTCATTTGAAAATATATGGATAGAAGAAAAGCTGCTCGTTTAATAAGACCATCATTTGAATGCTATCAGTCCAGATTTCAGCCCGATGTGATCTAAATTGTCCATCGGTATGAATGTGAATGTTTGTCTGTATGTGCCCTGCGATTGGCTGGCGACCAGTCCAGGGTGTACCCCGCCTCCCGCCCAAAGCCAGCTGGGATAGGCTCCAGCATACCCGCGACCCTAATGAGGATAAGCGGTATAGAAAATGAATGAATGAATAAATGATCGTTAACCACATGCAGTATTTATTCGTGTCATTACAGCCTTTGACGAGCTGGTTGGAGCTTATTCAGAGCAAGTCCGAGGTTTGCTGGATGGAGGAGCAGACATACTTTTGGTCGAAACCATCTTCGACACAGCCAATGCTAAGGTAGCCCTCAGCTGATTGTTGTCACATGACACCTGATGAAGAAATCCCACTAACCAGCGGGGCCAGTCTAAGATTTACAGCCTCTGAGCTTGTACACCTTTTGGCAGGGGTGTCTCGATACAACCTTGTCACTTCCGACACGATTTCGATACTGCAGCCTTAAATATCGGTCCATACTGGTATCGATCCAATATCAGCACAGCTCATGGATCCTTTTACGTCTTTAGCAGCGTGGAATGATAGACTTGCTCAAGTGATACTACTCAAAAAAGAAAGCAACAATAGGAATGAGAAAAACCAACCCATTTTGTCCACAGTAGACATAATGTAAGGCTGGACGTGCTAAGTGAAGCATTCGAACCCGACATTACTCACCTCAGAGAGTGGCTGGTTCTCTTCTGTTAGAGAAAATAACTTTTTATTTATTTTCTTACGCGTTACAAAAATTTTAAACAGCGGTCGATGTTTCGGGAAAATTCTTCAAATGCGGGATTCATATTGGTATTCAACTTCGTCACGAGAAACCTGTGCATGCCAAGGTTTGCACTCAGCTGCAACACCTTTTTTGGACTTTAACGAAACAAAAATACTGCTTCTTGCTAAGAATGCTAGCACATGCGGTAGTTGTGAGCATGTGAGCTTTGCGTGCTGATAACAGTGCTGATAACAGTGCTGATAACAGTGCTGATAACAGTGCTGATAACAGCTGGAGAAAAGTGCTGGCATGGACTTTCAAATGGACTGCTTGTGCCAGTATTGGAGATTTTAGATGCAGGCCTATATAATCTGATACTGTTTTTATTTGTTGCTGATTTCGGAATTCAATATCAGTTCTGGACACCCCTCCCTATCTTTTGGGAAACAATATTTTTTTGATTTTGCACTGTAGGAGTTTGAACCGCAGTACAGCTTTACATGAAGGAAACCTTAGCATACATTATTTTGTGAGACCGAAGCAAATATTTCAGACTTTAACTTAGCATATATGATTTCAGCACAGTGAGCAAGTGAATCAGTTTTTTAAAATATTTTACAAATGGCAGAAAAAGTGCTTTTTCACATTTTTGTGACTTTTAAATTATGTACGAGACAGCACCACCCAAATTTCTACAGGCCTTAAGAAAATTATAACAACTCGAAAGTAATTAGCATTAAAGGCTTCCAACAAAAGCTGTAAAAGAGCTATATAAAAAAAACAAGAAATGACTATAGCTCTATAATGATCAATTCTTGGAGTTACGAACAGGCTACAGAGGGGAACCTTTGTGTCTGTCTCAGCCAGATGGCTTGCCAACCCATAATGTAAAGATTTCTGCAGGCTTTTTCTTCATAGCTTTTTAAAGCTTCGTTTCATGTTTCCTTTTGCAGGCGGCATTGTTTGCAATCGAGCTGTTGTTTGAGAAGGGCTACGAAAGAAAACCTCTAATTGTAAGTGTATTGCATGTATTTCATATATTTTGGCAACAATATGATATTATTTGTTTGCTCTTGCAGTAAAGTTACAGTAATTTCTGTTGTATCAGCCGCTACTTTTTTCTCACCCCATGGCTTGTACAGTGATACCACTAATTTATGGTGACGTTCTAATTTCGCGACATTTCATATTATTAAGAACATACGAAGAAATGCATATGATGCAGTTTTGAAGTTAAACGCGATCAACAGCCTGGAGTAGTGTAAAAAAAGAAAACACTATTACCAAAGTGTTTTGAAAGGCTGGACTACCGCGTGATTAAGAGGATAGCACAAGCTCAAGGGCTAATTTGCCTTGACCAAAGTGACACTGAGAGTGACAACGAAAGAGAGAGACTGACGAAGTGTGTGATGAAGGAATTATGAGGCTGTTCTATTCAGACACGTGGGAAGACATAGAAGGAAGACAATGATGAATGATTTTTTTTGGTAGGCTACCGTTTAACTAGCCACGTTACAAGCACTGTTTAGCACTGTTGGGGTAAAAAAAACATTTATTGACTGAATCCATCCTTCTATCCCTCTTATCCCACTAGGGTCACAGGGAAAAGTTAAAAAAATGCTAAATATCCCATATTACAGCGTGGATAACTGAGTCTTATAGGCGATATGTAGAAATCTTTTTGTCTCTCAAATTTTTTACATACTCAGGTGCCCTCAATAGTCCAGAAATTACGGTTGGCCTCCATCAAGTTTGTGGGAACAAGATTTGCAAACATTAAAAACTGAAACCTGACCTCCAGATATTTTTTTGTTTTATCAAATATATTGAAATTGTATTTTTAGTCCTACAAAACCTGCATTAAAAACAGCTATTTTGTATTCTCCATCATGTAGATCTCAGGGACGATTGTCGACAGGAGTGGGAGGACTCTTTCCGGTCAGACGGGAGAGGCCTTTGTAGTGAGTGTGTCACATGCTAAACCACTATGGTGAGTTGTACTTTTACTGGGTTCAGCTCCAGTTTGTTACTGCTTTTATTCCTGTGTGTTACAGTATCGGCCTCAACTGTGCCTTAGGTGCAACAGAGATGAGGCCATACATCGAGGCCATAGGAAAAGCCACGTCTGCTTTTATTATCTGTTACCCCAATGCAGGTAATGTTATTCAAATTGGATAGACTCAACCTTTGTGTTTAAAAATAAGAAATCTTATATATAACACATTGAAATATTTTTACGCTTCTGTATATCTCAAAAGATCAACGTAAGAATTTTGTTAAGTGATACTGTTATCTCCTGTTTTTTCTACAAGGTCTTCCCAACACATTTGGAGGTTATGATGAAACTCCGGCAGTAACAGCCTCCAATTTAAAGGTAATATTTATTGCGTTGTTCGTATTTATTCTATTGACTTAGTTTGTATTCTGCTTAGTTGCAACTTCTTTTTGGTCTGCCCCATTTCATCGTTGTTGAAATGTATTTGTATTATATTATTGTGTGAGTAAAACTGTCCTTTGCTACTTTATTGCACCTGTTATGTTTGTGTTTTAACTTCTCCCTTCAGGAGTTTGCGATGGATGGACTTGTGAATATTGTGGGAGGTTGTTGTGGTACCACTCCAGCGCACATAAGGTCTGTATTGCTTGTGAAGTTCCATTCTACTCCTATTAATTATTCTATTATAAATATTATATATTTTATTATACAGGGAGTGCAGAATTATTAGGCAAGTTGTATTTTTGAGGATTAATTTTTATAATTGAACAACCATGTTCTCAATGAACCCAAAAAAGTCAATGTCAAAGCTGAATATTTTTGTTTGTTTTTAGTTTTAGCTATTTGAGGAGGAGATCCGCGTGTGCAGGTGACTATTACTGTGCATAATTATTAGGCAACTTAATAAACAAATATATACCCATTTCAATTATTGATTTTCACCAGTGAAACCAATAGAACATCGCAACCTTCACAAATATACATTCCTGACATTCAAAAACAGAAGAAAAACAAATCAGTGACCAATACAGCCACCTTTCTTTGCAAGGACACTCAAAAGCCGGCCATCCTTGGACTCTGTCAGTGTTTTGTTCTGTTCACCATCAACATTGCGTGCAGCAGCAACCACAGCCTTCCAGACACTGTTCAGAGAGGTGTACTGTTTTCCCTCCTTGTAAATCTCACATTTGATGATGGACCGCAGGTTCTCTATGGGGTTCAGATCAGTTGAACAAGGAGGCCATGTCATTAGTTTTTCTTCTTTCAGATCCTTTCTTGCCAGCCACGCTGTGGAGTACTTGGACGCATGTGATGGAGCATTGTCCTGCATGAAAATCATGTTTTTCTTGAAGGATGCAGACTTGCAGATGCAGACTCCTGTACCACTGCTTGAAGAAGGTGTCTTCCAGAAACTGGCAGTAGGACTGGGATTTGAGCCATCCTCAACCCAAAAAGCCCCCACAAGCTCATCTTTGATGATACCAGCCCAAACCAGTACTCCACCTCCACCTGCCCTCTACCGATCTAGCCACGAGCCCATCCATCAGGGCCCATCAAGACTCACTCTCATTTCATCAGTCCATAAAACCTTAGAAAAATCTGTCTTCAGATATTTCTTGGCCCAGTCTTGACGTTGCAGCTTGTGTGTCTTGTTCAGTGGTGGTGGTTTTTCAGCCTTTCTTACCTTGGCCATGTGTCTGAGTATTGCACACTTTGTGATTTTGGGCACTCCAGTGATGTTGCAGCTCTGAAATATGGCAAAACTGGTGGCAAGCGGCATCTTGGCAGCTGCACGCTTGAGTTTTCTCAGTTCACAGGCAGTTATTTTGCGCCTTGGTTTTTCCACACGCTTCTTGCGGCCCTGTTGACTATTTAGAATGAAACGCTTGATTGTTCGATGATCACGCTTCAGAAGCTTGGCAATTTTAAGCGTGTTGCATCCCTCTGCAAGATATCTCACTATTTTTGACTTTTCGGAGCCTGTCAAGTCCTTCTTTTGACCCATTTTGCCAAAGGAAGTTGTCTAATAATTATGCCCACCTGATATAGGGTGCTGATGTCATTAGACCACACCCCTTCTCATTACAGAGATGCACATCACCTAATATGCTTAATTGGTAGTAGGCTTTCCAGCCTACACAGCTTGGAGTAAGACAACACGCATAAAGAGGATGATGTGGTGAAAATACTCATTTGCCTAATAATTCTGCAGACATATACAGTATACACACATATATAGTACAGTGTATATACACAATATATAGGTATGCATATCCTATCCATCCATCCTTTTTCTATGTTGCTTATCCTCATTAAGGTCACGGTTATGCTGGAGCCTATCCCAGCTGACTTTGGGCAGGAGGCGGGGTACACCGTGGATTGGTCGCCAGCCAATCGCAGGGCAGACAAACAACCAATCACGCTCTTATTGTCCATACTTATGGACAATTTCGAGTTACCAAATAACCTAACATGTACATACACACACCAGCAACCCCCTATGAGGATAAGCGCTCTCTCTCTTTCTTCAATATATGTATATGTATATATATATATGTATATGTGTATATGTATATATATATATATATATGTATATATATATGTATATGTGTATATGTATATATATATATATATATATATATATATAT
>QODF01000094.1:2238410-2286086 GCA_024372805.1 Oostethus manadensis
ATATATATATATATAGGCATCTTACAGCTCGGTTAGGTTATCAATAATCGGAATTGTAAAGTTCTTTTCCTGCTGCTGCCATGGCAAAAAAGCCAATCAGGAGGGGGTTTAATGGCAGCTGACTGATGCCTTATGACCCTCATTTCCAAAGTGTGGTGGCTTTTATTGAGCTGTGCCACATTCTTTTAAACTGGTAGCGGAGACCCTGATTTACATTATTTTCTACGGGAACACTTTCCTTGATTAGAGTCCATTTGGTTTGCCAATCAAGACACCACTGTACTGTATGTTCTCTCATTCTCTGTTTTCATGCCTCTATTGGTTGTTGCAGAGTGGTGTACTCTTTTCAATGCATGTTTATGTTTGATCACAATCACTGTCTTCATACAGAGCCATATCAGAAGCAGTCAAACACTGCCAACCTAGAGTTTCTGCAGGGAATATTTATCAGGACTACTTGCTGCTCTCAGGTAATAAAGCCACAGTGATTCGCTGTTAAGTGTTTTATTGCTAGAATTCTGGTATGTTTATCTCCGAATAAACATTAAAACACATTTCAGCTTAACTCCGAATTAGTCATTTCCCTGGAGGGATAATATTGATTCATAGTTATGTGTTTGCCATCTCCACCTCATAGATGTTTTGTGTGGATCCTGTTACATATTTGCATGTTCGGAAAAGTACATGAGGTCTGAACATTGGCAAAAGATGCTATTGCTTCATTCAGTTTTGTTACCAGTTTATGTTATGAAATTTTGGCATGACACAGTGTTCCTGGACCAACGGTATTTTGCTGTTTAATTCATTTGCAAAACTGGCACAGTGGCCATTAATTAATGCAGCGGTAATGTGGGGCAAGTGGAGTATGGATAAAAGCGAATTTCATTTGCTTAGCCATTAATAGTCACGGCTCACTTCAATGTGTGGGTGTCAAGTCAAGCTTAATCACAGGTGCATTGAAGTGTACGGTATAAAACACCTTCCACTGGGCTGAGCAGTTTGTAAACGTTTTATTAGGCAGGAAGTCTTGCTGCTCCGGGCAGAGTTCTATATGTGTATGTTCTAAACTGCTGCATGGTGACTTACAACAACCTGTAGTGTTACAAATGTTCTTGACTTGATGGCAAGTTGCAATAATTTCCACAACACATCACTACTCTGCAGCCAGACACCAAGGGTCAGACTGCAACATTTCCAAAGGCTTTGAAAACTGCTGTCATTAAAACTCTTCCAAAGAAGATGCCACAGTGACAACGATTGTGCCATATCAAACCTGCCATTCTTGGGAAAAGTCTTACAAAAAGCTTTATACAGCGTACTGGTTTTCGCCTGTCTAACAGTGATACATTGATACTTTCCAGTCAGGCTTTAGGCCCCAGTACAGAACAGAGGAGACAAATGATATCTGTCTGAACAAAGACGCAGGCAAAGCCTCAGTCTTGGTTCTGCTCGACCGAAGCGCTGCCTTTGACACACTTTTCCCCTTGGTACTGCTCTAAACTGGTTTTGAGATCTGTCTTGAGGACAGGATGAACTTTGTTGAAACTGTGTCTCAGACCAAATGGCTAATGACCTGAGGTTCACCAGGGGTCAGTCATGGGACCTATGTTCATTCTGTACATGCCTCCATTCAGCCAGCTATTAAGCAGTTACAATGTATTCTACCACAACTATGCAGATGACACTCAGATCTACATATCACGGACGGCAGGTAAATATGGTTCTGTAGATTTTAGAGAAAAGGAGAAGAGACAATGCAAAAAGCACAGTACTGGCAGGCAGCCAGCCACCGTGCACCGAAGAAGTCAAGACAAGTGCAGCAGTCCCACTAACTCCACGCTCCCCCAGCAGCAGCTGAGACTACACGAGCCGTCAAAGAGGAGAGAGGCAGCGAGGGCCCCACCAGGCGGCCCCATTGCTAGAGAGTAGTCCCTCAGGGGCTGGCAGGAGGAGGAAGGTAGGCAGAATGAGACCCAACTGGTGGGTGAGCTTCGGGGCACCCTGACCCCCCACTCCTTTCAACTCAAGTCCCATTTCCACTAACCTGATCTAACACTGTGCAGAGCCTCTCAAGGACACGACCTGCACCTCAAGTCAAGGCTGCCAATCGCTAGCCCCGACTGATCCCTGATTTAATGTCGCCACTGTTGATGAGATGGAGGTGATGTAAAAGTTCAAAAACTCTGCAGCATCAGAGCCAACATTCAGAGGTGGGCTGGAAGGTCCAGTACATAGCGTACATACATACTTTAAGCTTAGGTGACAGGTATGGTGACTAGGGTGATGGATGCCCCTGTGGGTGCTGCAGACAAACTTGTCACCTTCCCACTTCTCAGTGGCATGTTGGAGTGGGACAGCTCCAGGGACAGCAATGTCATGGTACAATGGAGCGTTCCACATATTCTGTTCTGTGGGGTATGTGTCTTCTGGTTGAGCCGAAGGTGAACTCGTGCATACGGAGATCTGATTCCGGGTTGGCCAGTCCTGATGCTTTTGGTCGATGTCGTCAGACCAAGGTTTGTTATGAAGAGGCTGCGTTCTTAATGCCAAACTGATGATTATGTCTTTGATTTTAGGTTTGGAGCCGTTCAAGATCGGCCCTTACACCAACTTTGTAAACATTGGTGAGCGCTGCAATGTGGCTGGGTCACGCAGGTTTGCCAAGATGATTATGGCTGGGAACTACGAGGTGAGACAGAATCTCTCCCCTTATTTTCTTACGCTGTGTATTTGTGTTAACATTGAAGTTGGATGATCTGCAGGCTGTATTTGTGTATAACAATGTTTGAATAAGTTACACCACATTTAACTTCCAAAAATGCCAAAGTGCCAAAAATGACCAAACTGAAAAGTTATTGCTTGTCTTTTGCATCTTTGCTGTCATATTGGACACACGAGAAAACTTTTTTGTCAACATTTGCTTTCTCTTTCTTTTTGATTTAGGAAGCTTTAAGCATTGCTAAGGCCCAGGTAGAGATGGGAGCCCAAGTTCTTGATATCAATATGGACGAGGGAATGCTGGAAGGTCCAACAGCCATGGCTCGGTTTTGTAATTTTATTGCTTCTGAGCCGGACATTGCTCGAGTAAGAGGTTTAAAAGTTTCTTTATATCTTCTGTTATAATTGACCGAATTAATATTTGCTCTTTCCAGCCTTAATGGTGTAGCAGTCAAACGAAATTGAAAACAGCATTACCTACCTTCTTCCTTCGCTTTCTGGTTTCCCAATCTGTGTGTGTGTGTTTATTTATTTAATGACTGCTGTTTTGTGGTAGACTGAGGTATATTATTAGTCAAAACATTTTGAATTACTAGTTATGTGCAGTATTCTGGTCACCAGGCGGGAGTAACACATTAGAGACATTACCTTACATTACTTTAACACTGCACGAAGTCAGCCATGACATGTTTGACATGACAGAGTGGGGGGGGGGGGAAAGTTACCCTCCCATTTTGTGTGGAAGTGGTACATTTTTGATTTCTTACATTTAGAAATAAGAAAAAATTTGAGGCTAACTGATTAGCTTGCTAGCTTGTGGCCATCTTGAGCATAAAAGTTGCGCAATGTATTGTAAACAATAAATACGATATATTGCCTTGGCTCGTTATGGAATTACATCTGGCCCTCAGAACTGGATGGAGCTGGTAGACAAATGCGTTGAACAAATGGTGGCCACCAACTTCTTATCAACGCCAACCATGCATGTAGTTCACAAAGCTGCAAGAGTGTCATTAGCAACAGTTTAACTGTGCGCCGCAAAGAAATAATACACCATGTCTGTACACTATAACACATGAAAGAGGCATGAAAACACAGTAAAACGTGTGTAACCACAACAAAGCATGCTGGGAAATACCTTCTCATCATTGTATTGTTTGTTGTAATGCTGCATCATTTTTTTTCTTATAACAAAACAAATCAATTGAAAAATAAAAGCAAGACAAGTCTGTGCAACTGAGATATATTTACACCTGCAAAAAAGACTGTGAACCAAGTGCAGGATTATTTAAAAAAACAACATATATAACCATGCTATTGTTTGGCCTACTTGTCTTCAACAAATCTGCCCAGTAGACTAGAGTGATGTATATTTTTTGCTATCTCATCCTCTTTAGGTTCCTTTGTGTATTGATTCATCTAACTTCTCCGTCATTGAAGCGGGACTGAAATGCTGTCAAGGCAAATGTATAGTCAACAGTATCAGTTTGAAAGAAGGTGAGCAGGAGTTCCTTCTTCGAGCTGCAACTGTGAAGCGCTATGGAGCTGCTGTGGTTGTCATGGCCTTTGATGAGGAAGGCCAGGTGAGAGAACAAAACAACCTGCACATACTTTTTATATATTTCATGTAGAAAAGCCGTCCTCAATGTAGTATACAGTATATACGTAGTATACCGAGTGAGCCAAAGTTTTACTCTCCAGGCTACAGAGACCGACCGCAAAGTGGAAATCTGCACCCGAGCGTACAACCTGCTGGTTAGCAAAGTTGGATTTGATCCCAGAGACATAATCTTTGACCCCAATATCCTGACCATTGGCACCGGGATGGATGAACACAATGAGTATGCTGTGAACTTCATGAAGGCCACAAAAGTCATTAAGGTATGGACCAGGCAGTGCTAAGAAAATCTACAAACACGTCACATGTAAACATATAGGTCTAGTACATGCACACGTATGCATGTACAAATAATGGAATGTAACCTAATGTTGATATTGTCAGGATGATTGTACATGTTGGCGGATCTATCATTACCAGAATATTAGCAATAACCCGGTTGTGCACGGCCATGTAAACACCAATAAGCCTTTTGAACAACCTGAATATGCTTACAGTCCAGTTTTGAAAAACGTGAATATTACCCCTGGGGTACTCCTTTTCAAACGCAAATATTGGGTCATACATATACTTATCAGGATATTCATTTGGGTTCTGTGCACGTTCCATTTGAAAGGAATATCTACTTGTAAACACGGCGGCACGCAAAATGCCACACGGGAGGAGGAACACGTCACCTTGTTAGTGCGGTGGAAGATGGGAATATTATGTCATTATAATATATATATTATGTATATATATGTATATATATGTTGTTCTATATGTAGAAGCTAATTTCGCAAATTTCTGAAACACTTCAGAGCAGACAAACACCCTCAAAATGGCTTACTACAATGCCAAGTAATAAATCAGTAGCTTAAATCAACTGTTCCATCCATCCATTTTCTATGCCGCTTATCCTCATTAGGGTCGCGGGTATGCTGGAGCCTATCCCAGCCGACTTCAGGCGGAGAGGCGGGGTACAGCCTGGACTGGTCGCCAATTAATTGTCTGCAAGTGAAAGCAGTCACAAAGTCCTCCCTGCCTCTCACGCCCCCATGGCCTCCTGACAGTTCACCCCCCCCCAGGGGAGCAAAGAAGCACAGCCTTAATGGAAATGTATAGTGCTGTAATGACAGCCATGTATTCATTGATTAGACTCAGATTCAGTTGGATACCAGCCAAGTGATCTAATTACATTGATCGTTTCTGAAGGAAAACAGTGTAAAACAGGAAGACATTATGGACAATTGTCATTTATTCAGAAGTCCTGAACTGTATCATGGTATCCACAAGTAATAAACAAACAGTTGTTCAAGAAAATGTGATTTTAAATGACATTGCATGTGTCAGTGCTAGAGAGAACTACTGTATTACTGCACCATAAGCATGGCGATTCTTCATCTACGACGAGGTTCTCAACCTGAGACACACATGGTTCCATGGCCACAAAGTTGCGACCCACTTTTATTGAAGTCAAACCAAACAAATAGCTTCTGTCTGCGGTGTCCAAAGTGCAGCCTATGGGCTGTTTGCGGCCTGCGGCACATTCTAAAAAATGATAAAATGAAACAACCGCAAAAATGAAAAACGAAAGAATTGTTTTAGCGTAATTAATGCATATGCATCATGGTAAGCCACGCCTCTCCGTTATGATGGCAGACGGCGGCACAATGTAGCTCCCCACAGTCAGCCACTCTTTAATAACTTTATTCTGACCCAAAGACATCAACAGCAGTGCAATTCCAAAATATGTGTCTCCTGTGTCACAAACATGTCCATTCAGCTACAGCCTTGGAATGGGACTTTCTCATTTCTGCTACCATGCTATGCTTTCAGGGACTTGCTGAACATGACATACCATCTGTCCTGTCTTTTATATTGATTTTAATAAAATACAGTAAAAATATGCCTATTTCAGAAAGTTGCAAATTGTGTTTAATCATGATTAATTAATTGTGACTGTGATTAATCTGATTAAACAAGGTAATCATTTGATAGCCATAAAAATGTTGAGGAAAGAATAACAAGTTTAAATATTAAAGAAAAAAAAAGTAAAGTTGTCATATTATGAGGCGCAAAGTAAAATACAGATTTTGGAACATTACGTTGGGAAAATGTTATAATACTAAGGAAATATGGCGGGAATATTATGGGAATAAAGGCTACTAAAAATTTTATGAAGAATATTTAAAAAGAAAGTTTAAATATTTGGAAAATTTACAAAAAAAACCAACAGCAAAAATGGGGGTAGAGAGCACAGAACAAAGTTGATACTAATATTACAGTTTTGTTTTTTTACCTGTATCACTAAACTGAGGTGCAGTTTTTTTTTTTTATTAAACTTTTTAGAATATCCTTTACAAAATATCAAAGTGTCCCTCGCATTCTTTAATTTTTTTACTATGTAGCCCTTTTTGGAAAAAGTTCAGACACTTGTGGCCTATGCCAATATTATAATCATAAATACACAAGCATAACAACGTACATTCAAATGAAATGGATAAACCTGGTAGAAATACTGTGATGTCACCTAAACTCAACCAGCACGCTTTTACCTAATTGAAGACAAAAATGTCTGCAAGACCCTCAAACAAGCCGTAATAAGGGTCCAGGGGGTTAAATTCAGAATGTGATGATTTCCTCAAAGATTGATTTAATTCACTTGTGGTGGTGTAAAACAGCAAAATCTCAGAAACTGCCCAAATACGTCTGGCCCTAACTGTATGCTGTTTCTGTGTGCAGGAAACCTTACCAAGGGCCAGAGTGAGTGGAGGTCTCTCCAATCTGTCTTTCTCCTTCAGAGGGATGGAGGCCATCAGAGAAGCTATGCATGGAGCATTTCTCTACCATGCCATCAAGGTAAACATTGGCAACTTGTTGGCATTTCATTCAAAATAGGTCATCTCTCTATAGATAAACGGGTTACAATTAAGGATTTTGTTGTTAGGTTTTGCTATATGAACACTGTCAATGAGAGAGCAGTCGGTGAAACCCGGTTTGTTCCACCGCTGAGAAAGACCCCTCATCCTGTGTGATGAAATCAATTATTTTTTGGGCTTTTTGCTTTGCCTTCTATTTGCCACACACATACGGACGAGTGTTGCTCAGCATTGGCTGCGTTAGCTACACTGTGGCCACTTTGTGTGCCTCGAAAACTCACCATTTTCAGGCAAGTGCTTGTTATTCAAATGTTGTATTATATTTATTGTACTGAAGCATTTTAACGTGCTCTGCCCGCAAGATATTTTTTGTGGCATGAGAACAGATGTAACATATCACATAGAACAGCCATATCATAGAAAACACACAAAGAAATGCATATGATGCAGCTTTCAGGTTTAAAGATTAATCCCTGAAGAGAAATGAAATCTCCTTTTGCTGTGCCTAAAATGAAATATTTTCTATGGGGGTGTGTGTGCAAATGCTCAATGACACTTTTCTCCTCTTTGTCTTTTTTCAGGATGGTATGGATATGGCCATAGTGAATGCTGGGAATTTGCCTGTGTACGATGACATTGATAAAGAGCTGCTGTTACTGTGTGAAAACCTCATTTGGAACAGAGATGCCGATGCTACTGAGAAGCTTCTGGTCTATGCACAAGTAGATTTTTTCACACGCAGAAAATGTATGATGTTGCGGTCACTTGAATTTGCTTAATATCGTGTAATTGTTCTGTCGTGTTGACAGAACAACGTGAAAGGCGAAAAGAAGGTGGTTCAGACAGACATATGGAGAGAAAAAAGTGTGGAAGAGAGGCTGGAGTATGCCCTCATCAAGGTAGGTGTACTAAATAGACCAAAACAATAATTCAAATAATAGTGGTCACATTTGGATCGCTCTTGATTTTTAAAAAAATTGTGTTTTACTTATTGGCTTACTGATGTCAGGGAATAGAAACATATGCGGTGCAGGATGTGGAAGAATGCCGGGGACATGTTGATCGCTACACCAGTCCCCTTCAAATAATTGAAGGTCCTTTGATGAATGGTATGAAAGTGGTTGGAGATCTGTTTGGTGCGGGCAAGATGTTCCTGCCACAGGTAAGATAACTTTCATTGTAACTCTCATGGTCCAAATGGTTTCACGTGATTCTATGTACCGTAATTTCAGGACTACAGAGTGCACTGGTATGTAAGCCACACCCACTAAATTTGAAGACAAATAAAGATTTGTACATAAATAGGCCGCACATTTTTATAAGCCGCAGGGGTTCATATTGTAACATGGGGTCTTTAGTACACAGATGTTACACTAAAATATTATTTACACTTTTGATTTAACAGTGCATCATAAGATGACAAATTAAACAGTGCCGAACAGTGAGTGTAAGATGACTAGTTAAACAGTAGTGTACGTAGTCATTCATTGCCGTCCTCCTCCTCCTGGGAACTTAAACTAAATCGTCTTGAGAAGCATCACAATTGAACAGCCTCATAATTCCTTCGTCACACACTCAGTTTTCCTGTCTCTCTAGAAAGTTGTAGGGATGAGCAGGATACTCGTTTTAGGCGAGTATGGATAATGCATTTTCCCGAGTACTAGTATGAAAGCTTACTTTCGGTCAGAGATATGTTGATCTCAGAGTCATCTGCATAGTTGTGGTAGAATACATTGTAATGCATAATGGCTGGCCTAATGGAAGCATGTACAAACTGAACAAAAGAGGTCACACGACTGACTCCTGGGGAACCCCACAGGTCATAGGCATTTGGTCTGAGACACAGTTATCCATTTCAACAAAGTTAGTCCTGTCCTCAAGATAGAACCAGTTTAGATCGGTTCCATCGATTCCCACCCAGTTTTCTAACTATTGTAATAAAATCACATGTTAAGATACTGTGTCAAAGTCGTGATTTGAACCCAGATCTTCCAGATCTCCTGACTGTGTGGCCAACATGCTAACCACAAGGCCACTGTTGCCCAATAATGATATATGACATTTTCATACCAATATCGGGCCGATGATATTGGATCTCCCTAATTTTGTATAACACTTCCTGGCCAAAAAAACTTTAAAAAAGCAACCATGTGGAGAGAGACATCCAGTGATCGTAGAAAAGATTCTCTTCTCTCATAAGAGTGAAATGTAGTGGACAAAATCTAATGTTTGGGTCAATGTGCCAGAGTTTCTAAAAGTGCAACATCTACTTGTTGCTCTTTTGTCTTCTTTTCCTTTGGGCTTATCCCTTCAGCGGTCGCCACAGCGAATTAATTGTCCCCACCTAACGCTGTCTTCTGCATCCTCTTCTCTTGCACCAACTACCTTCATGTCCTCCTTGACTACATCCATAAACCTCCTCTCTGGTCTTCTTCTGGGCCTCCTGCCTGGCAGTTCAAATCTCAGCATCCTTCTACCAATATATTCAGTATCTCTGCTCCGGACATACCCAAACTATTTAATTCTGGCCTCTCTGACTTTATCTCCGAAACCTCTAACTTGTGCTGTCCCTCTGATGTGCTCATTCCTGTCTATCCTGGTCACACCCAAAGAGAACCTCTGCATCTTCATCTCTGCTACCTCCAGCTCTGCCTCCTGTCTTTTGTTGCTTGTCTATATCAGTTGCTGGTTGCTCTTTTGTATTGATGGAAAAGGAGGAAAAACATTGACTAATCAGATCAGCAATCATGCGCTCCAGGCCAGTAATCTTGGGTTGAGAACATAATAGGAAAAACCTAATTATTTGTCTGTGTTTCTAATTTTATACTTTTTAGTATTCAAACTCTTTATCCAACGAGTTCATTACTTTAAACACTTTACAGGTTAACATTCAAGTGTAAACATGTCTGGCCGTGCTGCAACTTGGTAATTTCTAATCCACCAACAGTAAAAGACTGACAGAGAGGAGGACTCTCTTCCTATAAAAGCGAAAATATCCTTGAGCCGCAAAACCCAACACAGCTTATAAACTTGATCTCATTTATGTAACACAGAACACAGGCAGGCAGGCATGCACTGACTCCCCCTCCCTTTCACTTGTGCAACCAATCACCAGTCACAAATCTGCCAGGATGCATTCATGGCCATACAGATAGTCAGATATTTTTAGCTTTTTTTGAAAATGCACATTTTCCCCACTCATATGTAAATCCACACAAAAAAGAGCGTTAATTAGAAAATAGAATAGAAAAACAATTTAATTAAGTAACAAAGACAACGCACTGTGGGAATGAGCACTTGTCTGACACAGCTCTAGGTTTGAAGAACTGGTTTTATTTTCAGGGCTCTGCTGTTTGGAAATATAGTCTGAAATTAATATAGTTATATAGTATAGAAATTATTATAATTCTAGTTTTACAAATATTGGTTTTAAGCCCATCATTTATCAAGTTTTTGCAACAGTCATCCAGTGTTTTATTTCCCCATTTTGGGCAACCATGCATGCGTCATCAGAATCATTATTTGCTATTATTATTATTATTATTATTATTATTATTATTATTATTTGCAAGATACACATTTTAATGTTTGCTTTGCCTTCCCCAAAACAACACACAGTGGGGGAAATAAATTTTGTAATTTTGACCACTTATAAAAACATGACTAGTCAACAATTAATTTTGTTAGGCTTATTTAAACCGAGAAAGACAAAATATCAATGACAAAATCCTGCAAAAAAAGTAATGGTTACAAACTAATTTGTATTTGAATAAGTCAAATAAGTGAGAGTGTCACAAGATTAAAACGTGACAAGATTGCTTGTTCAGAAAAAAAAGTATATTGTGGGCACTAGACCTCTTCTGTAAATAATTAGTTCATCACACAATAAATGAAAATGAACTCGATCATTTTGCCAGCCTCATGATATTGCCACGGGCATGTGTGTCTGTTTTCCTCGTCTGCCTGCCCAAATAGCTTCATTCTTTCCATTGGTTCCAGCACCTTGGCACATTGTTCCATAGTACAACGGCATGAACGGAGTGAGCTCTTTTGTCAGTCGTTTCTTGTTTCAGTGGGTGGAGGCAGGGTAGCATACCCACAGAATCAACCCTTGGTGAAGGCCTGGAGGGTTTCTCCACTAAACAAAAAGTCAAGTTTTGCTTGAGCATAAAATATTATTTTATTCTATGAAATATAAATGAATGAATACCCTTGATTTTGTTTTTTTTTCTTTATTTTTGGTGAAAGAAACCAAAAGGGGTGAATTTATGAAGTCATCGGTGATAAAAAAAAATAACTTTCCCCACTGTAATTCTTCTTCTCCTCTCTCTGTTAGCAGCGTTTATATATTGGAATGGAAAATTGACATTTTTGAACCTCTTTGTGCTTGCAGGTCATCAAGTCGGCTCGTGTTATGAAGAAGGCTGTGGGCCATCTAATACCTTTCATAGAGAAAGAGAGACAGGAGAGGATTGCTTTGTCTGGGTCAATAGAAGACATGGTCAGTACCTGCCAAATATGCTGAATACTATATTGAGTTAATTACAATCTCGGGAGATTAAAATGTGACGAAATTTCTCGATTACAAAAAAAATTGACTTGTGATTAAAAAAAATTAAAAATTAATCACACAAAGAGTGAGAATGAACTTCATAATTCTGCCAGTCTACTATATTCTGCCATGTGAACACATGTCTGTTTATGTTGCCTCCAAACAGGCAGGCAGAGAGTTCACTCCCACTTAGCACTTAGACACTTAATAAAACAACAGTGTTTGAACGGAGTGAGATCTCTTGTCAGGCACCTATAGTCTCTTTGACTCTAGGGGGATAGGCCAGTTGCATACACACGCAGAGTGCAGCAGGTAAGCAATGCAAGGTAACCTAGAAGAAATTAGGAGGGAAAAAGATGCCACAAAATGCCACGGCCCTTCTGTGGGAGTATTCCAGTTTCTAACTGAATGTGCAAGGCGAGCCCATCAAGACGGACGGACTGAAAGACTTACCGCAAACATATCTGCCCATCTAAGGAAAAAACTTCACATCAAGATGCAGAGCCTTCATCCAGACAGTGGGCACTCACTGAGCCGTTGGATCGGCAAAGCAAATACAACCAGAACAGTGCAAAATGGTCTGCGTCCACAGAAAGTCATGGCAAAAGAAATGCTGCTCTTTAATACAGTTGAAAAGCCAGCATTTCAAGAAATGCAACAGACGTTTGGCAGACAGTACAACTTGCCTGTGTTACAAACGCCAATTCCACAACTTTACAGAGTGAAAGATGACATATTAAAGGCAATATTGAATTATTGTGTGAATGCTGGAGGCAATCGTTGGGAAATTGATTGCTTTGCAGCCGCTTGGTTCTACGCCATACGGTGAGGGCGTTTTCTTTAAAAAATCTTTCACATAATATTAAACTAGGTGATAGCTAAGTGGTAGAAGATGCTAGCATGCTAATATTAGAATAGTAGCATTTTTAGCTGTATTCATTGGAATACATGATTATACAGTTATGATTAGCTTAGTAGCATGTTTAGCTGTTTGATGTGAGCCGTCAAAAAAGGGTGCAACAACACGCTATAAAAGAAAAGAGGACAAACAAATTGGCTATTTTTGTTCATTTCAAAGAGTCGATTCGTTCCAAAGAGTCGATTCGATTCCAAAATGTCAAACTCTCCAGCTCACTAGAGCATTGCAAGCATTAAATAGTTTAGTATAATTTTTCAACCGATTTCATGCAAACATCCATCAAAATGTCCGGCTCAGCTGGGAAAGAGGTGCTCCCTAAAAAAATTTTTTGAAATGCACAGTTTTTGCAAAATGTCTCGTATTCCGAGATTTTCTTCCCATTGCAAATGACTGGCGAGATTTTCAAAAAATTGATTGATTGGGAAATTGATTGCTTTGCAGCTGCTGTGGTCTGCACCCTACGGTGAGGGCGTTTACTTTGAAGATACATACACGCGTTTTTCCCTGAGCTGTCTGTTTTTGAAGAGAATATGTGTGCGTGTGTGGACTGTAGTTCGAGGTGCATGCAGCAGAGGGCAGCTACATTTATGTTATTATGCTGGCTGTTAGCATGCAGAGGCATTGCAGTTCAGCGCCAGCGTTGCCAGCATTCACACGCATTTTCCCCCGAAATTGCACAGGTCTAGTTATGATATATTATTATGCATTATCATTATATATCACAATAACATTTAGAGGTTTATTTGGTCTAAAAAAATGCTGACAATATTATTTAGCAACAGTTTGTGGCACAATAAATACTGAATGTCAAAATGTGCATTGTTTTGTCTATCCATCCATTTCCTGTACCGCTTATCCTCATTAGGGTGACAAGGTTAAATGAAAAAGTTTGTCCAGTTGATATTTATTAATTGTGCTTTCTTTAAAAAATGTTAAAATCTTGTCTTGTTTTCATGGACCCAATCTCATGCGTCTCACGTGTGATGACACCCCTAGTTAATAATGTTTGTTGTTATGTTTGTGACAAACTAATGGCACCAGATCAGCACCAAAGATGTGCGTGTATTAAGTATTGGAATTTTATTTTTGAACCTTTTTTCACAAAGCAGTTAATCAAAAAGCGTCATCATAAATATTTACTATACTATTCATTATTCATACAAATCCAGAGCAAAGTGAAAGCAATAATAATGGCAAAACAATAAAAATGATGTAGAATTGTAATGAAAAAATTACAGTCAAAGCAGCCAAACAAATGCATTTTAATCATTTGTTGATGTAATCTCCTTTGCCTGCAGAATCCTTATCAAGGCACCATAGTTCTGGCCACGGTGAAGGGCGATGTCCATGATATTGGCAAGAACATTGTTGGTGTTGTGCTGGGTTGCAACAACTTCAGGTGAAACTGTTTTTGTCTGAATTGAACATAAAACATTCACGTCATTGCAAAACTGGTACAAGAATGACTGCACTTGTTTTGTTGGCGTGTGAGCGTCATCATAGTTTGTAAGTTAAAACCAGAAAGCTGACATCGAACAATGATGAACCTGATCAAATGTATTTGTCATGACATTGAAAGAAAGACGGACATGAAGGGGAGATTTTACAATCAGCATGGAAGAAAACACATGATTTAAATCAATATTTTTATGTGTGAATTTATGTTAATGTATGTATTGTAGTTTTCAATGCATTCTTTTCAGTGTTAATGCTTGTTTTAGTGTCATTACATCTGAATTGACAGTGCGATAACTTAGAGGCAGAGTTCAGCTTCATAAATAGAGTGCCATCCAATATACCCAAACAGGCCGCACGGTGGCTGAGTGGTTAGCACATCGCACAGTCAGCAGATCTGGAAGACCTGGGTTCAAATCTCCGTTGGGCATCTGTGTATGGAGTTCGCATGTTCTCCCCGTGCGTGCGTGGGTTTTCTCCGGATACTCCGGTTTCCTCCCACATTCCAAAAACATGCATGTTAGGTTAATTGGCGACTCTAGATTGTCCATTAGACTATGAATGTCAGTGTGAATGTTTGTTTGTCTATAAGTGATTGATTGGCGACCAGTCCAGGGTGTACCCCGCCTCTCGCCCAAAGTCTGCTGGGATAGGCTCCAGCATACCCGCGGCCCTAATGAGGATAAGCGGTATAGAAAATGAATGAATATACCCAAACAGTTTATACCTTACCAGTGGAGTAAACCAGAAGATGACCCTACCCTGGTATTGGACCTGTTCTTTAAAAATTAAATCATATCAATTGAAATTCACTGCTTATTGTCTATGCCAAAAAGTATGACATTAGGAATATAATAATTGGAAACTAAGTAAAAAAGGGAAGGAAAGAATATTTTGCCCGCATCTAGGCGAGGGAAAACAAAATCCAATTGTGTTATTCATTATTAGGGTCTTTTGAGCCACTCTCTGTCTGGTCCCTCCCCTAGGACCTGTTTGTCATGGGTGACCCTACCAGGGGCATGACATCCCCTGACAACCTAGCTCCTAGGATCAAGCAAACTCCTCCACCACGATAAGGTGGTGGCTCTGGGAGGAGTTTTTCTAAGTATGCAAAAAAAAATTGGATGTAAAAAGCAGTATGTTTAGTATGAAAAATTGGACACCCCTTCCCCAAATATTTGACAATAGCTTTATAAGAATGAGTGGGTCTAAATTAGTCTCGTTGTCTTTCAGGGTGGTTGACTTGGGCGTGATGGTTCCTTGTGATAAGATTCTCAGAGAGGCCATCCAACAAAAAGCAGGTACGTTTACTTTTCGCCCGATATTCAACATTAGTTCCCGTCTGGCTTATGAGGTCTTTGCGTCTTGTCAATAGAATAAGTTTATTGTGGCGGACACTAGGGGGCATGTCTCTCACCCAGATGGAAGTCATGTTGGGGACGTGGTTTGTATGCCAGGTTTGGGCGCGGAAGTGCCAGCGATATAATGGTGATGTTTAATCACCAAATATCGAGTTTTCTTTCTCAACTGCTACATTGGATCACGTCGGGGTCACCAATGTAGCAGTTGAAAGAAACACTCGGCGTTTGGTCTCAAGCACAACTTTATTTTTCAACTGCTCACAACAACACAAAATGATTGAACATCACCTTTTATATCATTGGCACTTGCGCCCCCTAACATGAAATACAAACCACCAACATGACTGCCGTCTGAGTGAGAGACATGCCCCCTAGTCTCCGCCACAATATCATAAAAACAAATACTAAATGTCCTTTTTCCTTTTTGTGGTTTGAAGCCGTGAAATTGCATAATCATGAAGATGAGAACAATGGGCTTTCTACCAAATGGTAGTTCTGTTAGCATTAATTAAAATCTAACATATGTCCATAGGTATGAATGTGAGTGTGTATGGTTGTATGTCTGCCCTGCGATTGACTGGCGACCAGTCCAGGGTGTACCCCGGCTCCCGCCCAAAGTCAGCTGGGATAGGCTCCAGCATACCCGTGACCCTAATGAGGATAAGCGGTATAGAAAATGGATGGATGGATGGATGCATTTTTGATATTTGTATTTATATGTATTTCAAATGGGTGCACATTTCTGACAACATCTAACATACAGTTTTATTCTTGCAGACATTATTGGTTTGTCCGGTCTGATCACCCCATCTCTAGATGAGATGATTTATGTGGCCAAAGAGATGGAGAGACTTGGAATGACAACTCCATTGTTGATTGGGGGAGCCACCACATCAAAGTAATACAAACACACTTCAGGCTGTTTTATTTGACCACAGAAATGGTTTCAGTATAGTCAGTTTGTGCAGAAAAGAGTCTGGCTGGTCAAGGGAGAAGCTTTTTGTTTGTTTGATAAGATATTGCTTCGCCAAACTTTTTCCAGCGAGGGCCACATAGTGAAAAATAAATGTAGGGGGCCATTTTGATTTTTTGTTATTTATATATATACATATATATATGCTTTTTCACCTATAATCACAAAGCTTAAATTGTTTTTTTTCATGAAATATATATATATATATATATATATATATATATATATATATATAATATTGTGAGATATAAGCATTTTATTTTGAACTTTGATCTTTGCTTTTTTCCCCCGTTTTAATATTTTTTCCCCAAATATTTCAACTTTCTTCTTAAATCTTCTCTTATATAATGCCTTTATTACCATAATGTTTAGTTTATTGTTATACTGTAATTTTTACCTTAACCACAAGTTCATTTTCTAAAAGTTGTAATATTATAACAACTATCAAATCGTCCATCAAGAAGAGATTCACATTCCTAATGTATACGTACACACACACACACACGCGCACGCACACACACACACACAGTACTTCAGGAGTGATTTTTGTGTTTCACATTTAATAGGACTCACACGGCAGTGAAGATTGCCCCGTGCTACACGTGCCCTGTTGTTCATGTCCTGGATGCTTCCAGGTCTGTGGTTGTGGTAAGAACATCTTCTGTTCTTCTGTCATGTTTTCCTTTTGGTGTCATAAGACATTTCATACATGAAGTGCCAGATCATGAATATTGGCAACAGGAATACTGTATGTTGGTTTTATAGCCATCAGTCCTTCACAACCTGAACCTAGATCAGTTTTAGTATTTGGAGGTACCCATGCCCAAGCCAAACTGGCCAGCTTGTTTTCATATTTACAAACTGAATTATTAGATTAGTTAGATAATTTATATCGTGTAATGTGAATAATCACATAATTTATAGTCCTGTGTTTTATTTGTGTCAAAGTGCTCGCAGCTTCTGGATGATAACGTGAGAGAAGAGTTTTTTGAGGACCTGAAAGAGGAATATGAAGACATCAGACAGGAGCATTACGACTCCTTGAAGGTATGACAAAGACACAGCCGCACTATGAACACATGCTGAACACAATAATGAAATGTCTAGCAATTTACTGTTTTCATTACTACAGTACACTGTTCTGCTCTGTTATGTACGGTGCAGTTGTGCTTAGAAGTTTATATACGCCCACCACAGGCATGAATGCCATATTGTTTGTGCTTCTAATGATATATGGGAATCATTCTTTTTCCATTATAAAACATTAATAAAATGTTTAGCTTTTATTAGTTCCTACGCAGGGTGGCTGGGCTCTAACTTAGATTTCAGGCGAGAAGCACTGTCATCCAGGAGAGACTCGGAGTAGAACCACTGCTCCTCAACATTGAGAGGACGCCTCCTCGGGGAGGTCTGACCGGTGGGAGGCCTCGGGGAAGACCCAGGACACGTTGGAGAGACTATGTCTCTCAACTGGCCTGGGAACGCCTCGGGATCCGAAGTGGCCGGGGAGGAGGAAGTCTGGGCTTCCCTGGTTAGGCATGACGGAATTACTTCATTACCCTCACCACACTGCGGTTTGGTTTTCACATAAAAAAAAACCAACTAAAGCATGCTGTTCTGTTTATTACAGTCTAATAGTAAAACAAAATGTGCATATTCAAACGTATTGTGTGTATTTCATGCCTGAATTAAGTAGTTTCAAGCATAAACATGGCTACTGAACAAATACAAGGCATTAAAAAGACGCATTCAAACAATGAATATAGTACTCTACACTGGTCAGTAATGTCACTTCAATGTTAAACCAGACCTGATTGCCGGAACAATAACTTGGATTGAATAATCTCACAACAGGCACAATAATCACATAATAATAAGAGTCATAAACTGTGCCTAGCCAAAACTCAACTCTGAACCCCCAAGGTAACATCCGGAACACTTGTACTGCGAAACACACAAGCACAAATTTGATTATTAATGTCTTGAATGGCTTATTTTCTCTGATTATATCTACTATATTGGGAAATCAGATTGTAAGGGTGACTATTTGGGTGTTATTCCATGTCTAGAGAGCTTTATTAATGTCAAAAAGCACATTTAATAATAATTTTGGAATTCAAAGGGTTTTCTATGCTTTAACTACAAAAATATTCCATTTTTAAAAAATGTATTCTACTTTTCGGAAATTCACTCATCACAGGTCAGGTCTGAAACCAGTTAACCGGGTAAACTAGGGATCACTATACTGTAAAAAACATATCTGAAGTAAACAAAAAAAACGTAATCAAGTTAACAGCAGAAATTTTTCATTCGCGATTAATCACAATGAATAATTAGTCGTTGACATCCAAAACCCCAAATTTAAATGACATTGATGCCCGTGATCGCTGAGTGTAAATCTCTTGTCCTCAAACAGACTTGCCTCTCGTTTTATGCCTCACTTTTTCCTGTTCAGGACCGTCGTTATCTGTCGCTAGCCCAAGCCAGAGGGAGAGCTCTACGTATTGACTGGTTATCAGTGACTAAACCGGGTAAGTTGGCCTGGTAGTGCGTTTCTATTTACAGTTAGTATGTGTAAGTGGTTGTATTATTGGAGCAAAGCCTTTGCATATGCCTTCTTTTCCGATTTCTGACTACCTTTGCAATGAAAGTGACTGTGGTAACACATCAGTTACTTATCCATAATAACACTCACCATCTCTCTTTATTTACCATTGTCTGCCCGTGCCGTAGGAAGCTAACAAGCTAATAGGTCAGTAAAAGTTGTGCGTGCTCACTGAGTTGGCTCTTGGGACAATACTGCCCTTGGCTTTGGGGCAGAGAATTGCACATCTCGCATTCAACCCTCATCATCATCATCATCACTATGTGAAATCAATGCGGCCAGGAAGGAAGTTCCGGTAATGCTTAAAATCGACCACAGTATGTCAGAAAACTGTACATGTTATCACGCATGTGCCTGTTACTACATGGGCACAGCTTGTATATAAAACCATAAGAGGTTTCTGGAGGAAATGTTTAAAAAAAGAGTACTTTTCACCCTAGCTCCACAAATGCACCCCACATACATACTTCCCATGGCCAACGCATAGTCAGATATTTTGTAATTCCTCCATGCATCTTATACTCTCTTTTGTTGTCCATTGTTTGTCGCATCCTCTGCTTAGGATGCAAGACAATCTAAATAATTTGTTTTGTGCGCCGTTGCCCTTCTCTTAACTGTTTTATTTATTTCTTGGTACCGGTGGTTATGTTTCTTCCGTGATCGCTCAGTTTTAACGCCAGTGGCTAGCTCCTTAATCTTGTGTTTTCTGGTTTCCCACAAAATCCTATCACTTCTTAAGTGTCATCAAGATTTGCTAAGGTCTGAAATCACTATGTATCATTTTGTACCCGTGTAAATGTCCCATATTCCAATTTTCTGTCATTCTTGTGTCATTTTCTAGAGTGAACAACATACAAAGGATACAGTAGACCATGAGACCGTGTGTTTAATGTATCTTCCAGTGTGTCCTCAGTTCTTGGGCAGCCGCGTGTTTGAGCAGTACGACTTGACCAAACTATTGGACTTCATCGATTGGAAGCCTTTCTTTGACGTCTGGCAGCTCAGGGGAAAATATCCCAACCGAGGTTACCCCAAGATCTTCAATGACAAAACAGTGGGTATGTATTCATATTTTCCCAGCCCTAACCATAATTATGCCACTTTTCCGTCACACGGTCCTCACCTAGCTTTACTCGGCTAAATTTGGGACATTTGGTTGTCCACTGTAAACAAACAACAATGGAAATGAATGACATTCGCTTGCATTATCCTCTCAGCATGTAGCCGTTGAGCTTGAAGCACAGCAACAGAGAAAGCTAACCTTCTCAACGTCCGTGTTTAGTTTTTTCAGTTTTGCTGTGTATCCTCATGTGTACAATCTCGACACAGTTGGGTGCTTTTTCCTTTTGATGGAAAGATGGAGTTTCAGGTTGTGCAGGGGCGTCAAACAGCTGCCTATGTGGAGTTGCAGGGGGCATCCCAGTGCCCTTTTTCCCTGGCCATCGGCCATGGTGGAGGAGTGGCTTGGCTTGGTGTAGCAAGTTTGACTTTTTTGTTTTTTTATTGTGATTTTATATTTATGAACTTTTTATATTTATGAAAAATGTTTTCCCATTCTGAGAAAGCTTGATAACGTTGGTTCCCGGTGTAACTGATATTCATTCACAACAGGACTGGAGGCACGCAGAGTTTTTGATGATGCCCAGCGGCTGCTGAACCAAATGATTGATAACTCCAGTCTTACGGGGAAAGGTTTGGTGGGGTTCTGGCGGGCCCAGAGTGACGGTGACGACATCCATCTGTACAACAATGATGAAAGAGCACAGAGAAATACAGAGCCAATTGCAACCTTCCATGGTTTACGACAACAGGTGAGGGGAAATGTGGCAAGGATGCTCTTGTAGAAGTAGTAAGCATGGAACGTTCTTGTAATTACCTTAATGTCTCATAACGCTCCGTTCTATTTCTCTGCTTCAGCTGGAAAAAGACAGTGCGGCGTCGGAGCCCTACCTGTGTTTGTCTGACTTTGTGGCGCCCGTAGACAGCGGCTTGGAAGATTACATTGGAGTGTTTGCTGTGGGAGTGTTTGGTGCAGAGGAACTGAGTCAGCAATTTCAGACTCAGGGAGACGACTACAACAGCATCATGGTCAAAGCTTTGGCTGACCGACTGGCTGAGGTACAGGAGAGACCATAATACTTATTAAGAAGATCCACACTTTGCATTTCATGTGTTCAAGTTGTCAACTTTAGAAATTTTTTTTATTACTTTATTGCTATCTTAGTACATATCTTATCTTTGATATTGACATTACTTATCAGTGACATTGCCCCCCCCCCCCCCAAAAAAATACCTATGTATATGTCCAATTAAAATTAAATGCCATAATCTCACCAAAACAACAACAAATAAGTAAATGAATGAATTCCACATAATATACAAAGTTGGCCTTCATTTAATTGACAATTCCAGCCCTTCTATCTTCATACACAATTGCCTCACAAAAATCGTCTGGATATAAGTTATTGAATTTGACTTTTTATCTCTAATAGCAAAGTCAATTTTTCCATTTTCGGGTTAATTTTTCAAATGACATATATACAGGTCACCAAGCTGGACTCCCTCAACACCTTGACTGCGCCTAGAAATTCTGTCCATGAAGATTATGAACAGAATCGTTGACAAAGGGCTATATGTATATATATATATATGTGTGTATATATGTGTGTGTATATATGTGTATATATGTGTGTGTATATATATGTGTATATATATATGTGTATATATATATGTGTATATATATATATAAACAATTCTTGTTGACAGAGACCTGCAGAGTCTTTGCGTCTTTGCATACATTTATTTTATCTTTTTTATCCACTACTTTCAGATGAACTCCATGTTCATGTGTGCACACATCACAACATTTTTTTTTTTCATGAGAGGCGCCCTTCCTGACGCATCCATAGTGATCTTCTGCTTTATTTCTTCAGGCATTTGCAGAGGAGCTTCATGCTCGTGTGCGGAAGGATCTCTGGGGCTACAGTGGTGATGAGTCTCTGCAGGCCTCAGACCTCCACAGGATTCGCTATCAGGGCATCAGACCAGCCGCAGGCTACCCAAGCCAGCCTGATCACACTGAAAAGATCACAATGTGGAAGCTGGCTGGTATACAGGAAAAGACCGGTAAGTGTAGAAGTCCCTTCATGGAGATTCTGATCTCTCCTCATTAGATATAGGGCTGAAAAAAGCTAAGTCACTGCCAGGTAACTACCCGCAACAATCAAACACAAAAAAATACTAGCGAAATCCCAAAGTGACAGAATAGTGCAGAGCACCAGACAAGGCTAATAAGGGTCTCTTTGTTTCGGTTAAAATGTGCACTAAACATGCAGACTGAGACGTCGTGAAAGACTGATGTCCGTCCGCATGCAAGGGAACTGTGGTGCGTTTTGCTTGAGCTCAAACTTGAATGGCAGTGTTGAAGTAGCAACACAAAGCTCTGCTAACGTGGGGTAATCTAAGGCAGGGGGTATCAAACTTGTTTTCACCTTGGGCCACGTCACAGTTTTGGTAGTTATTATACACAGTATAGCGATGTCCGATAATGGCTTTTTTTATGACATATGCCGATAACTCTCAATTTCTGATTCCGATATCAGTCCGCCCAAAATATCGATACCGATACGTGTAAGATCACATATCCTCTGTCGTGGAATTAACGCATTTGTTGTGAAGATGATGGACACAGCACTGGCAAGTAGCTTCTTGGTGTGGCTGTTAACAACGTTGTACAACTTCAGTAAGCAAACGTCTGAGTAATAATTGCGATTGGACATGGCAACTCCACAAGTTTGGTGAATCCGGCGTCTTGTACGATAGAAAAGGGCTGGATTTCCAAAGTGATACGATTGATGGCTTTCGGCTCGGGGTGGTCTCTGTTGTATTTTTGTTTTTTCTCGGTTGACGCTTTAAGGACCAATTGGGTTTTTCTGCCGTGCCGCCTGTCCCTGTTGCTTCTTCTCATTAGTTTGCTGCACAAATGCCGTGTATCTTTCTGAATGAATCATCCTGAGGTGGGAGACTAGTTTGGAAGTTTTGGTTCCGCCATGCATAACCAACACTTTGCAGTCATCAAAAATCGCAAGTTCAATATCCGAAGAAGACACTTGGAAATAATTACAAACTATACACATGCAAATCAAACAGAAGAAAATGATTTCCTGTAGCGACCCCTGATGGGATGAGCAGGGATAAGCCGAAAGGAAAAGAAGAAGAAGATGGAACGTTAGTCAGGCATGGAGCGAGTGAGCTTGTTACTGCAGGAACTCAGGCTTGTTTACACGCTTCACGACGCGGTTGTATGAGGTCATCATTGTTGCGCCGATAAATATCTTAGGAGCCCTTAGGCCTATATTTGTACTGCATTCTTTTAAATTGGCTTTCATTATAGGGAAAAAAAACAAACAATAACGATATTTACAGATATTCGGTGGCCCTGGGATATGCCCGGGATAAACCGCACCTGCTAAATTTTAGGAGGAAAAAAATAGATATAGGCTGCATAAGCCACATTGTAACATGGCATATTTAGCACACAGGAAGATTTGTTTTAAAGTTTTGGTTAAATAAACAGAACAGTGTCTGTAATATGGCTAGTTAAACAACAGCCTACCAGAAAAGGCATTCACCATCGTCATCCTCTTCCCTCTGGGAACTAAGACCACTCAAGTTGTCTTCTACAGCGTCACAATTAAACAGGCTCATGATTCCTTCGTCACACACCTTGTCATTCTCTCACTCTCTTTCGTTGTCGTTTTTTGAGTCACTTTTGTCTTGAGCCGTTAGCCATTTAGCTTGGGCTACAGCTCTTGATCACGCAGCTTTCTGAAACTTGTTGTGGACGGGAGGCGGTCCAAACAAGCTGTTGTAATTCTACACGTGATCAAACTTACTTCAGATGTGTCAGAGACCTCTGCATAAGACTTGAAAAGGCGATATTAGCTTCCACTTCACTCGTCTATGTCACTACTTCCACTACTAAGCATAATGGGAAATGTAGTTTTTCGCCATGATATAGCTGTATCAACTGTACATTATATATTTCTTACTTTCTTTCTCTGAGGGTTATTTTCAGTAATTATTCAGTGACATTTTTCATTGTATTAAAAAAAAAAAAGTAAACTTTGGATGATGTGTTGATTGATCAGGAGGGTGTACCAGCCAATGTTTAAAAAAATAAAATAAAAAAAATTATTGTTTGTAATATGTGTACAATTTTGGATTTTTGTGTAAGAAACTGAAAAATACATTTCAGAGCCACACATGATCTTGTTTTATTTGGTACTGGTATGGTTATGTTTATGTGCTCAGGTATTGCTCTGACAGAGTCGCTGGCCATGACTCCCGCAGCCTCGGTGTCTGGACTTTATTTCTCCAACCCCCAGGCCTCATACTTTGCTGTTGGAAAAATCACCAAAGAGCAGGTGAAACAAAATACATGCACTTTGCACATTAGTTTCCCGACATACATCGGCTGTACGGTGACAAAGGCTGTTCCGGGACACCGATGGACCACAGATTTGTTGAATTTTGGGGGAAAAAAACCTGTCATGTAATAAGAACTAATAACGTTCCCGTGTCAAGAGACACTGCATGGACATAACGGCCGGTCGGCGCTAGCATAGCAAGCTACCGAGCTAAATAGTTAGCGTCTCCAACTTTCTTCTTCTAAGCTCTAAAAGGAAGTGTTTCAAACAGTGCCAGGAAGAAATACAAAGAAGCCTAAATCTTACCACTTCCACACAAAATGAGAGGAGAACCTTTTTTTTTTTCCTGGCGATCCCAGCCGTGGTGTGTCGCCCGCGCTCTGCTAGCTCAATAGCCATTCTCCATGCAATGTGAAAGGTAATGTAATCTAACTTCATGTCTCATAACATTACTGATGCCCAGCGACCAGAATACTACATTATTATTTTGGGGAAAACCGCTATATAGCAATATTGGAACTGCGATATAGCGAGGGACGACTTGCAATGTCATTTTTACATTTTTCTGTGTAAATAAAATAAGCATCCTAATTTAGATGCTCCACTGTCCTGTATCATGTTTCATAGTTTGATATGGAACTATGTCGAACGATGTGTTGCCTTTTTAATTTCTCTTTTTTTTCCCTATCAGGTGGAGGATTACTCGAGGAGGAAAAAGATAAGTGTGGAAGAGGTTGAGAAGTGGCTGTCTCCCATCCTTGGTTACGACAGTGAAGCGTAGAACTCCACCGCACCTACAAAGAACTGGGGCACAAACCAATTTGATTTTCAGTCCAACCATTCTGCTGAAGAAATACACAAACTTAAAGTATCCTTTTCATTTTTTTCACTACTCTTTATACTATGCCCTATCTGATTTCACAAGTACTCTATGAGTATACTTTCTATTTTAAGTATACTATCACTTCATTTCACTTATGGTGAAGAATTTGCTTGAATTTGATCTTCTGCAGTGGGGTGATTATGTGAGGCAAGGGTGTCCAAAGGAAATTTTTTTAATTGGCCTGCTGCGGCACGTTCTAAAAATATAATTTGTATTTATTTTTTAAATGTAATGTATCTAAAAAAAATAAAAAGAACAGCAACAATTTAAAATCTGCAGTAATTATGCAAGAGTAAAGTCAAAATGTTAAAAGAAAAAAATCTGAGAATAATGTAATATTATGAGGAAACATCATTTTAGTAGCATGAGGTTCAAATGTAACTGTCAAAACATAATGAAAAAATTTCATATGTACCAGAAGAACATTTACAAGAAGAAAATGTGAAATAATTGGAACATTTTGGAAAAAAACAGCAGAAATGGAAAACAAAACAGCTTTATTTCACAATAATATATTAAAGTTGTATGTTAACGAGACAAATATTGCACTTTTATGAGAATAATTAATAGATATGAGGAAAAATAATTCCGGCCTGCGATTGGCTAGCGATCCCGCCTCTCACCCTAAGTTAGCTTGGATAGGCTCCAGCACGCCCCGCGACCCTTGTCAAGATAAGCTGCATAGAAAATGGATGGAGGGAAAATAATGCCATTTTAGTAGTGTGGAGTTGAAATATTAAAGAAAAATGGTTATATTTTTTAAAAGTATTTTTAAAAGAAACAAACAGCAGAATAAAGGAAAAGGAAAAAAGTTACAATATTTAATAATAGATAATTTAAAGTCAAAATATGAGACTGGAGTCATATTTTAAAAAGTGTTTTTAAAAGAAACAAACAACAGAACAAAAAAAAGGAAAAAAGATACAATATTTAATAATAGTTAAGTTAAAGTCAAAATATGGGACTAGAGACATATTTTGAAAATAAAATTTACGACGCTTATTCAAGAAAAAAGTGTAAATATTTGAAAAATTATTTTTTAAAAAAAGCAAAAATGGGAAAAAAGAGTAAAGTAGATACTTTTTTCCACTTACTTCTTAGCATATTGACATGTGTTGCATTACAAAAATGATCACAGTGGTCCTTTCATTCTTTTACTAAGTGGCCCTCGCTGGAAAGTTTGGACACCCCAATCTAAGGCTAGGTTGACTCTAAAAATGGTTCAGAAATGTCATATTTTACTAATCAAATATTTTTTATTATTTTTATATTTCTCATATCTTATAAGTAAATTGCAAAGTGGAAAGAATGCATTTGCAAAGTAGGTCAAACAATGTATGTTTTTTATTTCATGGCCAAGTAAGAATCCAGAACTTGGACCGGTCCTATTTGTCCGAAATCTTTCACTTCTTGTACTTTTGTGGCAAGCATGCTAAAGCTTTGAGAACAGGTTCAGCTTGCCAAGCGGTTATTATATCCCACCGGGGGAGATTTATCATGCAGTATTGTTATGTGAGTGTTCAATTTATAACAAAAAAAACCATGTTCCCTTTTGGCATTCATACTACCAGTGCCATATTTCTGATGTGCCTTACATCGTATGACTTAAAAAAAGGAATAAAATACTTTATCTCTGTACAGTGTGTGTGGTGTAGCTATCGCTGGTGTGCAACACAAATGACATAGAATTTTCCATTGGAGATTAAAATTTGTCGAACAACACATACTCGCTTAGAGATAAGGAGCAAGCGATTTATTGCAGAGAAGCATTCAAGTGATATGGGCTGTTCACCCGCCTATCAAAAGTTTAAGACTGCAGCCAAAATCTTGGCTCTTTATGGCAAAAAAAGAACTTTGAAACTGGTCGGATTGTTGCGCTGCATAAGCAAGACCTCCTGAGAAAAAAGGTATCCTTGATGGTCCTGATGGTTTCCTAATGAGAGGTTTTGCCATTATAATCTGGGGGCCTTTTTTCTTCAATGCAACAATGGAGCTTCAGGTTGTGCAGGGGCGTCAAACGGCAGCTGGCTATGTGAAGATGTTGCACGGACGGGTTTTGGGTTTTTCTGAGCTGTGGTCTTAAACCTGTGATCAGCTAGTTTGATCAGCCTATTTCGGTTTGCTGGTTGTTTGACATTTTTTGTGTCACTCCCATTTCTTTCTTTTGCTTTTTGAAGCTCGACTTAGAGCCGCCTTAAAATCCATCAAAATGTAAATTATTTTACTTCTTCAGCTAGTCAGTTGTCAAAGTGAGGTCAATGATTTTATTTTTGCTGTAGAAAACATTACATTTTGACGAAAAATGAACATGAGAGCATTTTAGAATTGATTTGCAGGCATTTACGTGTAGACGTGTAGCACGATTTAGAAGAGCAGCTTTTGTTTGAACCCGCCCATGTGAGTTACAGCTTTGTTTTGTTACCCAAGTGTGTTCTATTGCATTATTTTTTCAATCAATTAATCGCACCAAAAGTCTATAGAGGTTCACACAGGGCAGTGGTTCTCAAATAGTGGGGTGCGACCCCCTGCGGGGGCGTGGTGAACTGTCAGGGAGTACTTTTCATGTTAGTGTAAACCTGCCAATATGTCCAAATTTATTAGACTCGACATTTGACTCTTGAATACACTTCACAGCTCTCCATTTTGTTGCATTTTCCTGGTTTCAGTTTCAAATTCTGTTTGTACAGTGCAGATCAATAAATAGTTAAGGGTGCGATAACATTTCTGGTCCCTAGAGGGGGGTGTGACAGAAAATAACTGAGAACCACTGACAGATGGTTACGGTAGGTTATTCCTGTATGGACTGCATTTAGAGGTGAAAACAACATGAAAACCATAGAGCTGTCTTTGGGTGAAGAACAAGCATTTGTGAATGTGAGAATATAGGAGCCAGTTGATGTGGTTCTGGCATCAAGTCCGAATGCTGCATGGATGCCTCCCTGGTGAGGTGTTCCGGGCATGCCCAGCCGAGAGAAGGCCCCGGAAGACCGAGGACACGCTGTCTCACAGCTGGCTTGGGAACGCTTTGTTGTCCTCCTGTTGGAACTGGAGGAGATGGCTGCAGACCGGGAAGTCTGGACTTTCCTCCTCCTGCCCTCGCAACCCGGACTCTGATAAGTAGAAAAAGATGGATGGATGGGATCTCATAATTATGATTTTTCCTTTTCTCGTAATTCCCACTTTTTATCTCATTTAAATTTTTTCTCATACTTTGACTTTTTAATTTCAGATTAAAAATTCTCTTAAAAATATCTTATACTTCGGACATTTAATCTCATAATTGCGATTTTTTAATATCGTAATTTGACTTTTACATGGGTATGAATGTGAGTGTGAATGCTTGTTTGTCTGCCCTGCGATTGGCTGGCGACCAGTCCAGAGTGTACCCCGCTTCCCGCCCCAAGTCAGCTGGGATAGGCTCCAGCATACCCGCGACCCTAAAGAGGATAAGCGGTATAGAAAATGGATGGATGGATGGATGGACTTTTAAAGTCAGTCTTTTAATATCATTTAAAAAATCATGAGATTAAAAAGTCATAATTATGAAATAAAAAGTCAATTCTGATTAAAATCATAATTATACCATACTTTTGACGTTTTAGCTCATAATTATTACTATTAGTCTCATAATTTTGATTTATCATTTTTATCTTGTAAATTCACTTTTTTATCTCATAAGTACGACTTTCTCATAATTTTGACTTTCCTATCTCATAATTATGACTTTTTTAGCTCATAATTTTGATTTATCTCATAATTTTTATCTTGTATTTGTAACTTTTTGTCTCATAGTTATTACTTTTAATCTCATACCTTCGACTTCTTATTATTTTTGTCTCGTAAATTCAACTTTTTATCTCATAAGTACGACTTTCTCATATTTTTGACTTTCCTATCTTGTAATTATGACTTTTTTCATCTCATAATTTCGACTTTTTGTCTCACGATTATGACTTTCCGATTTTGTGATGATGATTTTTTGATCTCATAATTATGACTTACCTTTGGGATATTTTTTTTTCCGTTCCATTGCGGAGAGGGGCTTTCATATTAACATCCGTCGATGACAAATTGTGGGAGGGAGAGTAAAGAAAGAGCCTAAAACAGTAAAACTGTTTACAGGGGCGTACCCCATCAGACATTTGACCTGAAGACATGTACCCCCTACTCCTGCATACATAAAATAAACAAACCTTTTATTAATTAGGTCGGAATATTCAACATAATGTAATAAATGTTATAGTAATTTGGGGTCAAGATGTCATATTTTGCATGGTACTTTTTGTTATTTTTTCATGCAAAGAATCAATTAATTGGTTAATTAATTGACAGGTTTGCACTGTGCGGGGATTGGAACACCAATATAAATGAACTCTTGAAGATTACACTCTTAATGTACAAAAAGAATCATCATCAAATGTACAAAACATCCTGTACTGTCCTTTCTGCTCTGTTCTCCTTGCGCCGTGAGGCGTTCAGACGCACTCGTAATTGAGAGTGCTGCGCCTTAATTGTTCCCATTTCGGGAATCTAGGGCCTGAAACAAGTGTTGAGGACGTCATTTGCCGAAAAAGTGCGCTACAGCGCGCGCGCACACACACACACACACACACACCTGTGCAGCTCCGCCCATCGTGCGCGCGCGCCAATGACAGCACGGCTTCGCTGGTCGTCGGCTTTAAACCCGCGTGCGCGCGCACACTGCGACAGCGCGAGCCGTCCCACGGTGACGGCGAACCATGGCTGATGGAGGAGAAGGCGAGGATGAAATCCAGTTTCTGCGAACCGTAAGTCAGGACTGTGTGGCTCAGAATGGCGTCTGCGCTGCGAGTGCGAGTGCGTGTACGGGCAGCCGCTTTGCCGCAACGTCGGCGGCGGTTCCGCGCGGAGCTGCGTGCCTCGGATGAGCGGGTGGCGGAGGGATGCGCTGCGGTGCGTGCGCGTGCGGGGCTCCGCGAAGGCGTCCCGACGGGTTCGTGTGTTGGGTGGATGCGGGATGGACGCGGACGGGGCGCAGTGCGGTGCTGAGAGTCAGCACAAAACTCTGCTGCATCCGCTTGTCTCGCCGCCTCTTCCCGTGAAATGCGATTTGCTGTGTAAAAAAAAAAAAATCATAATAAAGTTAACTCCGGATGAACTACTACAGAAATCCTCCACTTGCAAAATTGCTGCGTTTTCAACGTCTCCTTACCGCCAGGCCCAGTGTGACATGCACGGCTCCCAGTCCCACTATGACAGCTTTGGGGGAACTGAGCGCCCAGTGAGCTCCACCGCATAAACCAAACCGGATCTGCTAATGCAATCATGTTTTGGGGTGCATAGAAGTACACAGTTGCATATACGAGGTCCGAATCGATTGCCCCCCATAAATAAATTCAATTAATCCTTTCCAGAAAGCCAAACATGTTTTTAAAGTTTAAAATTGCAATTTTACACACAGAAACCAATTCAAGAAGTCGTTACTTGGTACATTGCGGTTCAAAAATACCCTCGCTCTTTGGCAGGAACCGTTTCGTGGTTCCATACAGTTTGTTCATTCGTTCATTTTCTATACTGCTTATCCTCATTAGGGTCGCGGGGATGCTGGAGCCTATCCCAGCAGACATCCCCCTTGCCCCTGGGCAAGGGGCGGGGTACACCCTGGACTGGTCGCCAGCCAATCGCAGGGCAGACAAACAACTATTCAAACTCTAATGGACAATTTAGAGCGGCCAATGAAGCTAACATGCATGTTTTTGGAATGTGGGAGGAAAGCGGAGTACCCGGAGAAAACCCACACACGCACGGGGAGAACATGCAAACTCCACACAGAGATGCCCAACGGAGATTTGAACCCAGGTCTTCCAGATCTCCTGACCGTGTGGCCAATGTGCTAACCACTCAGCCACCGTGCGGCCCATGCAGTTTATTATCAGTGAAAATAAAGGATATTTAAGCAAATCGGTTATATTTTCAAGCCCAAATTAAACACAGTAGAGCAAAAAAAAAAATGGCTAAACCAAAATACATTTACAGTGGAACCTCAAAATACGAAATTATTTGGTTTCTGGAGGGGCTTTGAATTGGTTCCAGCCCCCTCCAAAACAGTCGTATAATTATGTACCCACCGGAAAGAAATATGTTCATTATTGGCAACATCTTCATTTACCTGTGCATGAATGTTAAAAAACAATGAGACAGTAATAAAAATCTATGAAAATAAATAATAAATGTTGTTATGAATAATGACACTTGACCTTTCGGGTCGAGGAGAAGGCGGTGGTGAACAGAGGTTTGACAGATGGCGGAAATCATACGTAAGTTTACATACTGTAACTTAATTTAAATGAGTACAATACATTACATATGAAAATTAACACTATCATTTTTTGTGTTTTCATTTTTAACAATGGACGGGAGCTTCTCGGGACGCTGAGCAAAGGGATGCCGTGATTGGCCATCAGTAGGAGGAAGAGGATGATGGGAGATAACCGAGATAACCAATGGGAGGGAAGCGTCTTCTTCTTCTTTGGTTTTACGGTGGTTGGCACGGTGGTTGGTGGTTGGCATCCATTACTTTGGTGCATCGCCACCCCAGGGGAGGGCAGCTCGTATGGCGAAGCGGTACATTCAAAAATCGCAGCGGCACTTTTAATTTTCATTTTTGGATTTTGAATATTTTTTCGTTAAATGCAACAGAAACATCTTCGAAACCCAATTCGTATTATGAGTTTTTCATATAATGCATATGTTTTCATAGGTCGAGGTTCCACTGCATAAGCCATGAAGGCCACCATTCAACTTGTGAATGTAGTACTGCACATTGGCCACTAGGTGTCAGTAATTGGTCGGTGAGACAATCACCAGACTTGGCCCGCTTTGTTTGCAGGTTTAAATGATCTCACAGCAGGTACAATAATAATAACTATAATAATTAGGGAAGCTCTGATCAGGATTTTTGTTTAGGGGTCATTTGAGGGAGCCACTGTCGTCGTGCTGGCGTGCGTGATCGTGTGCGGCGTGGTCACGACCGAGAGTAGCCGTTATTTCTTGCAATAAAAAGCTTGTGGCTCAAACACCTCCTCGTGTCTGTGCAGACATCACAGTATGTAAGATATTCAATCACTTTAATATCGATCTGCAGATGAAACGGCTAATTTGTTATGACTATATACAGTATTCTACTGTACATGGGCTACCAAAAGGTGCTGTAGATTCTCAGAGAACATGACACATGCAAACTGATCCATGATCCCTGGTATGCCATAAACATGCCCAACATCATGGTAGGAGAAACATGCCCATATCATGATGTCTTCACTGTGTACTGTGGCTTGAATTCAGAGCTTGGGGGTCGTCTGACAAACTGTCTGCAGTCCTCGGACCCAAAAAGAACAATTTACTCTCATCAGTCCACAAAATGTTCCTTTTTAGGCCAGTTGATGTGTTCTTTGGTGAATTGTAACCTCTTCTGCACATGCCTTCTTTTTAACATAGGGACTTTGGGGGGGATTCTTGTAAATTAGCTTCACACAGATGTCTTCTGTCACAGTACTTTGAGGTAACTCCAGACTGTCTCTGATCATCCTGGTGGTGATCATTGGCTGAACCTTTGTCATTGTGGTTATTCTTCGATCCATTTTGATAGTTGTCCTCTGTTTTCTGCCACGTGTCTCGGGTTTTGCTCTCCATTTTAGGGCATTGGAGATCATTTTAGCTGAACAGCCAAAAACGTTTTGCACCTCTTCATAAGTTTCCCACCCTCCAAAAAAACGTTTTAATCGAAGTACACTGTTCTTCTGAACAATGTCCTGAACGACCCATTTTCCTCAGGCTTTCAAAGAGAAATGCACGTGTAACAAGTGCTGGTTTCATCCTTAAATAGGGGCCACCTGCTTCACGCCTGTTTTTTCACTAAATTGATCACTGATCACCGATTGAATGCCACACTGCTATTTTTTTAACACGCCCCTTCCAACTAATTGCCCAATTACACAGCCGTAAGAGCGTGCGTATCACGAATGCTGGGTTTTGTTTGTTTTCTGAGAATCCACTGCACCTACTGGTAACTTGTTTGCCACGTAGCAATAAAAAATATACTAATACCAGTACTTAATCGTGACATTGGACTGCTATTATTTTGAACACTACTGCAGTGGCTCCAAAACTATTTTTGCCGCGCCCCCTTTTGGAGCAAAAATGGTTTTCTTGTCTTGTCTTTCAGAACATCTTACTAAATGTGATCGCTTCTGGCAAGTCGTTCATGATAACAGACGCGATGCATAACAGAAACGGACTGCGTCTCGAATGTAGTGCCACCAGGGGGTAGGAGAGGGAGTGTGAGTACACCATTAGTCTAGGAGTAGGAGTATTAAGAGTATCTTTTGCAGGAGTCAAGGTGAGGCTTTCCAATCGATGAATAACCAATTTAATTGACTTTGTGCCATGTGAAGAGCTTCCTCGGCCTGTCTGTTCTAGAGGTCGCCGCACTACACAACTAGACTACTCTGCGCTGCATAAACCAATTACCAAGTACTGAGGAGTGCACCAGTTTTTGTCAAGGGTGGTTTGGAGTTTCCCTTCAAAGTAAGGGTAATGGCGTATTTGACAGCCTTTTGAGCTGCTCACTGGATCCACCAAACCACACTCCTACACGGGCTGTGCATGAGTGTGGCGATGGTGCTGCAAGGCTGCAGAGCGTTGGAGTGTGCAGGAGATTAGATGAAGCCTCCTGGGTTACGTGCAGGGATCGTGTTGGTAATTCCAGACGTGGAGTGTCTGAATGAGAACAGAGAAATATGCCCCTTTTGAATCCAAAGTGATTTTGCCCTAATGCTTGGTTTAATCAAATGTTGACAAACTGAGCAGGGACTGGCGTGGACTTTTGGTGTGAAGGTTGGCCTGCAGTATAGGCAGCGCATATGCATGACGTAATGTGTTGTCCATTCTTGTAAGGTAATATTTATTATAATCGATTGGTTAGTTGCAGATGTTGAGTAAGCAGTGAAGAAGAATGTAAAATTGGAGGGCTTTCTTTGTTTTGGAGTGGTTTCCTTCTGATGTTTGTGCCAGTGAAATGATGACAATATTTTTTACAGCATTTTTTTCTAAAAGAGGGGTGTCAAGGGAACTACGTGACGGTTGAAAGCTGAATAAACTGGAAGGGACCAACACAAGAAGGAGAGAAGCCTACAAAGAACAATATGCACTGGAAATTACACAAAGGCTGGTGACGAGCTAATTTTTTGTAGTCGTATGACTGGTAAGTGATTATAAATGCTGCTTCAAACAATTTATTTATTTGTAAAGTTGACAGCTTCAGTCTCCAGACACAACCTTCTCAATGAAAGTGGACATGATAAGCTTTGTCGCCGGTTGCCGTTTCTACGCCGCTGTTGTTGCTGGAAATAGCGTGAGCTCCTATTGGGCTACGTGAAATCATTGCTCCGATGAAAGAAGGTCCGGTAATGTTTGAAATCATTAAACTAGTGCACGATACTGTAAGTATTACATTATAACTAATTTCAACTAATTGCCCAATAGCACAGCCTGAAGAGCGTGCATTTCATGAATGCTGGGTCTTGTTTTCTGAGAATCTACTGCACTTGCTGGTAACTTTTTTGCCATGTAGCAATAAAAATATACTCATAACGGTGATTCATCTGGTTAGTCACATTGCACTGCTGTTATCAGAACACTGCTGTAAGTGGGAAAAGGCAGGAGGCAGAGCTGGAAGGTAGCACAGATGGAGATGCTGAGGTTCTCTTTGGGTGTGACCAGGATGGACAGGATCAGGAATGAGCACATCAGAGGGACAGCACATGTTAGAGATTTCGGAGATAAAGTCAGAGAGGACAGACTGAGATGGTTTGGACATGTCCGGAGGAGAGATAATGACATGAAGGTGACATGAAGGTTGTTGGCGCAAGAGAAGAAGATACAGAAGACAGGGTTAGATGGAGGCACATGATTCGCTGTGACGACCCCTGAAGGGATAAGCCCAAAGGAAAAGAAGAAGACCTGTAAGTGGGAAAAGTGAGAGAATTTGCGCGTTTGTAAAATTTGAAATTCTTCAAAATTGTGTTTTTTAAAAGCACGGGGCAGGATGGATCCCTTCCAAAACTCAACGTTTTTTTACACAGTAGAGTTCATATCCTACAGACAGCTCCCCGTACCCCCTATCATTCAAGAACTCTCATTTATTTGGATGCAGCCCATCAACATGAGCTGTCATCATTATGTAAACAGCATCTGATTCTAGACTGCCATTGAAAATGATCTCCCTACCACAAGTGAAGCATTGCACGCCATTAAATATCCAGCAGACCAGTACATTAATCCCAGCTCTCCAGTGAAAGGAGCGTGGCAGCAGCAATTTTGTAATCCTGTTTTAAAAAGATGTGCAGAACAGGCTCATTAAAGCCAACCATGCAGTAATAATTGCTCATCTTTCATGCAAAAAAACAATCATTCTTTCTGGAAAAGAGACCAGCTCCCAAAATAAAAGAAAAATAATTGTACAACTCCACTTAAGAAATATGGTAGTGATGAGTTTGGAGTGGACTGGCAACACGAACTGCAGTCATTACTAAGCTTTAGCTTCTTGAATGGGAACCTCTGCTTATGCGTGAAAGTAAGTGTTCCATTTCACAGGTGAATGAATTATTTAGGATAGTTATTAGTGGAGGAAGTCTTTCAGGCAAGTGGTCCAGAGATTTGTATCGGGCATTTATTGTCCCCCAGAGGAAGACTCCCACTGAGACCCAATGCCGATAGATGGCTTTCGAAGCCGATCGCAAAAACCGATCAACTGTGGCTAGTACTATTGCAGCCTGCAGAGCCGGTGTGCGGTGTAGTGTCCTGGTCTAATGCCTTGGGTGGTGTCTCCCTCCCCCTTTTCGTCACCCTGTGGGGCGTACCCAAAATGTCTGGCGTGTGAAAAATGTATGCCGTTTGTGGGAACGATGTAAAGTTTGCAGCCTGCAAAACATGCCACGAAAAATACCTTGTGGGGGTAGCGCGTTAAAAGGCTTTAATTTACTACGGCATTTGAAGAACAAACACTTGACATAGTATTGGTGAGTTTACGAGGAACCGCTACCTGCAAGTCCTGCTAGAGTACTCTCACATGCAAAGTCTTCTTAAAGAAGGCATCTCATCCTCTGTAAGTTTCACGAGGGATATATGTATGACTCGTGTATGTAACTAAAATAGGTTTTTGTCTACATGAAGGGGATTTTATGGTTTTTTTTATATTATATAGCAAATAGTTAGGGTGCAGCCTGGAATTCTGAAAAAAATGGTCACCCCCTTTTTTAAAAAAATAATTACTAGGCATGTCCGATAATATCCGGCCATTGATATAATTGTCCCAATATTGGCAGAAAAATGTAATATTGGTAGATATTGGTATTTGTTTTTTCCCAGGAAATGTTGGTGCGGGTGTGAGGGAAGCCAGTTTTGTTTAGCTTTCCAGGCAAGCATCAGGCAGAATGTACGGGCAAATTTAGGAAGTGGGCATCGACAGCTGTCCGGAAGTCCTCGGGAGAGCTTGTGAGTGTGACCAATCACAGCAAACCTTTGGGGCGGGAGGCATTAATCCCAAGGAAGCACTGCAGGAAGAGGTGCAGAACCTGGAAGATCTAGAAAGCTTTCTGTGCGGGTTATTGTGTGTAGCTGCTCTATAGGAGTCCAGAAGTCAATTCAAAGGCCCGAAAATTAGTATAATACCGTAGGTTCCCTGTATGAGCAAACTACTAAGGTGAGACTATGGCATCGCTACTATGACTGATAATATGAAAATGGCAGTGCACGAGGCAGGATTGGAACAGGACATCAAGTGCTTTTTGCACACTATAAACCTTGCAATGCAATATGAACTCGTTTTTCCCAGAGTCACTCGCCCGATCAAAACAAACTGCAGCATCATGAGAACTATAGTTTTTGGAGTATGAACATAACACTAATCTACTGCATTCTGCAATCTATTTTATGTGTCAAGTAGTATCCCCATAGCAGACAATGGATAGTTATTAGGTGCCATTTTTTTATCCATGCACTGGAATCAAGGGAATTTCTCCTTTGACAGCAATAAGGGACTCATTCCTTTTAAAACTCAAGATGCATGGCTGCACCCTTTGGAAAGTATAGCCCAGATGCTAGTTTGTGCGAGTGTAAAACGTACTGTGCCCATTCTGCCAGTTCAACGTTGTCCTAAATTCATCAAGGGAGCAATGGAGAGCTCCATGTAAGGCCATGCTGGCCGGGCTTGGCAGAGAGTGACTGCAGTTGTTTAGAGCAGGCCAGGAACCCAGTAGGAGAAGACTATTACCCAATGTGGCAAACAAAACGCTTACCAGTGATGCTTATATTTCAGAATATTACACATGTTTTTGGGCATGTATGTAAAGATACACTTTAATAGTTGCTGAGTGTCTGCGTGTCCCTGTTACTAGTTCACACATACAGTAGTGTTCAAAATAATACCTAACCAGATTCATCACTGGTATTATACCACGACAGTAAATATTACTTGAGTGATTCACAGGATCGCCAAATCCTAGAAACAAAAAAGTTTGTACAAAATAATTTTGTCTGTTAAGTCACTGGCAGACACTGCTATTTTTTTTTGAAAGACCCCTTTCAACTAATTGCCTAATTGCACATCCTTAAGACCGTGCGTATCATGAATGCTGGGTCTTGTTTGTTTTCTGAGAATCTACTGCCCCTACTGGTAACTTGTTTGCCATGTAGCAGTACAAATATACTAATACCAGTGCTTCATCTGGTTAGTCACGTTGCACTGCTATTCTTTTGAACGCTACTGTAGTTACCCTCAGATGGTTCCATCTGGCCCGTGGCAATGGTTTGTCTGGTTTGGCTGTCTCCGAAAACTGTATATGTTAAATGACACGCACGGAAGTTCTGCTCCTGTTGCTTTAAGTTCCATGGAAGCCTTTGCTGTGCTTCCGACATTCTGTAACTTGGTCCTTGCTGCCTGGTTAACTCACATGTACAAACACTGTTTTGGGAGAAGTCCGTGTGGCTTAGAACACGGCCTGTAGTGGGGACCACGAGGAACGTGGTGGTCCGATGTGCCTTGGCGGGAAGAGAGTCCTTTTTTTTTAATTTTTTTTTATACAAAACCGCAAGGGGTCAATAGAAACGGCAATGCCTGCTCCCAGAGTGCAATACCCAGCGGAAGTAGATGCTGCAGCCATAAAGCTGTCAGTCAGTGAAGTCATCCGGCAGCTGAGAAGCCTCAAAGGACATATTTCACTGATGTCATTATCTAAGTGCAGGAAGTGTATTGTGATGCGGAAACAGTTTACTGCAGATGTTCCAAGTGTTCTTGCGTTCACTAACCGTGTGCTATTTTTTGGCTGGCACGTTTTTTCTTGTTGTCTGTGTGGCCGTGCAGCAGACCAACATGAAGGCCAAAGAGGCGTTTCAACAGGTTATTTGGTGTTGTTTGATGGCATCAACGAGGTAGTGCCCTATGAAATCCTTCATTCATTTTCTATGCCGCTTATCCTCAGCAGGGTCGCGGGTCCTATGAAATCTTTTTTTTTTTCTCCTAAATTTCTTTTAATTTTTTTTTACAAATTAATTTTTTTTCATTTTACTTTTTAGAATTTTTTTAATATATTTTTTTTACATTTTACATTTACTTTACCAGCACAGTCTGTGCTTTTTGGGTTAATGAACGTGTCCATCAATTACGTTTACGTTTATTGATGCAGGCTGCACGGTGGTCAAGTGGTTAGCATATTGGCCACACAGTCAGGAGATTTGGAAGACTTGGGTTTGAATCTCTGTGTGGATTTTGCATGTTCTGTGCGTGTGTTTTCTCTGGGTACTCCGGTTTCTTCCTACATTCCAAAAACATGCATGCAGGGTTAATTGGAAACTCTAAATTGTCCATTAGAGTGTGAATGCTTGTTTGTCTGCCCTGCGATTGGCTGGTACCCCGCCTCCTGCCCAAAGTCAGCTGGGATAGGCTCCAGCATACCCTTGAACCTAATGAGGGTAAGCGGGATAAAAAATAGATGGATGGATACGTGATCGGTCGATTTTGCCGAGTAAAGAAATTGATGTAGCCTGGCTCACTTTTTTAATTCTACAAAATGCCGGTGCTTGTGATTAAGGTCGTTCTAATTTCATTATTAATATAGGATACTTTTTATGTCAACTTTATTTTGTTTGCACAATTAGACATGATGTGACGAACAGTGCTCTTATTGTGAAGGCCAGACGTGTGTTCTGTGTGTGTTGAGAATGTTTGTTCTCGATTGAGACAAGCTAGGCGCGAGAATAAACGTCACACACACACACCAGCTGCACTAGCATGCTCTGCTAAACTAAGCTAACCCCACTAGCCTCCATTCATGGTTATTAAGGGGAGTTTCCGCTGGTGTTTTTGGTCGGCATCTTAGTTCCAGATTCTGCCGCTATTGAGCGGTCCGCCAAGGAAATACTTCCCCACACGAACGTTCCTTCTCCTCACGACAACAGCAATTCATTCACATTGTCAATTTCCTATGGATTCACAGTAAATTTCGTTTTTTTTGGCTAAGTCCGCCATTCCGTTAACACGAAAATCACAGGGCCCTAATACAGGTCAGTGCCATGACATGCGTATTTTGGTGGCCGACCGCATTATGACCAGGGACCAGGAAGTCTGGACTTCTCTACCGAGACTGCTTCCCCCTCATCCTGGACCTGGATAAGCATTCCAAAATGGACAGATGGATGGCATTTTCTACAACTTGTCTTGTTCCGGGTCAAGGGTTCCCTGGAGCTTATCCCAGCTGACTGGGACAGACTGTGTACAAAAGAGACTGGTAGCCAGTCAGTAAATCGCTTCAGTATACAATTTATCAAAAATATTCAAAACAATCATTATTTGTATTGTCCAAATATAATTATTAACCACCAGTTTGTTCACATTTGACACACTTCCATATGACACTTTTTGCAAAGCAGAGACATAGTGTCACTTTTCATGGCACTTTTTTTTGCCCAGCTTGCTTGTGGGAGAATCTTCCCAACATGGGATTCATTAGGTCTTTTTTAGAGCATTCATATCATTTTTGCAGAATTTTTTCCCGTAAGAAATGAGTTTTTTTTTTTTTTTTTTTTTAGAGCATTCATATCATTTTTGCAGAATTTTTTCCCGTGAGAAATGAGTTCAGACATGCTCTCAGGCAAGAATATGAGTGAAATGTGTCAAAATGTACCAGAAGTTGATTTCAATTACTCTAGAGGTGGCCTTTAGCACCCAGGTGGGCAGTTTACAGTTCAAGTTTGTTAAAAATAGGCTACGGCACTCAGTGACTCAGTACCATATGGAGACGTTCATGCTACTGTGCACAGAGAAAGACAAGTTTGATGTCTGCAGACGATGACACAGTGATAAGATGCCAGTAGTTACACATACTTATAAAATACAAGCGGTTCACGTTAAGCAAATATGGCAAAGAAAAGTAGGATAATGTTGTTTCTCCTTTGTGGCCTCACATTGTGTGCAAACAACTTGAATAATGGGCCCCCAGGAGCACCTCATTGATCATGAAGAATGCGTGTTTTTTGATGGCTGACCAGGTGCTATTTAAAGCCATGGGGCCGACTTATACCGGCATGTTCCGCTTGCGTAGCTGCAACTATTACAGTCCCTTTGGCCTCAATGTGGCAAAGGTACCACATAAAGTACTGGTCTGACTTAGGGTGTCCCATATAGGACCCCAGGGGAAAACAGAACAGTAGACTTGGCTTTTCTGAGTCATGAATAAACTGCCCTAACTAAAGTGTTGGAACAGTGAAGCTGCTCCACTTCATTTTTGCGGTAGACTGAAAAGGTTTGGGGTTGATGCTATCTTCCAAGTTGTGTAATTGGTAGGACTGTAGTGGTATGAGTATTTGTGTTGGTTCGGCATGGCCCTGTATCAAACTGTTGGCCGCTGGATGTTATTTATTTGATTCTCATGCATAGAACAATTCTAAATGCATATAAATGATAAATGAACATTTAAGGTTCATTTCCCTTCATTGCAAATGTGAGTGAAAGCAGTGCTTCTCAAAAAGTGGGGCGAACCCCCAGAAGTGCGTTAGATAAGAGTTCGGCAGAAATCACGTGAATGGAAAAAACATACATGACAGCAAAGAGGAAGTGGAAGAACGTGGAGGACTGTAGCGTGCAGAAGGTTACGCATTGTTGACCAACACAGTTCAGTTCTAAATGTGAAAATTGTCAATAGTTCATTGTGTTGTATTTGTAAACAAGTAGTTATTTTGTTGTTTGGATATTTCAGCTGTCACAAAAGCAAAAGAAAAAACTGTGTCTAAATGAATTTGTGCAATTTCACAAAAACCCGTTTTTCTTTTTAGTCGGTAACTGACATTTTCTTGAAACTTACCTATGCTCTGCTGCCGATTGCAAAAGATCACAAAAAGGGAGAACCCAATTTCTGTTTATCTGATGAAAGACAAGAGTCTAATGTTTTATTTGGTAGCTTCCATGTTTATATAGCCATAGAACACACCATTCAATAAATAATACGTATTTTTTTCATTACTGTACTTCATTACTGTACCAAAAATGCCTTTAGAATGCCTGCAAGAAGTTTGTGTCCACCTTGCAGAGCTCACTTGAGAGAGGAAAATATTCTTGTGCATTTCCTTTTGAAAAAGTCCAGGAATTGTGAACTGCAGCCAACTTTCGTTTCCCGGAAAGTAGAAACCCCACGCAAGGTAGAAGAGTTTCCCTCTAATTTCCATAATCCTGTTCAGAGACACAGCACACTGATATTTCGTTTTGTTCCCCCTTCACTCTCATATACAGTAACTCCATCATCTTTGTTGAAAACGAATAGCCTGCGTTAGTTTGTGCAGTACTTTAATAGTACGTTAATAGTACCTCGAACAAGCAGTAACTCGAGCTTGTTTCCGTGAACGTTGGCCTCCGCCAAGGCTGCCCTTTGTCGCCGATTCTGTTCATAATCTTCATGGACAGAACTTCTAGGCGCAGTCAAGGTGTTGAGGGAGTCCAGCTTGGTGACCTTAGGATCTCGTCTCTGCTATTTGCAGACGATGTGGTCCTTATGGCCTCATCAGGCTGTGACCTTCAGCGTTTACTGGAGCGGTTTGCAGCTGAGTGTGAAGCTTCTGGGATGAGACTCAGCACCTCCAAATCCGAGGCCATGGTTCTCAGTCGGAAACGGGTGGACTGTACCCTCCGGGTTGGGAGTGAGGTCTTGCCTCAGGTGGAGGAGTTCAAGTATCTCGGGTTCTTGTTCACGAGTGAGGGAAGGTTGGAGCGTGAGATCGACAGACGGATCGGTGCAGCATCTGCAGTAATGCGGTCGCTGTACCGGACCGTCGTGGTGAAGAGAGAGCTGAGCCGGAAGGCAAAGTTCTCTGTTTACCGATCGATCTACGTTCCCACCCTCACCTATGGTCATGAGTTATGGGTCATGACCGAAAGAACGAGATCCCGGATACAAGCGGCAGAAATGAGTTTCCTCCGTAGGCTGGATGGACTTACCCTAAGAGATAGGGTGAGGAGCTCGGCCATCTGGGAGGAGCTCAGAGTAGAAAGGAGCCAGTTGAGGTGGGTCGGGCATCAAGTCCGGATGCCTCCAGGCGCCTCCCTGGTGAGGTGTTTCGGGCATGCCCAGCCGGGAGAAGGCCCCCGGGAAGACCTAGGACACGCTGGAGGGACTATGTCTCACAGCTGGCCTGGAAACACCTTGGTGTCCTCCCGGTGGAGCTGGAAGCGGTCGCCGGGGACCGGGAAGTCTGGCCTTCCCTACTGAAACTGCTGCCCCCGCGACCCGGACCCGGATAAGCGGAAAAAAATGGAATGGTACCTTGAACCTTTGCTGATGAAAGTACATCTCTGCTCTGTTATTTATGGTTTTACGGTTTGTTGTTGTGGATTCACTGACAGTATGCTTCTCCCCCTCTCTTGGTGAATTCCATCGAAGCCCAGGTTACAATATGAAATTCGTATTTTTTTATACCAGAATTATGCAACGTACTTGATTGTCAATTAAGCGATGGGATGGAGAAATCCGTCCATCCATTTTCTTCCGCTTATCCGAGGTCGGGTCGTGGGGGGCAGCAGCCTAAGCGGATCAAGTTCCTAAACATGGTTCTTTGCCCCGTGAAGGGCGGTACAGACTAACCAAATGATGTTTGTAGTCGAATCGACTTGCCGTGACATTTGACCTGTTTTGTCATTTTGTATCCTTGTATATAAACAGAAGAAATGGATTTGATATTGATTGATTTGGTAGGCAGCAGTTTTTAGTCATTAGGCGAAATGTTTCCCCCTGTTTTTCCTCTCCTCCCTGCTCTGATTACATCATCATTGACGCATCCCTTCCTCCACACTGACTTTGCCAAGCTTTTAAACCCTCCTCCGCTGACCTGCCCACTGCCATTTTGTGTGTCTTTCCAATCCCTGAACACAACACACACACACACACACACACACACGCACACGCAGGAGCAGAATGAATAGGTGCTTTTACAATTTCACTTTCATTTTTGCTGTTTTATCAAAGAATTGTGGCACCTTGGCTACGACACATTGAAGATGTATATTTCCTTCCTGTATGGGCTGAATCCAGGACATTGGTAATAATCCAGAATATTTTGCTGTTGGGTGAAGGGATGCTTATTCCCAGTTTCTTCAGTAATCTGCTGCTTTTTCTGCTTTTTTTGTTCTTTCAGTAATCTGCTGGATCCAAGGAATTGTTGAAAGGATTCTTTAACATTGCTAGATAGGACAATGTTCTACATTTGAGCACATAACTCCACAAAAATGGTCAGAGGACTTAGAAAAGAAACACAGGAGAAGACTTATTCAGAAAATATGGGATTATTATTAATAATCATTAATTAATTATTAATAATAATCAGTGGTAATTTATTATTATTATTAATTATTATTATCAATTAATTAATTATACTATTATTATTATTATTATTATTTTGCTGTGAATCACAATATGGGGGGAGCTATGTGCTTTTAGGTTAGTAAATAAAATGTTCGTTAACTGACTGCAAAAATCTTTACATGGCTCACTTTGCCGTGTACTTCCGAACGGGATGCAGCTTGGCTAACGTTCCCAATGGAATGTCAGCCTCTGCACACGCTACTGCAAAATTCTCAACAAACTGTGAAGCCCGTGCTGGTGGTTGAGGAAGACGTAGACAACGATGCAGTTCCAAGTTATTAATGTCAATATTTTTGATGACACTCCTATTTTGTGCACGTAAATTAGGACCGCATGTGGTAAACGGCGTTTTAAAGGCCACAAGTGTGTGTTGACAGTTGAGACGAGCTGGGTGTTTATTTCATTTAGAACTTGCACAATATCAGCGGGCATCATAAAACGCTTGTTCGGTAAAACACGTACACACTCATACAGCCTGAGTGGCCGCACTGGCATGCTCTGCTAAACTAAGGTAACCCAGGTTGTGCCACCTTTCATCGATGTTTCAGGTCGCCTTTGACGTGTTTAGTTTGGGCTTGTGTTTGTGATGAGATTGTGCCACTACTGAGGGATTTTCCTGGGAAATACTTCCCCACACAAACGTTCTTTCTCCTCCTGAAGAAAGCATTTAATTCCCGTTATGTCAACATCAGCGAGATTCCACATTTAACAGCGGATTCTGTTTCTATCGGCCAATTCTGTGATTTCATCCACAATTCTGTTAATGCGGAAATCATAGGGTTCTGGAATTTGGTGTTTTGGGAGGCACAGAGCCCATGCCCAATAATTGCAGTGGATATATTTACATGAACTGGAACGTCACACTGAGGTGTGAAAAATTGAGAAACCAAATTATTTCAGTAACGGGACTAATTTTGGAACCTGGAAACGTACAGACTGAAGTGTGAAAACCGGAGAGCTTGAACTATTTTGGGAATCCAAATGTTGTACTCCACGTAAAAGCACTGACTCTGCAATTGAATCAGACCCGTCACATTTCAACTGGAACTTGGAAATGCAGAGAAGGAACCTCGGCAATCATCGGATTCCCGCGTGCTTGTAAACGTACGGATTCTGTTCCGTATGTTTGAATGCATTTAGTGCGGGCAGGAGGGGCTTTTTATGCAATCATCAAGTCATTGTGTTGATTTCCAGCAAACCTTACATGGCTCGGTATGCAAGTGTGCTATTCCCAACGTCTTCGATGGCGAGACGACAGCTTCTCCAAACAACTCAACATAACCAAATAGAAGATTATTAACTGAGCCGTTGTTCACTTTATTACTAGAAACTGCTTTGAGTTGTGGCGTTTCCAAACCTGCCCATCGAATATCATCCAGATCAGCTGCTAAAATGTTCCCCAAAGGTGCTCTTGGAAGAATGGACGAGAAAAAGAGACAGGTGGGGAGAAGACCGTTTGCGTTTACATTTGCAGGTAAATCAGTTGACAAATTGTCGAGGAAAGATTTATCGTATTCTCTTTTTTCCCCCCCTGCTCCTTTTGGACGTTTCGGTGGTAGTCAGCACGCAAGCGATGCCATGCATTGTCACGTGACACAACCCGGAGCAGCTACGGGAGTGGGTGTGTGTGAGGTAGGAGAGAAATGAGGATGCAAGCTCAGGGTCAACCAATAATGCCGGGAAAGACAGACTACAAGAAACCAGGAGGGAAATGGGTTTAGTTGTTGTTGTCAGTACCGATGTTGTACTTCAGCAAGTACAAATGTAGAAACTCATGCTTCTGGGTCTGATCTGATACTTCATACAGCAATACTAATGTAATTATACTGAATTGTGCTGGAATGCTGAAAATATTTCCATTATTTCTCTGTTTTCAGGTGCACTAGGATGCCCTCTTCAAGAACAAATCAAAGACACAGATATATGATACATAAAAAAATGCCCTTTCCTTCGATATCATTAGAATACTATAAACCAGGGGTGTCAAACTGGTGCCATGGAGGGCCGAGACACTGCAGGTTTTCTTTCTAGCCGGTCACTACAGCAGGTGATTTTAATGATCAACACCTCCTTTAATTTAAAGGAAGGAGGTCATCAATGAAAGTGACCGGCTGGAAAGAAAACCTGCACTGTCTCGGCGTTTGAGACCCCTTCTGTAAACATTAGGGATGTCCAGCTTTATTGAAGCAGGAAATGCACCACCACCATGCAGACATGTCCGCGGTGTACTGTGGTGAAGTACGTTTCATGTTGGATGCTGGATGTTTGGCTCCGTAGTCACAGCGGTACATTCCCCTCGCTGTGCCCAGACTCCTCTGTCATGGCGCCGGGAGCTCGCCTGGGAAGTGCCGCTCTCACAGCTGTTTGTTTGTTACTAGGGACCGTCAATAAAATACTATCGCACTGAAGAGAGTTTGTCAAAAAATCTATTCTAAATCACACCGCAAATTGATGTATAACCATGTCAAATGATTAGTCATACCCGAAAAATATTGTAATAGCAGCTGAATAATTCGTAGTCAGGATGGCTGTAATTCATTTGGCCATTTATTTGCATGTCAACAAAGAGCGCTCGTGTTCCTCCCCACATGCACAGTTCAACGCCACTTCCTAGTTTTCTTATTCTACGCACTTGACTCCAAACGCTTGCTCTAACCAGCATGCTGAACACCACTGCCCCCTATAGCCCGCACATGAAACAGCAGCCTGGAACAACACGATAAGAATATAAGAAAGGCTGCAGAAGAACCTCACAAACATATTTCAACCATATTATAAACAACCGTAATAATCAAGATTTCCGCACCAACCAGAACCGTCAAAGAGCAAAATGAGCAAAAATACAGGGGAAAGAAGAAAATAATAATAATAATAATAATGATAATACTAATTTCATGTACACACATTCATATACATATACATATATATATATATACATATACACACACATATATACACACACACACACATATATATACATGTATACATGCACATATTTGTACACGCATGCATACACATACTGTGCACATACACATATCCATGCAGTACATACATACATACACACACATACAGTGTGCATATATATGTATACACACATACATACATACACATGTACTAATAATGATAAACGTACAAGAAAAACAACGAGAAAAGAAACAGAAGCTCTTGAACAAGGACCATCCAAATGACACGTGCAACAAATCTACATTAAATCTACATTACTCTGCAGTGACAGGATAACCGCATCAGAGCGAAACAGAGAACGAGGAGATGCCCGTGGTGAACACCGCCATGCATCCCAAACCACACTCCCTCCAAAAGCGAGGGCCCGACCAGGAAGACGCCGGAGCACGGCCCCCCA
>QODF01000094.1:2286646-2316646 GCA_024372805.1 Oostethus manadensis
AGGCAGCAACCATCCAGGCACAATCACACACCTCACCACTGCCCCCTGTGCCCACACCCATGTTCAATCCCCTGCACCCAACATACAACATACACACAAACACACTGACACACACCTGCACTCGCGCACACACACCCACACCCGCCCAACCCCCTGTACACTCCCCCAACCTTGGTCCTCCCAGGCACCAATCCGGCACCGGGACGCGCACCCATCCACCCCCACAGCAGCGAGTCCAGGCCAACCCAGATGCCCCCGGGGGTCAGATACGCCCTTTAGTTGCATTGTTTTTAACATTTTGAAGAGCTATTTTAATCATATTCAATTCCACAAAGTCATATTTGTCACAAAAGTTTATTATTCAATTTAAAAAAAAGGATCGGTACCGGATCGGATTAAATCGGGAGGACTATTAAAAAATCGGAAACCAAAATATCTGGATCGGGACTTTCCTAATCCCAAATCTCCTGTTGTGGAATTAACACATTGTGGTGACCCACACTATTGTTTTAGACATTCACCAAGTGTACTTCCATTTCCGGGTCATGAGGTTGTTGGAGCCACTTGGCTAGAAGTTATGGGTATATGTCACTATTTCTGTTTGGATGAGAACCCAAACTCTCACGGTCAGATAAAATCAAATAAGGTAAGGTTCAGGAACCACTAAGGGCCTGTCCACATGGGGACGTTTTCAGGTCGAAACTTTGTGGCTGCCCTGATAATGATTTTTTTTTTAAACGATATGGACAAGCAAAGCACTACTTTGGCATGACTAGCACTTGACATTCGTTTCATCCATTTTCTATGCCGCTTATCCTCATTAGGGTCGCGGGTATGCTGGAGTCTATCCCAGCAGACTTTGGGCGAGAGGCGGGGTACACCCCGGACTGGTCGCCGGCCAATCGCAGGGCACATACAGACAAACAAACATCCACAGTCATACCGATGGACCTCATTTTTTTTGGTTTTGTTCACCAAAGTGACAACTGCATGTTCAAGCATCTGTTTTTGCGTAAACGACGAATTTTCAAGCATAAAATTGCTAAATGAACACAAATACAAATTCATAAAACACATTCATGGACGTTGATGATATGTAGTATTCCACTCCGGTCACTAGGTGTCAACGATGTTGTTCGGTGAGAAACACAAGCACAGGCTTTTTTTTGCAAGTGTGAAATGTTCCGACAGGACAATAAAACCGGATATGCTGCAATATGCTTGTCAAATGGCCTTCCCAAAGCCCTGACCTCAACCCCATTCGTGGACTATGCTCAAAAGTCAGGTCCCTGCCAGAAAACCGGCCAATTTGTATGAACTCTGCCAATTCTGCCAAGAAGTTATCTAATGGAAGCTTGCTGATAGCTACGGAAAGCATATGGTTTAGTTTGAACTTGTGAAGACATTTCACCAAAATGATTTTCACCCTGAAGGAATTAGACAAAATACTAAATTATTCAAATTACTGCACCCACTTCTTGTTTTTAAAAATCCATTTAAGTTGTAGGTTGTAAAATCGATTCAAATTATTTTCAAAAAGCCCAAAATGAATATGACTTTCATGTGACACATTATTATATTCCTGACCCGAGTTCAAAGTTTTCCTGAGCTGGACCTCTTTGACTTTTGATTTGAGTCTTTGATTTGATGTGTTCTTAGAATGATGAGGTGGTTCTGCAGTGCTCCGCCACAATCCATAAGGAGCAGCAGAAACTCTGCCTGGCAGCTGAAGGCTTTGGAAACAGGCTGTGTTTCCTGGAATCCATCTCCAACTCCAAGGTACAGTCGTCCCTCACCACTTCTCGGCTTCATTTTTAAGGGTTTTGCAACAATATATTAATAAATCGTGCTTTTTTTGTGGCTGAATATGGCCTATTATTAGACAAAATGTTAACAATTAACCACAATACCCAAACCAAATACAGTGGTGTGAAAAACTATTTGCCCCCTTCCTGACTTTTTATTCTTTTGCATGTTTGTCACACAAAGTGTTTCTGATCATCAAACACATTTTAATATTAGTCAAAGATAACACAAGTAAACACAAAATGCAGTTTTTAAATAAATGTTTTTATTATTTAGGGAGAAAAAAAATCCAAACCCACATAGCCCTGTGTGAAAAAGTAATTGCCCCTGCACCTAATAACAGCTTGGGCAGCCTTAGCAGCAAGAACTGCAATCAAACGTTTGCCATAACTTGCAACAAGTCTTTTACACGCTCTGGAGGAATTTTGGCCCCCTCATCTTTGCACAATTGTTGTCATTCAGCTTTATTTGAGGCTTTTCTAGCATGAAGCGCCTTCTTAAGGTCATGCCACAGCATCTCCATGGGATTCAGGTCAGGACTTTGACTAGGCCACTCCGACGTCTTCATTTGGTTTTTCTTCAGCCATTCAGAGGTGGATTTGCTGGTGTGTTTTGGGTCCTTGTCCTGCTGCAGCACCCAAGATGGCTTTAGCTTGAGTTGACCAACAGATGGCCGGACCTTCTCCTTCAGGATTTTTCACACCACTGTAAATACAAGTTGAATGATTTGATATTTATTAGGGTTATGAATGATAAGCGGACGGTTCGGCTGCACCGGTTGCAGCCTCCAGTATCAGCCATACATCTTTAGATCAATCAAGAAATCAAGACAATGCTCCTTAGTTTGCCGTGACTGAGGATGACAATGGATGTAAATAGTAGTCACCGCGAAAGATTTTCAATACGTCAGCAAAAAAAAAAAACAACCTAAGTTTGGAACGTCTTTGGATTTTACAGGAAGGGCGCAAAACCGTGTGCGCTGTTCTGTTGATTTATTTTTGCCGGTGCCTTACAGCATTCTTGGGGATGTGATGTGCTCCTTTACAAAGTTGTAAATACTGTAAGAATGCCACTTTCATATAATTGGTAGCCTTATTTTATAATGTAGGATTTAATGTCCATTCATGCTTCAATCCATCCTTTTCCTATGCCGCTTGTCCTCACTAGGGTCAAGAAATTGATGTCCACATGAACAAACATTAACTGTACATTGGAATCTGTATTATTATTATTATATTTAAATCGAATCTGCTATCACAAAGGGATTTACATCCCAAATATTTATATACTGGTTGAAAATAGCCCTTGGGTAAATTGATAGTAAAGTTGATAAGAAGTCATAAAATTGAGGAACTCGTGGAGAAGTTCAGACATTTCATCCTAAAAAAACCCAGGTTAGCAGTTAAAGCATGCAGACATGAATGACCCTGCCTCTTAAAAGCATCAGAATCGTTAGAAACGGGTATCAAAACGAGGAATCGGAATCGTTCAAATTCAGCTGATCCCCAAACGTACCCATGACAGATCACACTGTGTACACAAAAAAATGACGTCATGAGCCAAGTGTTAGAACATGGCGCCGAAAATTCAGTTATTTTTTCTGCAAAGAATTCAAAAATGAGGCAAATGTTTGGTGGTGACAAACTTCATAAAAGCTTTCTGCATTGGACATATCACCAAAAACTGCCATAAATCAGGATGACTGATCTCAGTACCGAAATCCTTGAGAAACGTGCGATCCAGAAGGAAACGAGATGCCTTGTAATATCATTTTGGTTTTTTTTTCCAAGCGTTGTAAAATTTGAGTTGTTTCAGAATGTTCCTCCGGATCTGTCAATTTGCACCTTCGTGTTGGAGCAGTCACTCTCTGTTCGAGCACTTCAGGAGATGCTGGCTACTACCGAGGAGATGAATGAGAGCGTGAGTAGGGAGAAACGGAGAAAAAACCTGCACACACTCTCACCCACACACACACACTGCATTTGAAAAGATTGTTTTTTCATTTATGTTGGCTTCACATAAGGAGAAAAATATGAATGAAGTACACAACACATGCAATCACAGTCATAATTGATGTTCCAAGATTGTCACTGATGGTGTTTTGATCGTAAAAACAGATTTTTTTCACACCCTCGGTGTTCTGAAGACTTTGATGATCTTGAACTTTCTTTTCTCTTTCCCTTTTATAAATATTATTTCCACAGACGGTCCAAGGAGGAGGCCATCGCACTTTACTTTATGGGCATGCTGTCCTTCTTCGTCACTCGTACAGCGGAATGGTTTGTACACACAAACACAGCATGATTCCCTGCTGGAATGCACACTATTCCCAGTACGGTCATCCCTCGTTCATCGCGATTATTTTGTCCCAGAATTTCCGCAACATAAAATTCATTATTAATAAATGGAATATTATCGTAGTTTGAGCATAGAAAACCTGTTTATGACTTTCTAAATACCATTTTTGAAATTATTAGAGCGCTGTAGGCAAGAAATAACACCCCCGTAGTCACCTTTACTCTCGTATTACTTACTGTAGTAGACATGAAGCGATAATAAGACAATAACTTATATTATGAGTCTATTGCATGGCATTAAAAAAAAAAGACCCGCGTCTGTCTATCATCAGTTCTCACTGAGTCTCAAACTCTGCTGCCGCCTTAAATGATATCCTTCCTGTTTCAATGATCTTCTTTTACCCTGTCTTACCCGGCGCTCGTTGGGGAAAGAAACCGCAGAGAGACACAAAGCTAGTCGTTTTCAACAAAGACATAGTCGCTCGGGATGGGTAAAGTTTATACTTCAAGGTCGCCGATTTGCTCGTTTCACTGTCAATCAAAAGGGGATTCCGCCTCAGAGAGATCATCTAATCATCATGCAAAAGCCGACCGTCTGGGCCAGCCCACTGCCCAATAGACGCCCAGAGATACCGTGCATCCGATGGGCAGGACAAAGCCTAGCATATATCAAATGACTGTCCAGTTTCGTGGCGTGGAACAACCCACTCTACGCTTGCCCATCAATGTCAGTAGACTCTCAAAAAAAGCGCAGTAAGAAGGAAGTCGTGTCAGTTACCTGTGATGTTAGCTGATTCTGAAGTAAAGATAAAGGTATTCTAGCACATATTTAGTCTTCCCTTGCAATCTTGGAGCAATCGGCACTGCTAGTTAGCCTCCAATTTATTTATTTTAAACTTAAGAAAGGGTTTCAAATTGAGTAGAGAAGGAGGACAAAACGACAATGAAGCCAAAAACATACCAGTTCCACACAGAGTGGGAGTACTTTTTTCCACTCTGCATCCATGGCTGACTCCCTGCGGTGCAAGGTATAGTAATCAAAGTTAATGGGTCATCAATTGAACATTACTGACACCTAGTGACCAGAATACTGGACTCTACCTCAAACACATTTAAAGGTGTGGTAGATTGACATGTATTCTATATATTCTTCCTCTTCACAGTACCTGTGCTGTCTGTCCACCTCCCGCTCATCCACAGACAAGCTGGCTTTTGATGTGGGGCTGCAGGAAGACACCACAGGTATTTATAGAAAATGTTTTGTCAAATACAAATCGATGTCTTCATCTGCTCCTTTGAAATATGCTCCGAATTTTTCTTCACCCTCATCCGTTTTGCAGCCGTGATAGGTGGTTTCTGTCGGTGATCAATACCGACATGATTCTGTACTTGTCTTTGAGATCGGAAGTAAAAAAAAGGATATTGTTTTCTGCTGTAATTACTGTGTGTGTGCGCGGGCTTGTGCGTAGGCGAGGCATGCTGGTGGACCATTCATCCAGCATCAAAGCAACGTTCCGAGGGAGAGAAGGTCAGGGTGGGAGATGATCTCATCCTTGTCAGCATCTCATCCGAGAGATATCTGGTAAATAGCTTTGCATGTGTGTGTATTCAAAAATTTTTGCCCAAAGAGAGAAAACAGCTATCACGAGGCGGCTAATCATGCAGGTGATGGGACCCACCAATTTCACTTAATAAAGCTCTTTAAAAAAACGCCAACAGTGTTCCATTCCCATACCGTGATCTGCATATTACCCAAGCTCCATTGGCATTGTTATTGTAGGAGCTGACACCGAAGGACTGGGCAGGGTCGTATAAACATCAGGCCCGCCGAGCGTCTTAATCTGGCCCACTGGGCATTTCCAAATTCCTCTTTTTAAACCTTCAACATCAACGCTGTCTCCGGCAACACTCACACAGGAACTAATCTGGTGCAACCTGTAGCTTGTATGAAGCTCATACACATCACATGATGCACAACGTAACCTACCTACTGCACCATGTGGGCGTACAAACAAATATCTACGCAAAATACCTATACCAAAGTTACACCCATATAGTCCTGCCGCAAGTCATGCTTGGTAGCCTGTGGTAGTTTCTCTCCGCGTTTGTCGCATTTTCGGTTGGCTGCAAAATACGTTTTATTGACTGTTTTATTGTTCATAACTCTTGTTGCTGTTGCTCCCGGGCTACCCAGGAATGTGGGTCTCTGGTTTTTGTTTCTACAAAGCCCTACCTCGAACCCTTTGTAATCAACGAGAACGGAGAATGTAAGCCAGATCCAATCATCTGGTATTAATGCATGACCTCGCAAATACTTTCCTGGATGGATGGGCAACAACTCCTCAGTCGTTCACGCACAACACCGGATGCTGCTCGGGCTTAAAGCCGCGGACTGACACGTATTCAGAAAGGTTTTTCAATGGTTTGATTGTGACCCAGATGTTCGTGTTTTTACAGCATCTGTCCTACGGCAACGGCTGTCTGCATGTCGACGCAGCGTTTCAGCAGACGCTTTGGAGTGTTGCTCCAGTCTGTTCTGGCAGTGAAGTAGCACAAGGTACAGACAGCTTTCTTATCCGTCTAATTTTCCACTTACCTTTTTTTGTCCACTTTGGTATCTGTCTTATGTTTTATTGCTCAACGATGTACTGCGCGAATATTTAATGCACTTCACTGTTCCATATTTGCACAGAACTGTCTCGACCCGGTCGGTTTTTCGACTGTATGTTGATTCTGTTACACACGCAGGGCTGTATTGAAGTGACTCGAACCAGATGGGTTTCCGTCATGAAAATGTATCTTCAGACAATAATTTAACATTAATATCAATAAAGAAAAAGAAATGGACAACTGGACAAGCAGACTTGTTCTTTCTGTTAAAACCGAAATATTCCCACACTGGGGCTGTGGCACTCGCCTTACAAACCATCACTTTTGTGCCTTCATTCATGTTGCTCACGAGGTTAACTTGCTGCTCGTTTGCGCTCACTCCTTGCCCCGCCTCCGCGCCCTGGGACAAAGAGGCGGAATGGACGAAAAGAGGTCCGGCTCTCTATTCATTCTACTGCAGCATTTACACGCACAGACCGATGCGGAGTGAACCCTCTTCTCAAACAGTCTGTGTGGAGAACAATGTGAAAAAGACAAAAGGATCTGATCTAATTTTTGGGCAGTGATTTTACCAAACTGCGTTTGTAGTTTGCATTGTTTCACCGGTATTGTTCAGTGTTTTTCGACAAAATAAAATTGATGCACCCCTAGAGAAAGAAGACCAAAGGTGTTTTTTTTACTTAGCTAGACACCAGTAAGGGAGAGAGAGAGAACTTAACGTTTTTTATTTTGCCGTGAAAGTCCTAATAAGTGCAGTGACCTCCATCATCCATAAATAGACGAAGTTCATAACCACAAGGCCTACACTGAGCGATCGGGAGTGACGAGTATTAGTCAGGAAGGCGACCGAGGACCTGATGACCACTCTGACAGAGCTCAGGTCTTTCTCTGTGGAAAGAGGAGAACCATCCAAGAAGACAACTATATAATTTTACCAAGAGTTACCAAAAGGCACCTGGTGTAATGTCTGGAAGAAACCAGGCACCTCTCATCACTTGGCTAATAGCATCCCTACAGGGAAGCATGGTGGTGGCAGCATTATGCTGTGGGGTTGTTTTTCAGCAGCAGGCCCTGGAACACTAGTCAGGATAGAAAGAAGTATGAATGCAGCAATAAACAGAGACATCCTGGATGAAATCCTGCTGCCGAGTGCTCTTGACCTAAGAAGGGGTGAACGTTTCATCTTTCAGCCGGACAACGTTGCTAAGCACACAGCCAACATCTCAAAGGGTTGGCCCTAGGAGAACTGAATGACCTTGAATGGCCTAGCCAGAGAGAATTATGGGTCGTTTATATCTTTGTGAGGGAATAAACTTACAAAATCAAATATTGTTATTGTATTGACAATTGTTTTTCTCACTGGACATGCTCAAATACTGTTTAGCGTGGGTCAGGAACCTTTCTGGGCTATTTTTTTCTATTCCTCCCGCGGCTTTATTTAAAATAATTTTCCAAATATTTCTTTTTTTTTCCTATTATTTTGACTTTAGTCCCATGTTATAACTTCTTCCCCAACCTATTTTGCTTTAGAATTACAATTGATTTGATTTGTTTGTTTTTTTATTTTGTTACAACTTTTACAAATCCTTAATATTTTAACTTCATGCCACGTATTTATGTTACTATTTTTCCTCCTAATATCCCTTTATTCCTGTGAAAGTACAATTTTTTTTCTTGTTAAGTTCCTACTTTTTTCCCTCAAAACTTTGTTCTTGTAAAAATTGCTGCACATATTTACATTTTTGCTGTTTTTTATTTTCTTTTTCTAGCTTTGTTATTTAAAAAGTACCATCACAGGCCCCTAAGGGCCCCTGGCCCGCATTTTGGACACAACGCATTTAAAATGATGCATGTTTCGAAGTGCATTATCCACATCATGATTCATACCACGATGGTTCTTGTGCAGCAGCACCTTCCAGATTACAGAAATAAATGTAACAAAGTCTAGAAAAGTAGTCGTGTCATACAAACCTGGCTTCTTGTTTCTTTTAAAGACTCATACCGTTTGTTTTGGCCGCTCTTCTCGGAGTCATTTGGTTTTGATCTGCGCTTTTTTTCCTTTGTTGTTCTCTGAAGGTTTCCTGATAGGTGGGGATGTTCTGCGCCTCCTTCACGGTCACATGGATGAGTGTCTAACTGTTCCATCGGGGGAGCATGGGGAGGAGCAACGGAGGTAATTCAAACAAATATGTAAATTACGCACGGTCTCATGTACCGGTGTGTTTATGACAATACAGGACAGTCGAATTTGGATCACTGAAATTGAATGTCTAAGGATGAAATCAAGAGAGGTGCTGAATCACTGACTGTCCGACCACGCAAAACTGTGCATATACATTTATAGTATATATTTGATCACCTCCATTTTACACAGGGTCAGAATTACGCATTTTACACCAATACCTGGCAATACCTGATGGTCTTTGGGTCTATTCCAGTCTTGTACAGGTCTACAGTCTTGTCCTTGAGGTCCTTTTGACAGGTCGTCGGTCTTGCCCGAATGGATTTCCCTGATTTTACGTGCTTAAACACGTACACGGTCGCATAATAATAAGTGGAACTGGATGTTCCAGAATGTTTTTGAATTTGACAAGGCCAAGCCTGATGGACTTCTCGTGACTGACTGCAGCTGAAAGTCTCGGCATAAGAAGATTAGTTTGATAGCAATCATTGAGTGGACCAATATTCCGAGCAATGGGATAGGACCTCGGTGAAGCTGTCAGAAGGAGGATTTCAGATTTCCACAAGTTGGGAAGTCTTTTGGAGCCGTTTCTGCTAACACTTGGAGTTAAGGTGCTTATAATGAGCCTTAATAAGTAGTGATTAATTTAATAAGACTCTCATATTATCATTTTTAGCATTATGTGTTACTAGTATTATTATGTGTTATGTGGTATTAGTGGTAGCGTTATGGTTAATACAATCCCTGCGGTGCTCCCGTGCTGCTGGTCACAGTGTCGGACCCGCAGTTCCCACAGTTGTACGTATTGAGGTCTGCCCGTCGGGTAGTCTGTGATCCATGCCACAAGGTGTGATCCTACTCCCATCTGTGTCACTTCGTCCCTGAGGGGCTGAGACTGGATGGAGTCAAAGGCACCGGAGAAGTCCAAAAATGTAATCCTCACAGCACCGTTGCCTCTGTCCAGGTGAGCGAGAGATTGGTGGAGCAAGAGGATGATGGCGTCCTCAACGCCCACTTTCTCCCGGTTTGCAAACCGCAGAGGGTCGAGTGCGTGGTCGGTCAGTGGCCTCAGTTGATGGAGCAGCAGCCGTTCCACGGTCTTCATCGTGAGACTGAGGTCATTCAGCTCACCAGGATGTTGTTTCTTTGGGACTGGAACCATGCATGGTGTCCTCCACAGTTGTGGAACCCTTCCTAACCCCAAACTCAGGATGAACATGTGACTTAAAAACCATTCATAAATGAGGCCTGTTAGTTGCTGCTTGCTTCCATGCCTGTGTCTGAAAATACCTGTGGAGACCTACATGAGGTGGTTTGAAATTATTATAGGTTTAATGTTTCCCCATAAGGGATGATCATGTGGTTTAACAATGCCAGTGAGAGCTGGAGCTGACGATGTCTTTGCATCTGTGAATCATCCGGATATTATATCGTAGTGGTGAGTTGAATCCAGCTGGGGTTTGCGCTGCAGTGAACTCAAAAAGGCACAATCAAATATATACTTCAAAATGAAACGTCCGACCAGTCCAGGGTGTACCCCGCCTCCCGCCCAAAGTCAGCTGGGATAGGCTCCAGCATACCCGCGACCCTAATGAGGATAAGCGGCATAGAAAATGGAGGGATGGAAAGTTGCGTTCATGCATATGGTGTGAATGTTTAACACAATATTTACTAATTTTTACATATTATCGATCGATCTACGTTCCCACCCTCACCTATGGTCATGAGTTATGGGTCATGACCGAAAGAACAAGATCCCGGATACAAGCGGCGAAAATGAGTTTCCTCCGTAGGGTGGCTGGACTCACCCTAAGAGATAGGGTGAGGAGCTCGGCCATCCGGGAGGAGCTCAGAGTAGAGCCGCTGTTCCTTCACATCGAGAGGAGCCAGTTGAGGTGGCTTGGGCCTCTAGTCCGGATGCCTCCCGGGCGCCTCCCCGGTGAGGTGTTTCGGGCATGCCCAGTCGGGAGAAGGCCCCCGGGAAGACCTAGGACACGCTGGAGGGACTATGTCTCACAGCTGGCCTGGGAACGCCTTGGTGTCCTCCCGGTGGAGCTGGAAGAGGTCGCTGGGGACCGGGAAGTCTGGACTTCCCTACTGAAGCTGCTGCCCCCGCGACCCGGACCCGGATAAGCGGAGGAAAATGGATGGATGGATGGGATGGATTTACATATTAGCCGATACTGCTGCCAAATTGGTACATTTTGTCCAAACCGTTACTAACAGAATTGTTTTCCCCATAGAATGCCTTTTTACTTTTATGGAACTTTGTGACATGCAAGTTGAACAGAATAGCGATTTAAATACTTATAATACCCTAGCGGGCCAAAGGTGGGTTTTTCATGGTGTGTAGTCAAGAACAAGGTTTATGGGAGAAATCCCCCACACTGTGGATGTTTTGAAAGATCACACTTCAGTTGCTTTCACTGAAATTGACGGAGATTGGGATTCGTGTCGTACTGTGTGTCAGAGCGTACTGTGTAATATACGGTAAATACAATGATTGTACAGTCAATCATACAGCCAGAAGTAAAAACATGACGCATGCATGTCAGCAGAAACACTTTCCTGAACATCTTGATTCAGTCGGCGAGGTTGTTAGAGGAACGGGAAACGTTGAAACACATAAGAGCATGGGTTCCTTTGCCTCTCGTACAGACAGGGTGTAAGAGTTAAGTGGTGTCGTTTCTACTCTTCACAGTCCAACCTTTGTTACTTTTGGTATGAAGCTGGAACCTTTATTAAGAATGGTTGTGCAATTGGTTATGGTTCTTACTGTGGCCACTTTAAAGTCCATGTCAGAGGAGTAGTTGATTCTGGAAGAACTGCTTGATTATGCTGACACTTGCTATTCCACAGTTCTGCAGGCTGAGTAAAATTGCAGCAGCCCACGGCTCGTAACAACAGCAAAGGCACATTTTTGGGAATCCGTGGCAGGATTGTTTAGTCCTAATTAGGCATGGGCCGGTTACAGGTTTTAAGGTAGGTTGTGGTCCGTTACCGGTCGACATATTACTCACGTTGAGCTCAGCTCTGTCCTGGGATGTCCTCTGGAACATGCGGAGGAGGTGGGCAAGAGGAGGTTGACAGCCAAGCTGTTTTTCCTTCCTGCTGCTGTCAGACTCTACATAAAACATAAACTGCCACAAAAGCCTGTACAATAACCGTGTAATAACCATGACATAAACTGTGCAATAACCGTGCAACAAATCCGTGGCTTGTTCAACATGTACAAAGCTGTAATTCGTGTATATAACTTAAATATATATTTAATGTTACCTTGTTTTTACATTTACACTGCACTTGTGTACTTTCCTACTCTTGGCTCTTTTGCAGCTGTAAACCTGGAATTTCCCTTGTGGGACTAACAAAGACATCTTATCTTATCTTACCTTACCTTACCTTACCTTACCTGTGACATGTAACACCTTCACGTGAATGTATGCTCACCGAGCCGCTGCAGCATCATCAGCTTTGACAATCCGGCCTTAAACCTTGCAGTGAGGTGAACCCAAGTAGTGAGGATGACATAAACAAACAAGCTGTTCCTTTGATTTAGTTTGACCAACTCACCTTTCCACAGCGTAGTGTTTGATATCGGCTTTGTTGGATTTATACCACCAGGACGGTGCATTATGAGGGTGGAGCCGTGTCCAGCCATGCCAGGTCCCTGTGGAGGCTGGAGACACAGCGAGTTCTGTAAGTGCTTTACACACAAACAACGAAGACGATGAAACACATTCTTTACACGACAGTAAGAGATGCACAATTTTGACTTCTTCAATCATTTAACCCTAATTGAAAATGGTATGGATTTGCATAGTTTATAATGTTGGGGTAGTTTGCATTAAAGAAACAAAACAGAAACAACACATCTAATATTAGTCAGTCACAGGCACGGTGACTTTTTTATTAACTGGAACTGAGGCTGTCTTCATAGTTCTAATGGTCACGGTTTTCAATATTTCAAATGGTCAGGAATAAAATCTGACAATTTTAAGACCTTAGACTCATGTCAGACTTAAGTCAAAATTTTGATGACTTAGGGTTTGACTTGAACAATCAACAGAGACTTGCAACTGGACATCAGGGGCTATTACTGAATCGGACTTTAGTCTTGAAAATACACATTTATACAAAATTATGTCCTTCCCAGTTTGCTGGATTCCCACAGAATCTGTCTCACTGCGGGCATTTATTGACATCCAATCAGGTTTAAGAACAAGCAAAGAAGGTGTGGCTTACATTTCTGTGAGCGCCAGACTGCCGGAGAGTGACCGCGAATAACACCAAGATGTGTCAACAACATGCAACCAAGGATAATTTCATTTGCATTTGCAAATTGGGATGCCGTGGTATTTTATTTGGTAAACACTTAACAGGGCTTATAACCTGTAAGGATTAGAGGATTTCATGCCTATCACCTCTGTTGCTCTGCTGACGTTTGGGAATTGATAATGTGCAATAAATATAACTGTCTTGTATTTTTGCTTGGGTTTGTACTCAGGTGGAGTGGTAGTCATATCCGCTGGGGCCAGCCGTTCAGACTGAGACATGTGACTAGTGGGAAGTATCTGAGTCTATCAGAAGATAAAACACTCCTACTAACGGAAAAGGAAAAAGCAGATGTCAAGTCAACAGCCTTTTGTTTCAGATCTTCCAAGGTATGCAGTCCATCCATAAAACAGAAGTCAAAGTCATCTCCAAAGCTTTTCTAAGATATATGCCGTAAATTCCTGACTATTGAGCTCACCTGAATATAAGTCGCACCCACCAAATTTAAAGAGAAAAACAATTTTGTGCATACATTGGCTGCAGGTGTCTAAGTTGTATCATGGGATATTTACACAGAAAGGCACACTATAAACCTTGCAATCCTACCAACACCTGGTGTGGCCAGCCTTACTTCCGATGAGCGAGACAAGAGACACATTTTTCCTTCTGAGACAGCTGCTACCCGGTCCAGGATGTACTCCGCCTCACGCCCAAAGTCAGCTGGGATAGGCTCCAGCATACCCATGACCCTACTGAGGACAAGCGGTATAGAAAATGGATGAATGGATGCACAGCTGCTACATTCCAAGCAATAATTTGCTACACACAAATTATTGTAATTCTACACTTGATCAAACTTACTTAAGATTTGTCAGATCAAAACAAGATTGCTGCATTACACTTTAAAACATGATATTAGCATCCATGTCACTCACTAAATCTCACTCCTTCCTGACTCTGCAGTTTAAGCATCATGGGAACAGTAGTTATTTTATCCATGAATTAGCCGCATTGTTGCATGCTTCAAAGTGTGTGAGAAAAGTAGTGGCTTATAGTCTGGAATTTACGGTATTGAGTTTTCTTTCTGGCTGAAATGTGTTGCTATTTGTAACGGATGACAACCAGTGTGTGTGCTTTGGTAAACCTCACTCCCTCTGCCTTAAAAGTTGTGCTGAACGCTCGGCCAACAGTCCAGGCTTTTGGCCGAATGGTCAGCGCCCTTGGTTGCCATTCCGAAGGTCCGGAGTCCGAGCCCCGGTGCGAGCAGTGTGAAGCAGACAGGTTACGTATTGCTCTGTGCTGATTTTATTTTAATCACTCAAGAGGACTATTAGTTCTGCTGGGTTTCGGTCACTTGCTCAACTGCCCCTCAAAAGTAGCCAGGAAACAGACTGACTGCAATTTATTTCTGTCTGCCATGAGACTTGAACCGTGACTCTCCGGTTTTACACTGAAGCATTTGTAAGTATAGATGCAAAAGTTCTCAGGGCATTGAATCGATCACAAATGGACTGCTTCTGTTGTCTTGGAAGACGTTTCGCCTGACATCCAATCAGGTTCATCAGTTTATGCCCAATGACTAGGTAGACTAGCTCTAGTCTAGATAGACAACATGTAAGCATGTAAGTTATGCAGCACATAGCATAGACTGACAACTCTACAGTAGCGCTGTCCTATCTAGTCAGACTAGAGCTGTCCTATCTGGTCAGACTAGACGTTTTTACCATAACATGATAACCTCAACATTTATTGTGTGATCAGTTGACTGCCATCAGTCAATTCAGTGCCCTGATGAGCTGGATGAATGAGACATACTGTAGATCCCAGACTGTTTTCCAAACAGCTGATACTCGTACTCGTTTCTTTCCTTGCTAGGAAAAGGTGGAGCACGGTGTGAAAAAGGAAGTGGATGGAATGGGAATTCCTGACATTAAGTATGGGGACTCTGTGTGTTACATTCAACACATTGACACCAGTTTGTGGCTCACTTACCAGACTGTCGATGCCAAAAGTGCACGCATAGGTGAAGTTCAGAGAAAGGTATGTGTGTGCGGCAAAAGAGTAAGCAGGCAAACATTTACTGACACGGTTATGTTGTTTAGACCGCATCATAATGCATAAAGTGGTCAGCCTTTTTCTTCAAACTCACCTTATTACTGGTTAGTTGCAGGCTAATTAGCTCATCCTATTGATTCCTGCAAATGATTGTTAATTATATATATATTATTACAAAAAACAATAGATAAGGTACATTTATATTGAGATTTTGTACATATTTTTGGTTGGTGATATACAGTATGTATAGGGGAAGCAAGGGTTTCTGATTTGTTTTTGTTTTTGTGTTTGTTTTTTAATCATAAGGCCATTATGCACCACGAAGGTCACATGGATGACGGACTGACTCTGTCTCGGTCACAGCATGAAGAGAGTCGCACGGCCAGAGTAATACGCAGTACTGTGTTCTTGTTCAACCTCTTCATCAGGTGGCTTGGCACACACACCCACTCCTCTTCCCACAAACACACTTTTACTTTCATGGACGGTGGCTTTTAGTTTCTATGGTGGATAAATACTGTAAGAGTTACAGCTATGACTAGGATCTATTTTTAGCAACAAATGTACTGTATCTGCCTATAAATAGATTTTGGTTAGAAATAAACTGCCTGTATCCTGATAGTGAGTCAGGCTGTGATGAACAATAACATTTTTCTTCCTCTGATTGATGCTTAACAGGAGTCTCGACGCATTAAGAACAAAAGGAAAGACCGCAAGTTTTGATCTACCAATCGACTCAATCAGCCTGAGTCTGCAAGACCTGATTGGCTACTTCCAGCCGCCCGGTGATCACCTCGACCATGAAGACAAGCAAAATCGCCTGAGAGCTTTGAAGAACCGACAGAACCTCTTCCAAGAAGAGGTGGTGTATGTGTGTGTGACAGAAAACCATTATCAGGACATTTCATTTCAGACAACAATACACAAAACACCGCTAGCCTTAAGACAATAAGATAAGAAAACTATCATGCAACAAATTGCTCTGGAGTCTCTGGACTCATGGAATGCACCGCGATTACGCTGTACTCGCGCAGTAGTACCACGTCATTAATTCCAACAAAGCAAATGTTCCAATAGAAAATAACCAAACTAACCTGTCCCAGACACTTAAAAATGTTAACAGAAAACACCTAATATATACAAGCATTTTAGTTTCATGCACAAAACTATGTTTGCATCATAATTCCATATGCCAAATCAACTGACACCTGAACATTTAACATAATTGTACCTGTTTTTTTTTTTTTTTTACTGTTTCTAAACTCATGCCACAAAAAAATCAATGCAGAGAGGTCTGTTATAGGCTTTTTAACATGCACAGTTTTACATTAAAAAAACAATGCCGCAAACACAAGTGGACACACTCGGACAAAAAAAACATATAACAGCAATTTGTTCCATCCATTTTCTATACCGCTTATCCTCATTAGGGTCGCGGGGATGCTGGAGCCTATCCCAGCTGACTTTGGGCGGGAGGGCCCGACCGGTCGCCAGTCAATCGCAGGGCAGACATACAAACACTCACATTCACACTCTAATGGACAATTTAGAGTCGCCAATGACCTAACATGCATGTTTTTGGAATGTGGGAGGAAAGCGGAGTACCTGGAGAAAACCAAAGCACGCACGGGGAGAACATGCAAACTCCACATAGAGATGCCCAACGGAGATTCGAACTTCCTGACTTTGGGGCCAACATGCTACAAAAAAGAACATATGACAGCAATTTGTTCACCCCCCAAAAAAACATATTACTGCTGTCAAATGTAAAGGAAAATCTATAAAAGCATCGCAAGCACACCGCAACCCATGTGCAAACACTACGGCCCGTGCGTATTAACGTGAAGCACATGAAGCTAAGGGTATGGACTACTGTTATAATGCCAAGACTACTTCACGGATCCGGGAATTGTCGCTGACAATGCATACCCATGAGCAAATAATGCGCTAGGACTAGCCATAAGCAGTATTTGACAAGGCGTAAAACAGTCATGCGGGAGAGTGGTCATTTCGATCCGACACATGCAAATGCAAAACAAAGTAAGATTTTTGCAAACATTTTGGATGTTAACTGAAAAACACACTTGGGCGGACATTAATTGAGGGACCACTGTATAATACATTTGCAAAAATTGCAAATTCCAAGAAAGTAATTGCACGTGCAGAGCCAGAACACACGGGAGCAACGGGCAGTCAAGGATAAAATGTTAGTGACCGAGCCCAAGACTTTACGGACTGAGCACGTGAAGTAAAAATACTGTAAAAGCAAGAACAGCTTTTCAATTGCACATTGAGAGGAGCCAGATGAGGTGGCTCGGGCATCTGGTTAGGATCCCTGGGAATCCAACCGGTAGGAGGCCTCAGGGAAAATCCAGAACTCATTGGAAAGACAATGCGAACTGGCATGGGGTCGCCTTCGGGATTCACCGGGAGAAGCTGGACGAAGCTTCCCTGCTTAGTCCTGCTCCCCCTGTGACCCGACCTTGGATGAGCGGAAGAAACTGGATGGATGAGAGGGCTCCTTAACATTTGTGTGTGCATCATCTGTGTGTGCAGGGCATGATCAGCTTGGTATTGGAGTGTATTGATCGACTCCATGTGTACAGCAGCGCCGCTCATTTCACTGAAGCAGCTGGAAGGGATGCAGGAGAGGCCTGGGGATCCATCCTCAACTCTTTGTATCAACTCCTGGGTATCCACAAATGCACATTACCACCTACAGCAATGCATCTTCATAGGAGGTGTCCCCTCATATGTTCTTGTTTCTTCTAGCGGCACTTATCAGGGGCAACAGAAAGAACTGTGCTCAGTTTTCGGGTTCTTTAGACTGGCTCATTAGCAGACTGGAGAGACTGGAGGCCTCCTCTGGTAAGCCAGCAAGTCTTTAAACGAAACCAACGAGGCACTTACGAGATATGTATATACTGTGTGTAATTTTTAGATGTGATATTATGCAAATATTGTACTTGTATGTGTATGAGCGTGTTATAATGTGACATGCACACACACAAAGTAAGTAAATCTGATGCTGTCGTTTTTCCTGTAGATTGATAGTGAAGTTTCTACCCTGCTTAACGTTAGGGCTATTGATCGCTATTAATTGCATTTTGTTCACGTTGTTCAATGAGCCTCAATAGCAACAAGTGCTGCTTCATCGTCTCCCTACATTCATTTCTATGCCCTGTGCAGCTTTGGAAATGCAAATAAGAATCACGCTTGTTCTAATAACTCTTCTGTGCGCTGTAGGCATACTAGAGGTGCTTCACTGTGTGCTGGTGGAAAGTCCAGAAGCGTTGAATATCATCAAAGAAGGACACATCAAGTCCATCATTTCTCTTCTGGACAAACACGGACGCAACCATAAGGTATTTTCCTTGACCTGTTAGGGTAGCAGTGCGAAGGCCCTCTTGAAACATTTATTATTGTTTCGGCGTCTCCCATTGGCTAAATAGTGTGCATGCAAACAATCCGCTTCGGGCGCCCAGATTTCCTTCAAACCCTTTCAAGCAGAATTAAAAGCGCGAGCAGCGTTGAACGGGCCCTCGCATCCCTGTGCACCTCAAGGGTCACGCGAGCCAGCACTCACGTGGGACTCAGGACTCGACGCCAGCATCTCACGTTCGAAGGAAACTGGTGCTCTGGACCTTTTTATGTTAACAGTGTTGGTTTGCACAGAGTGATGGAGGCTCGAAGGCCCTCTTGAAACTGCTATAATTACTATCCATATTATTATTGTTCATAATATAAATATTCCGCAAATTTCCTCCCATTTTTGAGGTCTTGATCATTCCCAAATGTTTGAATGGTCGGTTTGGCCCCGGGTCTGTGACTGTGTGTTTACATTGACTCTAAAGGTGTTGAGACGCCCCAATTTCCTTGCAACTCCGGATACTGGCATCAATTCCTGCATCCCACGTTCCCGCCAACTCGCTTGAACCTGGAGTTGTGTGGAGTGCACATTCCACCCCGCTCGCGGCTTCAACGAGTGTTCATGTTGTTGTGCAATCCAAATGTGCTGGATGCAGGAACATTCGTGCAAAAAAATCCAATTCAAAAAGTCATCAGGATTTTGGCATGTTTTTGGCATGTGCTGTGCTGCAACCGATGATATGTCCTGACAGTTATTTTCCCATGTGCATGCTGTTTAGGTTCTTGACGTGTTGTGTTCGCTTTGCGTGTGCCATGGTGTGGCAGTACGCTCCAATCAGCACCTGATCTGTGACAACCTACTGCCAGGAAGAGACTTGTTACTCCAGACACGCCTGATCAACCACATAACCAGGTATTTGCACACAAACTGTCACGGTACACATTGGTTGTCATCGCTGGAGTCTGATTTTCTTTTTCACTGTGTAAGTAACAACATGCCATTTTCTTCTGCCCTCAGCATACGTCCCAATATCTTCCTGGGCCTCGGTGAAGGCTCTGCACAGTACAGAAAGTGGTACTATGAGCTGATTATAGACCAAGCGTTGCCGTTTGTTACAGCTGAAGCAACTCATCTCCGGGTGGGATGGGCCAACACAAATGGCTACGTTCCCTGCCCCAGCGGGGGGGAGGGTTGGGGGGGCAACGGTGTGGGCGATGACCTCTACTCCTTTGGCTTCGATGGACTCCACCTTTGGTCGGGTGCGTTCAGTGGTTTGGAATTGAGATTGAGATTGATAGTACAATAAACCCTCGCTTATTGTGGTTAGCTGGTTCCAGGTCCGACCGTGATAGGTGAATTTCTACTAAGCAGGACTTCCTTATGAACAGAATCTTTTTGTAGTTATGGTACAGGAAACCCATTTACAATCTTTTGAATGTGTTTTCTAACATTTTTAGAGGCCTCTTGACATGAAATAGCAGCCATTTGGTCGTCTTTAGTTGTATTACCGAACATAGTAGATCTACCATTACCACCACCATTACCATTTTCTATGCCGCTTATCCTCATTAGGGTCACGGGGATGCTGGAGCCTATCCCAGCAGACTTTGGGCGAGAGGCGGGGTACACCCTGGACTGGTCGCCAGCCAATCGCAGGGCACTTATAGACAAACAAACATTCACACTCACATTCATACCTATGGACAATTTAGAGCGGCCAATGAAGCTAACATGCATGTTTTTGGAATGTGGGAGGAAACTGGAGTACCCGGGGAAAACCCACGCACGCACGGGGAGAACATGCAAACTCCACACAGAGATGCCCAACGGAGATTTGAACCCAGGTCTTCCAGATCTCCTGACTGTGTGGCCAATGTGCTAACCACTCATCCACCGTGCGGCCCATAGTGGATCTAATGAGAGAAAATAAACCATTTAAGACAGTTTACCTTGTAGGGGAGCAGAACGGGTGGCGGACACGTCCCACGGAAACATCTCTGTTGCTGCATCCCCACAGAGGTTTATTGTGATCGGAACAAAGTGTGCATTTTACTTCTTTTTGGCCCAGTTCTTCTCAACATCAAACAGACATGGTGTCCAGACTGTCGCACCGTTGGAACGCTGTCGGATGTCTATAAATAGAACATTTACGAGCTGTGAATTGTCTCCCTGTAGAGCAGTGCTGGAGGTGTGCTACTAATGACAGTTTGCTTCTGGTTAACTCCTACAATCCAAAACACCCCTGTTTGGATAACGGGAAATTCTAAAAGTGTCCTGTGAGTTGAAGGTTTGCGTTTGTGCCTGCTTGTACCCGGTGATTGACAAGTGTCACTTTCAGAGTGTCTGTCACGTTTTGCCCAAAGTCTCCAGTTCAAACTTCAACCGTGACACATAACTGACTGACTTTGGGTTGCGTGGTTTCACACGCACGATACAGGCTGACGTTGCAGGGCTGACGTCTTTGGACTGGTGCGGCCGAATTACATTTGTTGCATTGCGTAACTCTCAGCCGATCCGTTTACCGTACTCACACACTGTTCAAATCATTCTGCAAATACACAAATCCCACGGACCTCGAGAACCATTTGTAACAATGACCATGACCACCTGTCCAGTACACTACGGGCCATTCCACACATCTGTTGAGCTCAGACAATGTGCCCATGAATAGTTTTAGGATTTTGAATACCAGTGCATTCATGTTAAACTGCCGAGCTAATCACAGCTCACAGCTTTTTCCTACTTTTTTCAAAGTCAAAAAATACGTACCAACTGCAGACTTTGAGCGGCGTGTGTGTCAGCTAGCAACTGCAGCCTTGCTGAGTGTTAGCACGGTTAGCTGGAAAGTGCCAGTGACGGGCGTGAGTTGTGGCTGACAGCAGCTCCTGTGTGACTTTTCACTGTGCAGTTGCAGTCGTGTTCTACAACACTGGCCACTAGGTGTCGGGCATAATCCCATAATGAGATAACAGCCAACAAGCATACTAGCAATGCTAATGTGTGATGCTATGTAATGTCTAATTTATGTCTAAGGTGTCTTATTTTCTGTTGTTATGTCTGTTATGACTATATCGGGTAATACCAGTGTAAAATGTACTATAGAAGTGGTATTTTAGGTCTAGAGGGCTCTAAGAATGGCTCAAACATATTTAGAATATATTAAACAGGTTTTCTAGGCTCTAACTATGAAAATATTCCATTTATGCCTGAGGAATCCTACTTCACAGAAATTCACTTATCTGGAACCACTGAACCGTGATAAACAAGGGACGACTGTTCATGCTTTTTTAAAAATCATATCACGACTGGACTATTGCAACTCACTTTATACAGGCTTTGACCAGTCGTTCCTCTGTCGCCTTCAGGGGGTGCAGAATGCAGCTCCCTGAATACTGGCAGAAACAAAACGCCCGGGGCGCACAGCCCTGGTGCTTTCCAGGCTTTCCACTGGCGCCCATTAACTGTGGGTTAATTTTAAAAGGCTGCTGTTGGTTTTTAAATTCTTGCATGGACTGATCCCACTGTAACTGTCTGAGCTGCTGCAGCCTGAGGTCTGCAGATAAACTGCTCACCGCAACAGAGGACTCCAGGCTACTCTGTGGCTGTGCCAAAACTCTGGAACATCCTCCCCCCTACACATCAGAGCTGCACAAACACTTGAGCACTTGTGGTCTTCAACTAAGATTAAACAAGCACATTATTTATTATTTTGTATATTTAGCGTTTTTTTTCTAGCTAAATTTGCTGTATTGTTAGTACAATCAACCCAGATTTTTAAATGTGCTAGACGGTATAAATAAAGTTTGACTTGACTTGACCATGACCCATCAGACTGAATAGTCTTTTTTCAAGTCCAAGTATAAATATTGATCAAAGATTTAACTTTCCATTCATTTTTGTGCAGGCTGTATTGCAAGGACTGTTACCTCACCTAACCAGCACCTTCTAAGAGCAGAGGATGTGGTGAGCTGCTGCTTGGACCTTAGTGTGCCCAGTATCTCCTTTAGGATCAATGGCCAACCAGTTCAGGGCATGTTTGAGAACTTCAACTCTGATGGCCTTTTTTTCCCTGTGGCCAGCTTCTCTACTGGAGTCAAGTAAGTGGATTACTCAAAGCAATTCAGCTAGAATTTATATTTGCAGTTATTTATTTGACTGATCCAGTGGAGCAGGGAGGACTTTCAATATTAGTTCAGACCTGCCAACATGTATGAATTTGTCATAGTCAGCATGCAACTCGACTTATGAATACACCGTTCTCCATTTTGTCACACTTTGCTGGTTTTAGTTTCACGTTTAGTCTGTACGGTAGAGATAAATAAGTAGACATGATCAGTTTCTCAATAGCATTTCAAATCGGGGAGGTGCGAAAACACTAACAGATTATAGATGCATGATGTTGCTGCAGTGGGATTCTATCATTGTCCCAGCACTACACTAAGTAGTATAATATCGACCCCGATATTGGCATAAAAATGGAATATCGGCCAATATCAGTATCAGGTTTTTTCCCGAAAAGGAAAACCGATAATGCTGTTTATAAGCCAATGGGCTCTGGTATTTTTCGGTGCGCAAATATGACCTCATCAAACCGCGTCTGAAGCCTGTAAACATCCATGGGTGTCTAGTACCAAGCTTGCTTTTCCATTCATTTTCCATGCCGATTATCCTCACCATGGTCGCGGGTCCTTGCTCACTCCTGATTAGCGTTACGTCTGCTGTGTCTCCTTCGGATAATAAACTTGGGATTTGCAATGACTGCCAAGAGTTGGTTATGCGAGGAGGAACCAAGACTTCTTCCTTCTGTACTTCCAATCACCAGGGCGAAAGCCATCAATCGGAAAATGAAGGCGCGTATTGCACTGGTTAGACCTAAGCTTCACAACAAATGTGTGTTAATTCATCAACAGGAGATATGTGATGTCACACATATAGGTATCGTTGATATCGTAATCGAATATTCCGAATTGGACAATATCTTCATATCTAATATCGGCAAAGAAGCCAATATCTGACATCCCTACTAATAACCATTTCCCAAGTTTTAGTTTGTTGTACAAATCATATCTTGCTTATCGCAATTTTTTACCCACTAACATTCCTTTCTGACTTGTCTTTTAACTCTTTGCATAGGTTTCGTTTTCTACTTGGAGGACGCCATGGGGAGTTTAAGTTTCTCCCTCCTCCAGGGTATGCTCCTTGCTTTGAGGCAGTGCTGCCCAGGGACAAACTGAAACTGGAGCCCTGTCAACACCAGACTGCTGCAAGAGAGCTTCTGGGACCCACTGTCACCATGAGCCAGACAGCATTCACACCCATGCCTGTGAACTCCAGCCAGGTACAGATGACTGAATTATTTACATGATTAAAACGACACACACAGTATATTTCTTTGACGCTAGAAGGTCAGTTATGGAACAAAAACAGTATATGCATGCATACATAGACACAGCCTGCCCCTCTGTGTCTTTGTGTAGATTACCCTCCCACCTCAGTTGGAGAGAATCCGGGAGAAGCTTGCAGAAAACATCCATGAGCTGTGGGTGATGAACAAGATTGAACTGGGCTGGACCTACGGTACAGTGAGTATCGATCGTGCTTATATCACCCTGCCAACAGATTTGAAATGATCAGAAATTCATTGATCTGCAATAAAGCTCTCTGTATATTATCTATAATATTGCTTAAAAGAAAACTTTTTTTGAATTTTGCGCATCGACCACGATCCTTATGTGAGAAAAAAAACACACACTTCTTTTGCTTTTCTATGCATTCTAGATGCCACCTCGGGCTTTTAGTTTTACAGTAAGAATGAGCATAATTGGGATTCACCAATTCCACCTATAAAGCCCTCGAAAAAAAACAAGGCGCTGGAGGCCGGAGGCTTTCAGATGCTTTGCTGGAACTCAATGCATTAAGGGAAAAAGTGATTTTGTTTGAAACTTGTATCGGTACTTATTTTTCTTAGTGGCTGTGTGATGAGTTTAGTGTTCTTTGTAAGATTACACCGTGAGTCAGACTGCTATATTGAGTAAGGACTTCCAGCGATTTCCAGTGGGTCGACAAGCTCGTTATGAGTTCACTTGTAGCTTGTGATTGGGTTCTACTCTACCACTCTTACACAGTGTGTGACAGCATGATCGACTGTATATCGCTGTGACATCAGGCACTATGTGCTCCATCTATCGCAGTCTATTGGCCGGTGTTCTCTTCAGCAGGAATAGGAAGCCTTTCCCTCGATAGTAAAATTGTGTGCTACTCAGTGCAGCAGAAATGATCAATTTCTTTCAGCATGGGTTGGCAATCTCCACATTTATAGTAGCCCTTGCCCATCCATTCAACCATCAAACCATCCATCAATCCATCTTCTACCGCTTTTCTGAGGTCAGGTCGAGGGGGCGACATTCTAAGCAGGGAAGCGTAGACTTCCCTCTCCCCAGCCACTTCATCCAGCTCCTCCCGGAGACATAGTCTCTCCAACGTGCTCTGGGTCTTCCCCGAGACCTCCCTTCGGTTGGATGTGCCCTGGGAGGCATCAGGGAGGCATCCTGACCAGATGCTGGCATCTGCCTTTGTAACAACAGGAATTGTTATTGTTGTTTTTTTTTCACACGGACGTCTTCAAGGTTTCGGGTCAGAGTCGACGGTTAACGGTATCGATCAGTAATGCTCAGTAATGCTCAATGATCCAGTTTGTAAAGCCAGGAGACAAAGAACTGAAACAGGCCTGACTCTCCAGGCCAATGTTTGTGCCGATGTTTCACTCCCTCTTCTTGCCTGCTCAGCTTCTAAACAGATTGTGGGCCATATCGCTGCATGAACTTGATCATATTTGATTTGATTTTGATTATTCAGATATTTGTAATTGAAGTCAATTTACGTTTTCAGCGCAGACGTGTGTGCTCCTTCCACAAAGCAAATGCAAAAATGATATTCATGCATTGTATATATGTGTGTGTGTTTGTGTGTGTGTTTGTTTAGGTACGAGATGACAACAAGCGGCAACACCCATGTTTGGTGGAGTTCTCCAAGTTGCCAGAACAGGAACGAAGCTACAACTTACAGATGTCTCTGGAGACCCTCAAGTAAAGCATCACTCCAACACATCACATTTTCACATTGTCACGCCAATAGGTTTTGATGACAACAAAATAATGTCCACGCTTTATATCTTCATCAATTTCATTTTGCTTAACTTACTATGTTGATTTTCAGGGAGTAGTGTTGGTTGTTTTTATTTTAGGAAGGGAAGAAGAAATTCTTGAAACTTACCTTGTGCCTCCCAAAAGCCTTGCTCACAGACTGTGCTGTTGTCACCCCATAATGACCTTCCCTGAGGATTGTGTGTGTGTTTATATTTACCAGAACTCTTCTTGCTTTGGGGTGCCATGTTGGTCTTGCAGATGAACATGCTGTAGAGAAAGTCAAGATCATGAAACTGTCGCAAAAGTGAGTTTCCTCTCAGAATGCATGAAACTTGTTTAAGCCTGACTTGTTTAAAAGTGCCACTCTTTTGGTATCTCTATCACCGCAGCTATGAATTATCCAGTGGTTACAAACCTGCTCCCCTGGACCTCTGTCACATCAAACTCACCTCCGCTCAGGAAGCAATGGTGGACAAATTAGCCGAAAATGCACACAATGTCTGGGCAAGAGACCGCATCCGTCAGGGTTGGACATATGGTATCCAACAGGTAACTGTACGGACTAAAGGTGGTACAATATATTGATATCTGGATCAATTGCACTCGCGTTACGATATTGATGCAGATATTGATGCTGTAATTCGGAAGTTGAACTTCTTGATGTGATGTTCTCCTTTATGTCTGCATAATCTAAAAAACCAGAAGATAACCTATTTGGAATGAATTGGGTTATAGAGAGAAGGGACAGACAGATGGACTAGAGAGGAAAAAAGAGAAAAAGAAGGAGGGAAGAGGGAAATAAATTACAGGAGGAGACAACAGCATCAATAACAGCTGTTGTTACCTAGTTGAAGGATTTCTTTTTGACCACAGACTTCAAAAATATATATAGACTTCTGTCCATTCATCCATTTTCTTGCGCATATCTGAGTTTGGGTCACGGGGCAGCGGTCTTTCCAGTCTCAAGCTGCCTCTTCCGGTTCCATCAGAGAGGCATTCCCAGCTGTGAGGTCTGCCCCTGGCCTCCTTCAGGTTGGGCATGCCAGATGAACTTCTCACCAGATAGGCGCTCAAGAGGTATCCAAAGGAGATGCCAGAGCCACCTCAGTTGGTTCCTCTTGATGTGAAGGAGCAGCTGTACTGTGAGCTCCTCACGGATGACGGAGCTCCTCACCCTCCAGCCACCCTATGGAGGAAAAACAGCCGCTTGTACCTGCAGTTTTGCTTCTTTGGTCACTACCCAGAGCTTGTGGCCACTGGTGAGGGTAGGGATGTAGATGAACTGATAAATCCAAAACTTTGCCTTACGTCTCAGGTCTCTCTTCACCAAATGGTCCAGTTCAGCAACCACATTCCTGCAGACGCTGGGCTGATGTCATGCTCCAACCTTCCCTCACTTGTGAACAAGATACTGAGATACTAACTATATAATATAGTATAACTATATAATACTATATATACATATAGTAAATATAATAAATAAATATAGTAGCTGTATAACACTTCACATGGGGTAAGACCCAACTCTCAACCTGAAGGGTGCAGTCCACCGTTCCGGCTGAAAACCATGACCTCAGATTTTGAGATGCTTGGTGTCATCCCAGAAGCTTTACACTCTGGAGATGTGAACCGCCCTAGCAAATGCTGAAGGTAATGACTTTATGAGGCCACCAGGGCCACATCATCTGCAAATAGCAGAGATGAGATCCTAAGGCCCGCCAAAACGAATAAAGACTAAAAATACAGACTACTGAACCACATCCAAACACAGGCAGGAGGCAACGACATGCATACACTGCCTCACGTTGTCTCCCCACAATCTGACTAGCAGGGAGACGGGCCTACTCGATCCAGGAGCACATCCATGCCACGCAAGGACACCGCCAGTAAACTTAGACTAGACAGCCAACTAACTTGTCTCGGGAGAGCCAGGATATTCCACACCACTAAGACAGGGCGAGCACCTTGCCATTCTAGTACATAGCAGCCCTGACTAAATTGTGAGATGTAAATGTTCATTTCCAAATGGCATATTGGGAAAATATTACATAAGCATACCAAATTGCATCTTGACCTGAATCGAAATGACTTAACAAATACACCATTTAAATCAGTCCCAGGCAAAACTGGTTTGTGGCATAGAGCATACACACTAAGCAAATTTTATCCAGGATAAGGTTTGACAGTGAAATGATCTATATAGTATTTAGAATAAAAAATGTGACTTTTAGATACAACATTAATCAGTTCCAGAAGGTCTGACTCAAACCAAAACGGACTCTAACCAAAACAAATTTTCACAGAATAAAATAATGGTAATCCAATTAAAACCAATCCAGAAACGCCCCAAACACACAACATATTTTATATACATAGTTTTGCAAAGAGGGATGGGGAGGAGAGGAGATTATGCTTGGAGTGCAAACTCTTTTTTTAACTGCCTCTGCACTCATGCCACAAACAAATCTGTGCAGAGAGGTCTGTTAAAGGCTTTTAACATACACAGTATTACATTTAAAATAAAAAGGCCACAGACATGACATGCAATGGATAAGTGGACTTTTAAATCATTTTCCCTGTTCTGGACATCCTTGGACAAAGAAAGGACATGTAACAGCAATTTGTTCACCAAAAAGACATATTGTACTCCTGCTGTCAAATACAGACCTCTGAAACGCCGACGGTCTTCTCTTTAAGTTGTAAAATTTGCACCTTTGTCTCAGTATGGTCCTCGGTATCGCCTTTTTCTTTTGTGCTGTTAATGAGTTTGTTACGGCAAATCTAATACTGTATAAACAAACACTGTGGGTATAAAATGGCGCCCGAGGCCCAGAATGCAATGCGCAATTATGTGCCAGTACTGTAATATGAGATGTCGTCTTAGTCACGTGATCCAAGATGGTGGTGTAAACTAATTTACGCAAATCTAAACACTATTTGGATGCTTAATAAGCAGGGAAACTCAAGCAAAAGTTTAGTGAAAATTTCGAATGTTAACTGAAACACTGCAAACCGGGGCGGATGTTAACCAAGGTACCACTGTATTTGTAGTTTTTATCTTAAACATGAATAATCCACGTTGTTTTAACTGCAACCAATCCTCAACAGAGGTAGTAACCAATGGTAAAGTGCTAACATAATAAATAGGTAGACCAGTGTAGGGTCAAACTTTTTACATACCAACTTTTCTTCTCCTTTTGTGTGTGTGTGTCAGGATGTAAAGAATCGTAGAAATCCTCGCCTGGTCCCCTACAGTCTTCTAGATGGAAGAACCAGGAAGTCCAACAAAGACAGTCTGAGAGAGGCTGTCAGGACTCTGCTGGGTTATGGATACAACCTGGAAGCTCCCGACCAGGATCACGGTATAACACCAATTTACCACTACACTACTTTATTCAGCATTTCATGTGATGTTGCATTGTTTGTACTCCCAACACCCAAACCCCACTTTTCCTTCCAAAGCTCAATTTGATCCCAGCAATATGTCCGCTGAAAGGTTCCGGATCTTCAGAGCTGAGAAAACCTACTGTGTTAATGCAGGAAAGTGGTACTTTGAGTTGGAGGTAAGAATGAGAGAACAGTACTCTTAGACTTAGGACAATTAAGTATCACGATTAAGATAAGAATTATTGGACATTTATTATGGCTCTTGTTCACCCGTTATTCTGTTGCATGACATTAGACAGTATCAACAGTATCGAGGCAATTTTGACATAATTCATTTTGATTTGAGATTAGTCTTCCATGTGTCCTAGGTGTTAACAGCTGGCGAGATGAGGGTTGGCTGGGCAAGACCGGGCTGTCTCCAAGGCCAAGAATTGGGTTGTGATGATCAGGCTTTTGTCTTTGATGGATTCAAGGTACCTGCATTTTTGTACAACTTATTTATTCACAAAGGTATCATAATATTACCGACATAACATGAATGGATAATCACTCACTGGATCGTAGTAGCAGAAGTACCTCAGAGTACCACTTGTTTGCAAGTGTGGGAAGGATGCAACACAAGCTTGACTGGCTGATTGGTGCGTCGTCTGGTGTGATGCAGCCTCTGCTTCGGTCCGCTGTGGTGAAAAGTTAGTTGAGCCGAAAGGCAATGCTCTCAATTTACTGGTCGATCTACATTCCTTCCTTCACCTAAGGTCATGAGCTTTAGGTAGTGACCGAAAGGACAAGATTGTCCGGGGAGGGGTTCAGGCCACATCTATCTGATCTCTGGTATGCAGAAGAAGATGGATGGATGGATGGATGGATAACAAC
>QODF01000094.1:2320443-2349037 GCA_024372805.1 Oostethus manadensis
ATATATATATATAAAAGTAATGATCAAATTTTAAGGCCAGTTAAAAAATTGCTACAATTGACCTTTAGCACATTTGGATCTTAATGAGGTTTTAAGTAAAGCTACAATATGCAAAAACAAAAAGGCAGAGTTGTGACAAAAAGCACTTTAAAAAAATAACTGATTGAAAACAATAATTAAACTGAAATAGGCTGTGTATCAGCTGATCACAAGTTTAAGACCATCGCTCAAAAAATGACAAAAAACTCTCCAAACCAGAACAAAAAATGTTCTCAGTAGGACTCAGTAATTAGTAGCTCCATCGTTCTTGTTAATCACTTCAAAAATTGGTTTGGGCACGCTTGATGCGAGTGTTTCCAGGAAGCTAGTGGGAACATTGCTCCAAGTGGTGAGGAGGCTTCACGGAGGGCTTCAACTGTCTGGAACTGATGGCCATTTTTATAAACTTCCTTTGCCATCCATCCCCAAATTTTCTCTATGGGATTTAAATCAGGGGAACATGCATGATAGTCCAAAAGAGTGATGTTATTCTGCCTGAAGAAGTCCTTCGCCAAGAGAGCATTGTTAACTGCAGCGTTGTGGTGTTGACAAACCCAGCTGTTACCACACAGACGAGGGCCCTCAGTCATGAAGGGTGCCCGCAACATCTGCATGTAACCGGCCGAGTGGCCATAAAAGGAAAAGACTGAGATGGGCAACTGAATTCAAATATTGGACAATGAAAGAAGAAGAATGGGTTATAGACAGATGAGTCCAGGATAGAGGTCTTACACCTACCATGAAGTCCAGGATCCTGAAGTCACGTCATTATTGTTGATTGTTGTTTTGAGAACAATTTGGTGCAGCTGTGTTGTTAGAACCAGCTCTGTGAAGAGTTCAGTTGCCAGCGTGGTTAAGACATTGCGAGTTTCCTTGCAATTTCTCACATTGAATAAACTTCCTTTCTAAGCACATCCATCGACTGACAAACAGACAACTGGAGGGTTTCTCCGAGGATTTTCTTTAGCTGGGGTGGTGGGCTGCATGGGACTGCCGCTGCTGTGTCTTGACTCTACTGCATTTTTTTTAAAATTTAATAATGACTTATTTATGTGTTAACTTATTTTATTTTACATTTATTTAACCAGAAGAACATGAACCTAGAACATTGCAAAACTGTTTTAGTTTAATTTAATGGCGAAGTTGCTGAGAACACTTACGTAAGAGTCTAATAGGTTGTGTGAGGTTTTTCACAAAAATAATCATAAAAACAGAGGCATAAGAAAACTGAGGTTTGACTATTTATTTTTTGTCACAAGGTTTCATCCCAGTGTGCAGTGTCGGTGTGTGCCAAGCCGGGAGGATGAACTTTGGTAAAGACGTGAGCACCCTGAAGTACTTCACCATATGTGGTCTGCAGGAAGGTTACGAACCATTTGCTGTCAATATGAATCGAGACGTCACAATGTGGCACAGCAAGAGATTACCTCAGTTTGTACCTGTACCTCCCGACCACCAACATATAGAGGTAAATAGAGTTGCCTAGACATGTATTTCTTCCAATTATATAGAGATTATATCTTGGTCTGGTCTGATTATAGATACTGTGTACTATATATGCCATTTAAAATTTGCATGTACGTTTTTATACTAGCCACACAGTCAGAAGATCCGGAAGACCTGGGTTCGACTCTTTTGGAAGGTGTGTCCGTAGGAGGACAGAGAAGAGGAATGCCAAGAGTGTAGGATTGAGAGTAGGGACTTTGAATGTTGTAACTATGACAGGAAAAGGTATAAATTTAGTTGGCATGATGCAGAGGAGGAAGGTAGTCATATTATGCATCCAGGAGACCAGGTGGAAAGGTAGCAAGACTAGTAGTACAGGAGCAGGTTTCCAGCTGTTCTATCATATTGAAAAAAGGAAGAGAAATTGAGTAGGAGTTATTTTGAAGGGGGAGTTTGCTAGCAATGTCCTGGATAGTGTCATATAGAGTGATGACCCTGAAGCTAGAAATCAAAAGTTTGATGTCCATGGATTTGAGATGGAGGAGAAGGAGAAATTCTGGTCAGACCTGGATCGAATGATGCAGAACATTCCTATAAGCGAGAGAGTTGTCATTTAGTGCGAACTTCAATGGGCATGTTGGTGCAGGAAACAAAGATGATGAGGAGGTGATGGGCAAGTTTGGTATCGAGGAGAGGAACGCCAAAATGGTGGTCGACTTTGCACAAAGGATGGAAATGGCTGTAGTGAATACTTTCTTTCAGAAGAGACAGGAACAAAGGGTGACCTATAGGAGTAGAGGTAGGAGCACACAGGTAGACTACATCTTGTGTAGAAGGTGTAACCTGAAGGAGGTCAGTGACTGCAAAACAGTGGTAGGTGAGTGTGAGTGTGATGGTGGTGTGTAAAATGATTCTAGTGGTGAGGAAGATAAAGAGGGTAAAGGCAGAGGACAAAATGGTGGAAGCTGAAAAAGGAAGGGTGTTGTGTGACTTTTAGGAAGGAGTTGAAAAAGGCTATGGGTGGACAGGAAGTCCTTCCAAATGACTGGACAACTACAGCTACTGTGATCAGGGAGACAGGAAGGAGAGTACTCGGTGTGTCATCTGGAAGGAAAGTAGATAAGGAGACTTGAATGAGGAGGTTGCAGGAGTGTATACAGGGTAAGAGGTTAGCTAAGAAGAAGTGGGACCCAGAGAGGCCTGAAGAGAGTAGACAGGAGTACAGAGAGATGCAGCGTAAGGTGAAAGTAAAGGTGGCAAAGGCCAAACAAGGGGCTTATGATGACTTGTATGCTAGGTTGGACAGCAAGGAGGGAGAGAAAGATCTATACAGGTTGGCAAGGCAGAGGGACAGAGATGGGAAGGACGTGCAGCAGGTTAGGGTGATGAAGGATAGGGATGGAAGGGTATTGACAGGTGCCAGTAGTGTCATGGGAAGATGGAAAGAGTACTTTGAAGAGTTGATGAATGAGGAAAATGAGAGAGAACAAAGAGTAGAAGAGGTGACTGTTGTGGACCAGGAAGTAGCAAAGATTAGTAAGGAAGAAGTGAGGAGGGCATTGAAGAGGATGAAGAATGGAAAGGCACTCGGTCCTGATGATATACCTGTGGAGGTATGGAAGTGTCTAGGAGAGGTGGCAATAGAGTTCCTGACCGGGTTGTTTAACAAGATCTTAGATAATGAGAAGATGCCTAAGGAATGGAGGAGAAGTGTGCTGGTGCCCATTTTTAAGAACAAGGGAGATGTGCAGAGTTGTGGCAACTACAGAGGAATAAAGCTGATGAGCCATACAATGAAGTTATGGGAAAGAGTAGTTGAAGCTAGACTAAGGGCAAACGTGAGCATTTGTGAGCAGCAGTACGGTTTTATGCCAAAAAAGAGTACAACAGATGCAGTATTTGCTTTGAGGATGTTGATTGAGAAGTACAGGGAAGGTCAGAGGGAGCTGCATTGTGTTTTTGTAGATCTGGAGAAAGCTTATGACAGGGTGCCCAGAGAGGAACTGTGGTATTGTATGAGGAAGTCTGGAGTGGCAGAGAAGTATGTTAGAGCGGTGCAGGACATGTACGAGGACTGTAAGACAGTAGTGAGGTGTGCTGCAGGTGTGACAGAGGAGTTCCGAGTGAAGGTGGGACTCCATCAGGGATCAGCTCTGAGCCCCTTCTTGTTTGCTATGGTGATGGACAGGCTGACGGACGAGGTTAGACAGGAATCTCCATGGACTATGATGTTTGCAGATGACATTGTGATATGTAGTGAGAGCAGGGAACAGGTGGAGGAGAAGCTTGAGGGGTGGAGGTTTGCCCTGGAAAGGAGAGGAATGAAGGTTAGCCGCAGCAAGACGGAGTACATGTGTGTAAATGAGAGGGACCCAAGTGGAAGAGTGAGGTTACAGGGAGAAGAGATAAAGAAGGTGGAGGATTTTAAGTACTTAGGGTCAACAGTCCAGAGCAATGGAGAGTGTGGAAAAGAGGTGAAGAAGCGTGTGCAGGCAGGCTGGAATGGGTGGAGAAAAGTGTCGGGTGTGATGTGTGATAGAAGAGTTTCAGCTAAAATGAAAGGAAAGGTGTACAAAACTGTGGTGAGACCAGCGATGTTGTTTGGTTTAGAGACAGTGCCGCTGAGGAAAAGACAGGAGGCAGAGCTGGAGGTAGCAGAGATGAAGATGCTGAGGTTCTCTTTGGGTGTGACCAGGATGGACAGGATCAGGAATGAGCACATCAGAGGGACAGCACATGTTAGAGGTTTTGGAGATAAAGTCAGAGAGGCCAGACTGAGATGGTTCGGACATGTCCAGAGGAGAGATAGTGAATATGTTGGTAGAAGGATGCTGAGTTTTGAATTGCCAGGCAGGAGGCCTAGAGGAAGACCAAAGAGGAGGTTTATGGATGTAGTGAAAGAGGACATGAAGTTAGTTGGTGCAAGAGAAGAGGATACAGAAGACAGGATTAGATGGAGGCAATTGATTCGCTGTGGCGACCCCTGAAGGGATAAGCCCAAAGGAAAAGAAGATCAATTCACTTTTTGCGGCTATTTATGTAGAATCTAGTCAATTGCTTAATGTTTTCTCTTTGCTTCCGAAGAAATGTGTGTTTTCTACGTGAATTGCATGTTGAAAAAGTGTCTGCATGTATGAACATACATAAATACTCATATTTAAAAGTATAGTAAATATATATTCTGTATGCATAGTACAAGGAAGATCTTTGGGACTTGATTGTTTGAAAAGTAGCTCACAGGCTGAAAAATTGTGAGCACCCCTGATATAAGATTAAGAGTTGGACTGAAATTTGCTGTGCCAGGATGGCTGGACAAACAGGACAATGCACACCCTACCAATCAAGTCCTAACTTAAATATCATTCCCTCTTTAAGGTGACAAGAATAGATGGGACAGTGGATTTGGGCCCTTGTCTGAAGGTCACCCAGAAGTCATTTGGTTCGCAGAACAGCAACACCGACATTACTTTCTACAGACTTAGTATGCCCATTGAGTGTGCTGAATCCTTCTCCAAGTCTCCAACCAATGGTAGACTCTTATCACCCAAGAGAGTAAGATGATATACAGAAGAAAAGTATTCGGACTAGTTTGTCACTAATTAAGGTTTGCGTGTGCTTGAGAATATGTGTTCTATATTCACTAGGAGCTGGAAGACTTTGAAACAGTTTCAGACTTTGAGGTCCTGATGAAAACATCTCATGGTCCCAATGGTCCAAGTGGCCCAGACAGAGCTGAATTCAACAACCACAAAGATTACAACCAGGAGAAAACCTCTAAGCTCAAACAAAGGTAAACAAGCTGTGATTATGCAGTGCATACAGACATTTCTGGTTGTTCAATTTTGACAATGTTATTATTTTAGTGCTGACAAAAGGCTTCAAGAAGTTTCCTTTTAACAGCACTATTTCTTTATGTGCAATTCAAGTCAGCTCGTCCTGTTTGACCCTTGGCCCACACTGTAGTTTGAGGAAGTAGGGATGACTATGGAGGCTCAAGCGGTAATAAATATAAAGCAGAAATGGACAAGATTTTGGTACATTTAAGCTTCGAAGTCTTGGCAAGTGACTTTTGCAAAAAGGCCAAAAAGACATTTCTATCTTCTGTGCTGTAGACCAGAGAAGCAAGCTGCGAGAAGATACAGAAGCACTGCTGGTATTTTTTTTTAGATTACAATTTATGCAGTGGCATCTAGGCATACGTTGGCATACGAGTTTCCCAACTGACCAGTGTCGTTTTAGACGCGAGTCTTCTTTCGTCTGATTTTTTGCATTGAACTGCAAGCTAAAATTTGGGTATGAGCTTCTAGTTGACGGCAGGCAGAGCTGAGGGCAGCTATTTGGGGGCTTACTTCTGAAGAGTTAGCAGTGTTAGCATTAGCCGTGCACTAGCCAGTCACTGGGAAAGATAAGCAGTAAAACATACGTACAATATGACAAACTAATCGATCCTATCTATTATGTATGAATTTATGAATGTATACATGAACGACATCACATTAAAAGCACAAAATGAATACAGAGCCACCATCCTCCAGGACAAGCCTGGACTTTGTTTGTCAGAGAGGTTGTGTACCGAACAAATATGCACATTAGCCCTCAATAAGGTCATCACATCTTACTTTAATGCATTCCCACATAGTATCAGCATTTGGGACCAGAGGTGAAAGAAAAGCACTGTGGGATATCTAAATGTGTATTATTGTTGAATAAAATAATGGCCCATATTTCCAAATCGTACATTCCTTTGCATAACATTTGATCTAGTCATCGTAGTTGCGTATCAAAAAGAAATTTACACCCCTACTTTTTATGTATAAAAATGTATTTTTATCTGCGATTAAGTGTGAGTTAATTGTGAGCGATTAATCGCAAATATTTAATCGAGTGACAGCCCTATTTTTTTACATCGCAGGTTCATGCTGAGGAAGAACAAACCAGACAACTCATGCCCCTCCTCTACTCGTTTGTCAGAAGATGTGATGGCTGATGACAGGGAAGATTTTGAATTCCTCATGCAAGCCTCAACTGTAAGTCCACATCAGTACTGTACAAGCCCATATACTTAATTACCAGAAATTCTGGACTGTTGCGTGTACCTGAATGTAAACCACACCAACTAAATTTTAAATACCAAAAACTTTGTATACATACCGTATACAGTAGTGGCTGCACTCTGGCTGTCTATGAGCCACAGGGGTCCACATTCTAACATATATTTTATATTTACCCAGCAAAGACACATAATAAACCTCGCAATCCTATTTTCTAGCATCACTCGTTAGCTCCCATGAGTGAAATGTGAGACACTGTTTTTCATCAACAGCTCAACAGTTCAACAGCTGCCGCTGTCCAAGCAGTTGAAGTAGAGCAGGGGTCTCAAACCCGCAGCCCGCGAGCCATTTGTGGCCCGCAAGGCGATATTTAGTGGCCTCCACCTTGACATGAAAGTTTAATGTTAGTGCGGCCCTCGAGTTTTATATGAATGGCACTTTTTACCGTGTTGTGCACGGAGCTGACGGACCTACCAATCACGGTGGGTTATATGGCTCTCAGGGGCGAGACATCCTCCAGGCTTGATGTAAGCGGAGCAACATTTTTCAATGAGTGGAAAAATGTCTCATTTTGAGAATAATAAGACTTCAGCACGTAATATTAATATTATAACTTTATTTCTATTTCCTGAATCTGCACGCTAAGCATAGCAACTGTTGTTCTTTTAGCATAAACAAACCTAATTTACCGCAGTCTGTTTTACACGTGTCTGTACATAACTACACATCAACATGAATGATTCGTAGTAGCAACTCGGTAGCCTGTAAAAATCCTTAAATTAGCTGCATCGGTGTTTTATGCCGCAGGGTTCAAAGCATGAGAAATAGTAGCAGATTATGATAGTCTTGAAATTATGGTGCTAAGTAGCAATGGAAATAACGAAACAATCATAAACAGACCTCAACAGATACTTCTCTACTGAGCCCCAGCAGTCAAATCTTTGCTTGTGACATTGGGTGGAAGTAAATGTGATTAGATCCTAGGTTAACATCATGAATTTGTTCCAGAAGGTCTGACTCTAATCAAGATGGACGCTTGACAAATCAATTTTCCCCCAAAAGAAAGAATCTAAATCCATTTAATCTGTTCCAGAAAGCCAAAATTGTTAACACAGACATTCCAAGTGATATCTACTGATATTAAACTCCATACATCCATTTTCTATGCCGCAACCGATACCATCTGACTTTGGGCGAGAGGCGGGGTTTACCCTGGGCTGGTCGCCAACCAATCACAGGGCACATATAGACACTTATTCACACTCACATTCATACCTATGGACATATTATGGGTTGCCAACATAGGTGTGCTGGTATTATTGGACATCCTTTGTTTTTATTGTTTTACATATATAGATTTTCATGCAGAAAACAATTCCAAATGCATATAAATACATGTATGAATGAAACAGATACATGAACATTTAAGTTTGCTGTTACCTTCCCTGAAGATGTGATTGTTGACGGGACATTTCTCAAAAATGCAATGAGGCAGCAAAATCAACAGGGACTCCACCTTCCTGTTTTGCTATGATTCATTTTTTTGAATTCAATAGTTTTTCAACACAACACCGAAACCCCAAGCCAAAGAAAGTGTCAGCGTTTTGACAAAAGGTGAGAAACACTAATGAATTCAAGAACATTCAGAAGTAAATTAAGAACACAGTTGGACTCACGCAACGTATTAACAACACAAGGCGTGTTTTTAAAAAACCCACACTAATCAGCGCAGACAATAACCGAGGTTCCAGTGTATTGCAATTGATAGTAATTATATCGTCTAGTTCTCAAGAGCAAGATAAAGTCAGAAAGAACATGTCTTTAGGACAACTCATAATGCATTTATGGCCTGCATAAGCCCGTTTACAGTGCCGACACCGGCTGGCCATACTCCTGATGCGCTGGCAGATGGTGTTCTGGGATAGACATCCTCCCAGACCTATTTCTGGACAATCAGTAGTGCAATGTGGCAGTACTGCACCAAAAATGAGGGAGCACTCTCTAGTACTTCCTCTAAGGACTCCAAAAAGGGTGGGTATTCTGGACTGCCGTTTGGCGCGTAAGCGCAAACAACAGTCAGGACCCGTCCCCCCACCCGAAGGCGTAGGGTATGGACGTTTACTGGGTTAATCTCCATCGTGCAGGCTTGGGGCCGGGGGGGCAACAAGAATTGCCACCCCTGCCCGTCGCTTCTCATTGCCGGCAACACCAGAGTGGAATGAAGTCCAGCCCCTCTCGAGAGGACTGGTTCCAGAGCCCTTGCTGTGCGTTGAGGTGAGTCCGACTATATCTAGCCGGAATTTCTCCACCTCACGCACCAGCTCAGGCTCCTTCTTTGCCAAAAAGGTGACATTCCATGATCCGCTAATTCACTTAAATGCTTGTTTGCAATAAATTGCTTACTCATTTTTTTTTTTGTCGCACTTCCATTTTCTCTTTTTGCATTTTGAAGCTCTACTTAGACAACAGTGCAAAATGTAAATTTGTGCAATTTTTCAACCTGTCTTAAATTGTGATCAGGGGTGTATTAACTGACCATTAAGTAACACAATTATTCATTCATTCATTTTCTGTACCGCTTATCCTCATTAGGGTCACGGGGGGGCTGGAGCCTATCCCAGCTGGCTTTGGGCGAGAGGCGGGTACACCCTGGACTGGTCGCCAGTCAATCGCAGGGCACATATAGACAAACAAACATTCACACTCACATTCACACTAATGGACAATTTAGAGTCACCAATTAACCTAACATGCATGTTTTTGGAATGTGGGAGGAAAGCGGAGTACCCGGAGAAAACCCACACACGCACGGGGAGAACATGCAAACTCCACACAGAGATGCCCAACGGAGATTTGAACCCAGGTCTTCCAGATCTCCTGACTGTGTGGCCAATGTGCTAACCACTCAGCCACCGTGCGGCCAGTAACACAATTATTCTCATAAATCTCCTTTCTTACTGCAGCTCTCTTACTCAGTGAGGATCTTCCCTGGTCAGGAGCCCAGCAATGTGTGGGTGGGCTGGGTCACCTCCGACTTCCACCAGTACGACCCACACTTTGACTTGAACAAGGTGCAAACTGTCACTGTGACTTTGGGAGATGATAAAGGCAAAGTTCATGAGAGGTTAGTAAAATTGTATTATTCCTTTTACATATGAGCATCAAATATTGTGGTGAAATGAAAATAAATATGTTTTTATACCCGATTTACAGTCACGGGCACAGCTCGTTTTTAAAGAAGCAAGAATTGCAAAAAGACACATTGTATGCTCCTTATTGTGCCTCTTCCAGTATAAAGCGCAGCAACTGTTACATGGTGTGGGCTGGAGAGAGCAGCAGTCCGGGTCAAGGAAGGCGAAACAGCGGATTAGAGATCGCATGTTTGGTTGACACAGCAAATGGACTACTCTCCTTCGCCGCTAACGGCAAAGAGCTCAGCACATACTACCAGGTAAATATTTCAGAATGCATTACAGGCTTTATTGTTGCACTTCTATTCATAAGTCAGTAAATTGATCAGGAAACACACATCCAACTGTAATACCGCCCAGTTAAGTCGCATAGATGAACAATCGTAATATCTGTGGACTGTGGCAAGTCCCACTCCACAGACAGAGCAGGATTGTTTGGTATCACCTGGCTCCAGCGCACATGGACTGCAATAATGAAAAATTACAATCAATTCTTGTTTTGAAATCCTCGTGAGAACTGGGTAGAAAAACGATCATGCTTTGCAGGGACAATGAATTCACCTACAGCTCTTTTTTTTCAGAATAAAGACTAATAGTTACTCATTTACTTAGCATTGTAAGAAGTAACAATTATATGTGACCCATTCAATATACAGCGCTATGTCCGGCTTCACTGTACCGGAATTAGAACACCTAGCTCAATCACAGTGTTCCACGTTCTCAGGTGGAGCCCAGTACGAAACTCTTCCCAGCAGTCTTTGCCAAGGCCACCAGCCCGAGTGTCTTCCAGTTTGAATTGGGGCGAATTAAGGTGAGACACGCATTTGTTACAGAATGAGCACATACAGCATGTCATTGACAAGTTCAACATGTCGAACGCCATGTACATTTGTGGTCCAAAGTTTTTTAGAGTGCTGGTTTTGTTGTCTGCTTCAGTGTTTTGGGATATTTTTGTCAGATGTTACTATGTTGGTCCTGAAGATGCTACTACTAATGGTTTAAATAGTGTGCTGCTCGCTGGTCAGGGAGGAAACGGTAGTGCTTTCTCTCGCAGGAGCCAATCACAAGCTATAAGTGAACTCACAATGCATTTGTCAACCCAAGGGTCCCCAAACTTTTTCAAGTGAGGGCCACATAACTTTTCCCTTCTCTGATGGGGAAAGGGGCTTAGTTCGTAACAGAAAAAGTGTGATAATCGCAGGGCTGCTTAAACGTATACATTTACCATACTGTTTTCCAGAAAGCCACACATAACCAAATATTAATAACCCTTTCCGGGATCTTCGCAGGACAAAAAAGTCAGAAAATAAATAATAACACTATTAATTAAATAAATAACACTAAATTAAACTAAATAACCCTGTCTGGGTTAGTCACAGAAAAAAAAGCTCTCTCATCAACGTCACTATGAAAACCACAAAGTAAGCAGGCTGAGAAACCGAACTAAGTGATACAGCACCTCCTACACAGCACAATACATTTTACTACCAGTATTGGTAGTGGAGATAGATTTTATCCCAGTAGATGTTATTATGATCGTATGTGTTTATACTCCGAATGGCGCGTTCAAGTCAGAAAAGTGAGCTTATGCTCATCAGTGTGAACCGTGGCCCAGCATCTGGCTAATGAGAAGATGAAAGTAAGGTTGTTTCAAAAAACTGCATCCACACTAAAACGCTGAAATGGGTTTTTGAGCGCGTTTACAAGCAAGCCAAGCCTCTAGTCGGCAGTAGTTAGCCAAATACTGCCGACTAGAGGCTTGACTGTTGGGGTGAGGACATCAACACAGAGCATAGAAAAACAAAAGAGATAAGTACAAAATAAAAAAGACAAGCAAAGATAAAAAAAAACAACTTTATTTAACAAATGCAACTGACAATAACAAACAACAAATCAATGCAACAAGCGTCCCACAAGACCTCCTCTGAGTTTCCCCATGTGAGGGGAAAGATAACTTGGGTTTTTCTGACCACAAAAACGAAGACTATAAGAAGCAAATATCGCCTGGCAGTGGATAACGGAGGCAGGAGCAGATTTGGGAGACTTGTTTTTTTATACTCCACCACCACTGTCTTCTGCCATCAAAACAAATGATTTAGAGGTGGACAGCTCTGGCGCCTCGCCCAGTACTCCGATCTCGTCCAATGTGGAGCCTTGTGATTTTGTGTCAGACACCAAGCAGGTGAGCGGTACACCCGCTGTCAAACCAAAGCGAGAGCTGTTTGAGGTATGTGTGAGCGATGACGTGGATCTGAATAAATCATCAAATCTCCACTTTGGACGGATTTTAAGAAACCTTAGTTTTTAATGAGAAAAAAATGTATCCGGCCTGCGGGCCATCGTTTGGGGACCACTGGGTTAAATTGCAGGAGGTCAATATAACTCACTATGTCATCTTACAAACAATGCTAAAATCATCAAACAACAACTCAAAAGCTAGCTCAGAAATATAAGTACCTATATATGAGTTTAAAATTGAAAAACAAAACAAAAAAACAATAACTATTTTACCAGATTCCCATCATACATTTCGTCCCAGCAAAGAATTTCATTGGACAAGGCTGCGGGACGCTGCAATGATTCATCAGCTGCCTTTGTCCACCAGAGGGTGCCACAGGAGCCCAGAGCCCGGACGGTGCTTCTTCTGGCTCCTTCTCCCCCAGCATCCATGTCCAATGAAATGCTTAGCTGGGAAGAAATGAAATACATGATGGAAGGCCGTAAAAATATATATTTTTTGGTACACGTCTTGTATATTTCTTTACTACCTTTTAAGTGTTAAGTTGCTGTATGATGATTTTAGCATTCTTTGTAAGACGGCACTGTGAGTCAGACTGTTATGTTGACTAATAACTTCCTGCGATTTCCAATGGGTTGACAAGCTTCATAAAAACCATCATAAAAACTGAGGCCCAACTGATGCCCAACGGAGATTCGAAGCTTGATCTCCTGACTGTGAGGCCAACATGCTACCCACTCATCCACCGTGCAACCCCTGGTTGTGATTTATAAGTTGTAAATATAATTATATGTTATGATAACCAATTTGTGGGGAATTATGTCATTTTGGAGTCATTTCTCATTATCACTAGCACCCCTCCGCTACAACCTGGCAAGACATTGTGGTCTGTGACAACTTGTGCTTTATTTACATCATATTTCTGTTCCTCATTTAGAATGTGATGCCTCTGTCAGCTGGTCTATTTCCAAGTGAGAGGAAGAACCCAGTCCCCCAATGTCCTCCACGCTTGCATGTCCAGTTTCTCACTCCTGTCTTGTGGAGTCGTGTTCCCAATCACTTTCCCAAGGTAAAACACCTGCATGGTACTTTCTGTGTTTCTATGCTTGCGTGTTAAGAGTTATCTTTGCAGGTTTCAGTATCTCGAGTGAATGAGCGACACGGCTGGCTGATTCATTGCAGTGAACCTCTGCAGTTTCTGTCTCTGCATATACCTGAGGAGAACAGGTGGGGTGCACACATACACCGTCACAGAGTCCCACTCTCGCCTCCCCTGCACGTATTTCAATGCAATTTCTCTGTTCTTTCATTTCTAATCCAGTATCTGTGTTGTTTAGGTCAGTGGATGTCCTGGAGCTATCAGAGAGGAGGGACTTATTGAAGTTTCACTACCACACACTCAGATTATACTCGGCAATCTGTGCTTTGGGAAACAACCGGGTGGCTCATGCCCTTTGCTCCCATGTGGATGAAGCGCAGCTCCTGCATGCTATAGAGAATAAATATATGCCAGGTAAGTCCCGTAGCTTTCATCCATCCATTCATCTTCTTGTGTGGATGTGCCCTGAACACCTCCCCAGGGAGGCGTCCTGGGGGCATCCTATCCAGATGCCCGAGCAGTGGTTCTGCTCACAGTCTCTCCCGGATCACAGTGCTTTCCTATAGCTTTGAAAAACAAGAACACACACTACAATGAAGTGCAAATTGAGCTTTATTCACTCGTCGTTATCCCCGTATCCCAGTAGTGTTCTGTGCTGAAACCACTGTATTTTGCAGCTCGTCATTGGGTAAAGCCTGTCAGTCCGTCAGGCTGTTGCCTCGGAAACCGCAGCGTTGCAGACTGAAGACCTGCCAAAAGCTTGTACTGTACATTTGACGCAAATTATTGTGAGGACAAGCTAATGCCTCAGTCGGCCAACATATTTTTCCCTCAACTTGATGGTGACTCATTGGTTAGTTGGCTCACAAGGGAAAATATATGTGATTAGTAGTATATTAAATTACTATATTTCAATTAGGGCTGTCAAAGGTATAATAATAAGGCAATAATAAGGAGTTAACGGAAATTAAGTTTAACAGCAGATGTTGGATAATAATTTCGATAACTTCCTTATGAAATAATAATATCTGCATAACACACAAGTCATCCATAATGCAGTTTCGCATTAGACAGCAGTGCGCATACCGTGAAAAAAATAATAGAGGATAATCCAAATGGATTGGGTTTCATGTCTGTTTTTTGTTAGTATTTCATTTGATTAAGAACAGAAAAAAACAACCAAAACAAACAACCCCAACTCCACACCAAACAATGACACTAATAACGATAACATTACATTTCCATTACATTGAAGTCTATTTGGTAGCCCAAATAAATTCATGCAATGGATCCCATATTTCTAAATACTCACACTCACTATTATCCAGTCTAAATGCAGTTCTTTCCAAGGAGATCATCTCCATAGCATGTGCACACCAGTCATCAGCACCCATCCATTTTTTAAATACTACTGTTTTTATTATAATGCATATTGACAGCAAGATCTCCAAGAATGCAGAAAGCTACTTCCTCAAGCTAGTACGTCATCTGCTTTCATGTCCTAACAGTAATGTGTTTCTGTGTGATGTCATTGGTTTCAGGTTTGCTTCGTTCGGGCTACTACGACCTCCTGATTGACATCCACCTGAGAAGCTATGCGACAGCTCGCCTCATGATGAACAATGAGTATATCGTCCCAATGACAGAGGAAACCAAGAGTATAACCCTCTTTCCAGATGAGAAGAGGAAACATGGCCTGCCTGGCATGGGTCTCAGTACTTCCCTGAGACCCAGAATGCACTTTTCATCTCCAAGCTTTGTCTGCGGGCCTGGCTCATCATCCCGAACCTCTTACACCAGTGGATCAGGAGAGTCGTACCAGTACAGCCCTGAATTTCCCTTGGACAAACTGAAAACAAAAACAATTGAGATGCTGACAGAGGCAGTCTGCGAGGGGAACATGCACGTCAGAGATCCAATAGGGGGCAGCACTGAATTCCTTTTTGTCCCGCTCATAAAGCTGTTATACACCATGCTAATCATGGGTGTTTTCCAAAACGGAGACTTGAAGAACATACTGCGACTGATTGAGCCGTCTGTGTTCTCCGAAAGATGCGAAGGGCAGGGAGACATGCACAGGGAGGAGGGACGAGTAAAGGGGGTGGAGACAGAGGGGGGGAAAGAGGATGAAGGAAAAAACGTTCCCAAAGAAGGACTGTTGCAGATGAAACTCCCGGAACCAGTCAAACTGCAGGTATCTGCCAGTAAACGTTAGATTTTTGCAGTGTACTTTACTGTATAGCATTAGTATGGGACTTACAATGTGCAGTGTACACATTCTGGCTTGGTGACAGCTTTCACACAACCTTAATAATTGTGTTCAAAATGTGTTCTGTTTAATTTATTAATACATATTTTCAGTACATCTCGAGTCGACCTCATCCGGTGGTCTTCAAAGTGCAGCCTGGGAGCCATATGCGGCCCCTGAATTGTTTTGTTATCGGCCTTCGGCGCGTTTCATAAATAAAGTGAAAGCCCAAATTGGACAAATAGAGCAAAAAGCACATTGTAAAGAAAAAAGATTGTATATTGATACTAATACCGCAAAGCCATATACAATTATATATTTCAACATATACTGTATATATAAAAATAGCAAAATTGCCCCCTGCATCCTTTGATTTTCCTGTATGGTGGAATAAGTTTGGACACCCCTTACGTAATCATTATTATGTTTCTTCTATATACCCTTGAAAGAATTAAGGAAAAAGGCCCGGAAATCCCCTTCGGCACGTTCACACACATTGTGATTGGCAATATTGTTAGTATCCTACTGACATCACGATCATAATTTAATTTCTACGGTTTTAGACACACTAAGGTGCAAATGCTCAGCGAATGGTTTATATCAGTATTTTTAATCATGCTCATTACGTGATTGCTGACCCACTTGTTGTGCAATCTCACGCAACTGATGTGACTGTTGCATGCTGTTTGTGTACCGTAGATGTGCCATGTTATGCAGTACCTGTGTGACTGCCAAGTGCGTCATCGTATTGAAGCAGTAGTAGCCTTCTCTGATGACTTTGTAGCCTCTCTCCAAGAAAACCAGCGTTTTCGCTACAATGAGGTGATGCTTGCGCTAAACATGTCTGCCGCTCTCACCGCCAAGAAGACCAAAGAATTCAGATCCCCGCCTCAGGAACAGGTAGGAATACAAAAAAAGACTGAACAAATCCTGTGTGCTACCCTATATTTATGCTGTATTATATTTAAACATATATTCATAACATATATATATATGTCACACTTAAATGTTTCTGCTCATAAAAAAGAGTTAACTATTAGTCAAAGATAACATAACTGAACACAAAATGATGACTGCCAAGACTTTTGGGAAAAAATCTTCTGGACTGACTTTTTGGAAGGTGCGTGTCCCGTTACATCTGGCGTAAAAGTAACACAGCATTTCATAGCAAAAGTCAAATATGGTGGTGGTAGTGTGATGGTCTGGGCTTGTTTTGCTGCTTCAGGACCTGGAAGGCTTGCTGGGATAGATGGAAGCATGAATTCTACTGTCTAGCAAAAAATCCTGAAGGAGAATGTCCGGCCATCTGTTGGTCAACTCAAGCTAAAGCCATCTTGGGTGCTGCAGCAGGACAATGACCCAAAACACACCAGCAAATCCACCTCTGAATGGCTGAAGAAAAACAAAATGAAGACTTTGGAGCGGCCTAGTCAAAGTCCTGACCTGAATCCCATGGAGATGCTGTGGCATGACCTTTAGAAGACGCTTCATGCTAGAAAAGCCTCAAATAAAGCTGAATTACAACAATTCTGCAAAGATGAGTGGCCAAAATTCCTCCAGAGCGTGTAAAAGACTTGTTGCAAGTTATGGCAAACGTTTGATTGCAGTTATTGCTGCTAAGGGTGCCCAAGCAGTTATTAGGTGCAGGGGCAATTACTTTTTCACACAGGGCTATGTGGCTTTGGATTTTTTTCTCCCCAAATAATAAAAACATTCATTTAAAAACTGCATTTTGCGTTTACGTGTGTTATCTTTGACTAATATTAAAATGTGTTTGATGATCAGAAACATTTTGTGTGACAAACATGCAAAAGAACAAAAAGCAAATAGTTTTTCACACCATTGTATACATATATATATATATATATATATATATAATGTATTCATATTATAATAAATATAGATATTGACACATATATTTATGTATTATTCCACTACATATTTGAAGTGTTCTGTATTTATTTATTCTTATTCTATCTTCTTCTTTTTCTTATCTCTCCTGCCTTGCCTTGATTGTTTTATGTTGTAATTAAATGTTTAAGTTTATTATGATGGGCTGTGTTGACGTGTTGAATTCACCCAGGAAGTGTTTTTCATTCAGATCAACATGCTGCTGCACTTTAAGAAGGAGAAGCAAGAATGCCCCTGTCCCGAATACATCCAAGAACAGCTACTCGACTTCCACGAGGACCTCATGATTCACTGTGGTAAACTTGTCTTCGTACAGCCAACCAAACTCTTTATGTGCAAAAGGCTTCGAGAGGGGTACAGTAAGGAAACCAGAATTATCAGTCATCTCCATTATACGCTATTGATCAAAAGACAATAAGAGTAAGCACAAACAGACTGTTCACCAGCTGGTAAAAACTTTAGGACCATAGCCTTTAAATGTCAAAATATTGGCGAGAATGTGGATTCGGTGTCTCCATTCTATGATCTCTGCGGTGTGATTGTTGAGCTGTCTGCATAAGCAAGGCCTCTCCCGGCGTGCCATCCCTGCTGAGGTTGGACGCAGTTGGATAGTCATTTGTAACTTGATCCTGAGGGTTAGGGAACAAAAAAGTCAAGTGGTAGACCCAAAAAAAGCCAGAGGATTTGATTGGTTGTCCAATAAGACACGGGACGATCCTCAGCCCAAATGAAGGTTGTTATTAGTGCCAAGTGCAGTCCTGTAACCATCGGTTAGTATCTGCAAGAGAAGGGTTTGAGGAACAAAAAATGTCTTCATGACCCATTCAACGCCACAAAATTGTCCGTTTGGAATTTGCACAAGAACACCAAACGTGGGACATTGAATGGTGGAAGATTGTTTTATTCTCTGATGAGAAAAAATGCAAACTTGATGGCATGACAAGGAGATCCCACCTGAGATGTTTTCCACATGGCACAGTGGAGTGGGCGCCATCACAATCTGGGCTGCTCTTTCCTTCAATGCAACAATGCCGCTTCAGGGTGTGCAGGGGCGTCACACGGCAGCTGGCTACGTGGAGCTGGCATCCAGGAAGGCCATCGTCTGCGTGGTGATGACTGGCTTTTTCAGGACAACGCACAATACCCATGTGATAAGATCACTTTTTTTGGACCATCCTCTGTGTTTTCCCTGATTTAAATTCAATTCAGAGCATTTGGGGATGGATGGCAAGGGAAGTTTACAAAAATGGACATTAGTGGCAGATAGCGGATGTCCTCCGTCAAACCATCTTCACCACCTGGCGCAACATTCCCACTAACACTGGCATCAAGCATAAAACAATTTTTGAAATGATTAACCAGAATGGCGCAGCTACACGTTACTGACTACTTTTTGAACACGAGGATTTGGGTTTTTTTGTAGCTATGGTACTTACACCTTTGATCAGCCTTAAGATCTAACAGCGCAAAATGTAAATTCTTGCAATTGTTCAAGAGCTCTTAAACTTTAGTTCAGTAGCGTGTAAGCATTGATCACCTGCGTGCATGATTTTACATACAGCATCTCTGTTCTGTCAGGTATAGAGTTGGATGAAGACGGTGCTTCAAATGGCGACGGCGATTTCACCATTCGAGGCCGACTCATGTCGTTGGTGGAAAAAGTCTCTAACCTGAAGAAGAAGATGGGCAACCTGCCCAAGGAAAAAGCAGCCCGGAAACCCAGTACGTTCTCATCGGAGTCTACACATATTGTACATACAGTAAAGTGTTTAAAAAAAATATAGGTAGAGGTAAATATAGAGTGGCTGGCTCGCCTGACTTCTGTGCAGGCTTCGCGTTCAGTCCAAACTCCAAGATGGTGGAAATATGAAATGCTGGGTGAAAAATGAATGGATGAATGTTTAAAATATTACATATGACGATTTTGCTTCAGACTTCAGTTACGTAGAAGTCATGTCTACTTCTACTACTGCCTCTCTCCATTTGTCTCTTCAGGTACGTTACAGCAGTTGGTCTCCGACACGATGGTTCGCTGGTCTCAGGAGTCGCTTATCGAGGATCCTGAGCTCGTCAGAGCCATGTTTGTCCTGTTGCACCGACAGTACGATGGCATTGGAGGACAGGTTTTTGGCTGAATTAATTTAGTTCTTACCAGAAGCAGTTCATTTTTTTCATTTGAAAGATGTTTTGTGCTACCTATTACTATGTGTGTATTGCAAGATCCCTCAGCAAACTATGGAGCATACAATGATACCACAAGTGCATGCCATAATTACTAGGGCTGTCAAAAATAGCACATTACGTTTTTGCAGTTTTTTAGTCACTAATGCATGTGCATCATATCAAGCCAAGTCTGTTATGATAGCAGATCGAGACACAATAGCAATGCTCTTTTATAACGTAATTCTGACCCGAACACATCAGCAGCAGTGCAATTCCATCACCATATATCAAGAGTGGGCAAACTTTTTGACAGGCCACATTGGGTTAAAACATTTGGCAGAGGGGCCTGTAGGTGGCATCAAACACTTGCTCACGGTGTAACGAAACGTCAACGAAACACATCCACAGAAAATGAAGGCATCACCTAAATCCAACTAAAACAACAACTAAGCGCTAAACATAAAACATGCATACAAAAATAAAACTGTTATTTTGAAATGCCTGCAAGGGATGCTGGGTAGTCCAGCTGCAACAACAAAATTGGATATGAAAAGTATGTTACCTCCTCCTTGTTTACTTCTATGACAACCTCCTTGGTATACTTTGCAATCAAACAAAAATGTGACAAACACGGCAAAATTGTTGTGAGAAAAAGTATCACAAGCTACCCAGCATGCCTTGCGGCAGAAATATATGGGTGTTTGTTGTGTAATGCGCATAGATATTTGTTTGTATGATCACATGGTGCAGTACGTTGGTTACTTTGTGCATCGTGGCCGTCGTGTGTTGTTGGGATGTTGTTTTTTTGTACAAGCTACAGATTACATGTGACTATTTTGGTGACTCAAGCGTACTACATTAGTACTGCAAGCCATGTTGCCGGCTACAGTTTTGATTTTAAAGGTTTAAAAAAAGATATTTGGAAATGCCCGGTGGGCATCCAGTACTGGTTTGGGGTCTTGTCTTTGTCTTGTTGAAACAGCCATTTCAAGGGCATGTCCTCTTCAGCAAAGGCAACATGACCTCTTCAAGTGTTTTGACATGCGCTAACTGATCCATGATGTGATGAATAGGCCCAACCCCATAGTAGGAGAAACATGGCCATATAAAGACACTTGCTCCACCAGGCTTGGCTTGAATCCAGAGTTTGGCGGTCCTCTCACAAACTATCTGCGACCCTTGGACCCCAAAACAAAAATTTTACTCTCAGTCCACAAAATGTTCCTCCACTTTAGGCCAGTTGATGTGTTCTTTGGTAAATTGTAACCTCTTCTGCACATGCCTTTTTTTACCAGACAGACTTTGCAGGGGATTCTTGTAGATAGATTAGCTTCACACAGATGTTTTCTAACTGTCACAGTACTTTGAGGTAACTCCAGACTGTCTTTTGATCATTGGCTGAGCCTTTGCCATTTAGGCTAGTGTTTAATCCATTTTGATGGTTGTCCTTCATTTTCTGCCACGGGTCTCTGGTTTTGCGCTTCATTTTAAAAGCATTGGAGATCATATTAGCTGAACAGCCAACATTTTTTTTGCACCTCTTATAAGTTTCCCCCCTCTCCAATCAACTTTTGTTCTTACGAACAATGCCTTGAACAACTAATTTTCCTCATGCTTTCAAAGAGAAATGCATGTTCAGCAAGTGCTGGCTTCATCCTTAAAAAGGGACCACCTGATTCACCCCTGCTTTTTCACGAAACTGAACACTGATCACTGATTTAATGCTACACTGCCGTTTTTTGAACACCAACCTTTCAACTAATTGGCCAATTGCACAGCCATAAATATTATGCTGGGTCTTGTTTGTTTTCTGAGAATCTACTGCACCTACTTGCTAACGCGTTTGCCATGTAGCAATGCAAACTACTTTTAACTTAAACTGGTTAGTCACATTGGGCTGCCATTATTTTGAACACCATTAGACGTATGTGAATAATTCTCCGCTGTCTTCGTATTCCTAAAATGCATCGAAAATGGGCATATTTCACACATAAGGGCAAAGGGTGATTAATCATGATTAATTAATGTGAAAATGAATTTTTATTTGAAAAATCCAATCATTTGACAGCCCTAATAATGACATATATGTTCTGACAATACAGCGTGTAATACTGGAACGGAAATAGCATTCTTGTTTCAAGTGACGCTTTCTACCTGGACTGCTGATATTGAAGGAATACTGAAGACATTGATAGAATTCTATCTCTTTGTTTAGGCTCGGGCACTTCCTAAGTCCTACACAATCAACTCTGTGTCGATCGAGGAAACCATCAATTTGCTGGCCGCTCTGGGTCAGATCAGATCGCTGCTGAGCGTGCGCATGGGTAGAGAAGAGGAGAAACTTATGATCAGGGGGCTGGGGTGAGAAAACCTGAGGAGGTTTTGCACGTTTATGTGCAAATTCCTTTGCACATCACAGTCTCACGTACAGTGTTGCAAGTAATACTTTTCCTCTGCAGCGATATTATGAACAACAAGGTGTTCTACCAGCATCCCAATTTGATGAGAGCCCTGGGGATGCACGAGACCGTCATGGAGGTTATGGTGAATGTACTCAGCGGAGGAGACTGCAAGGTATGGAGGTTGGATATACATGAATATATGTGAATATACTTGTACGTTTACCCTCTCTCTCTGTTAAAATTACCCTGACAACAAATTATGTATGAGAAAATGATGGAAAAAAATGAGAAAATCTGCAGAGGATCAAATAATTATTGACCCCACAGTAATTGTATTTTGTAATAAAGAACCAGGTACTGTTTCATTGGTTTTAAAGCCAAGTAACAACTCTAATGCTTTAATAGAGTGTCAAATATTGCATTTCAACTTCTGTTACTATTCTTTTTTTGAGGAATTTGTATAGAACAAGCTAGGAAAATATTGATATTTGGCTCGTAGCCTTCAAGTTGCAAAATGACCCGTGATGTATTTGTCACAATTGCAAAACTGGTAATTACTGGCAATTACCGCCCAATAAACTTCACAGTTTCAATTACACGGGAAGCTCGGTTAGTGTGCGCTGCGGTTAGTGTTTTTCCGTTAACGTCGAAAATCTACAACAAAATTCTGCCTTGTTTAGGTTAGCGTATAATACGGGGCAGATCTTGTTGTGTTATTAAAACACTACGTGCATTATTGTTTTTTTTTGTTGTTGTCACAAACCATCTCTGTTAGCAGCTTACTTATACGTGCAAACAGGAAGTCAGCTGTCGGCCATTCGTGATGTCATCAGTGGTTGACTCTGTAGTTCTTTGCTAACTAGCAGAGTTACGCCACAAGTTTGTGACAAACCCCAAACACAACATTTTTGAAAACAGTATTTATAACAAAAGTGAATGATTCTGTTCTTAGTCTAGTCTTGCTCTTAGTGAGCAACTGGTATTAACATTGATTAGAGCACAAGTATTTAAAGTCAAAAGAATCCCTCAAGGACAGTTTTAGATGTGATTAGACATGTATTGGATGTTTTTTTTTTAAAAGTCTTTTACTTGCACAGATTTAAGCATGGGCTCAAATATACTCCGGATTAAAAAAAGAATAATTGTATTTATTTTGCACCTATTTTTTCTAGTGCATTTTGCACTGTCAACCTCTTAAAGATGCAACGGTGGAAAACAGTCTCGTTTTTTGTTGTTGTTTTGCAGGAAATCACCTTCCCTAAAATGGTGGCCAACTGTTGCCGTTTTCTTTGTTACTTCTGTCGAATTAGCCGCCAAAACCAGAAAGCTATGTTTGACCATCTGAGCTACCTGCTGGAGAACAGCAGTGTAGGTCTTGGTAAGTAACTGTGTGTGTGTGTGTGTGTGAAAAAAAAAAAGGAATCAGAAATTCAGCATAAAAAAAAAAAATCATGCTCCGTTTTTGTGGCTGCCACATATTTATGAATTTAGCAATGTCTTTATCGTTATTGTAGTGTCCGCTTGGGGTTGAGCTGAGGGCTGTGTGTAATACTTGCCTCTGTCATTTCGCAAATAAGTAAACAAACTGCAGTAAGATATACAGTAGTACATGCCTGCTTCTCGGTGTTCCCTCTCAGCATCCCCATCGATGCGAGGATCCACCCCCCTTGATGTTGCCGCAGCATCCGTGATGGATAATAACGAGTTGGCCCTTGCTCTGAGAGAGCCCGATTTAGAGAAGGTAAACCCAGCTACTATGCAAAATAATTTGAAGTTCTTATTTTGGATGTGTTCAATGTTTGAAACAATCCTGGAAATTCTACATCCTTAAAATGATTCATCAGTGCGACAGGCTTTGTGATATAAGTGAAAAAGTATATTATTAGTATTGTCCCCCCCCCTCCCCCCACATTGATAGTTTTTTCTATATTTTCCAAATATTTCAAAATTATTCTTATTATCATCTTCATAAATGGGCCGCACGGTGGCTGAGTGGTTAGCACATTGGCCACACAGTCAGGAGATCTGGAAGACCTGGGTTCAAAACTCCGTTGGGCATCTCTGTGTGGAGTTTGCATGTTCTCCCCGTGCGTGTGTGGGTTTTCTCCGGGTACTCCGCTTTCCTCCCACATTCCAAAAACATGCATGTTATGGTTAATTGGTGACTCTAAATTGTCCATTAGAGTGTGAATGTTTGTTTGTCTAAATGTGCCCTGAGATGGACCTGCAACCAGTCCAGGGTGTACCCCGCCTCTCGCCCAAAGTCTGCTGGGATAGGCTCCAGCATCCCCGTGACCCTAATGAGGATAAGCGGTATAGAAAATGGATGGATGGATGGATCTTCATAAATGTTCTTCTCATCAAACTATGAATGTTCATGTGTCCTTAAAATAGCATTGTAAAAACACATCGAGTAACCCGAATGTAAAAAAGGTGTTACATAAATGCAGCCCATTTACGATTTGTCACATTTTCTTTCCAGGTGGTGCAGTATTTGGCCGGCTGTGGACTGCAGAGCTGCACAATGCTTGTGCGTAAAGGCTATCCTGACATCGGCTGGAACCCTGTGGAAGGAGAACGCTACCTGGACTTCCTGCGCTTTGCCGTATTTTGCAATGGTGACTGTTTCTTATTCACGATTCCGTTGTCTCCTAGTCAGCTAATCAAACTGGGCGATTTTGAGATGAACCGTTTTTATTTCTCGTTAGCGTGATTGGCACTGATGTTCAGCTGATTTTTCTGTGACCAGGTGAAAGTGTGGAGGAGAACGCCAACCTTGTGGTGAGACTCCTGATTCGCCGACCGGAATGCTTTGGCCCCGCACTTCGGGGAGAGGGTGGTGATGGCTTGCTGGCAACGATGCAAGGAGCAATTATGATTTCTCAGGATCCCTCTCGGGATGGCCCTTCTCCTACATCAGAGAGCAGCAAGAATCTGTAAGACAGTGTTTGCTAATTACAAAGAATATTTAAAAAAATCATGTCGCATGTTTGCAAGAAATCTGCGTTATCGTTTATAACAGGAGCCATGTTATATGACATTTATTTATTAATTGAAATAAATTCAACAGTTTTATTCCTGCTTTAGTACCCCAATTCCCGATGTATAAGCCGCTACTTTATTCTTGAACGCTACAAGGAAACTCGTGACGAGCTTGTCAACCCATCGAAAATCGCATGAGGTCATTACTCGGTTTAACAGTCTCACTCCCGGTGTCATCAAAGAAATCATCATACAGCAACTTAACATGCAAAAGGCTGGTAAGAAATAAACAAGACAACTATCTTAACTGCTTCCCGTCATGCGTCGTGTTCCTTTGCTGTGAAGCCGAGTAATGCAAACCTCCCGCTGTGTAGCAGAACACTGAACACATTCGATCGGGTAAAGCCAAAGAAAAACATGGAGAAATTCACTTACTCTTCTCATCCCTTGTGTTTTGCTGCAGCAACCCTGCGCTTTCCCTTCTCAACTGAACCGTCCTACTAGCTATTGAATGTTTGTCAAACAGTCTCAAAATATAGCGGTATGCAAACGTTTGGGCACCCCTGATAATTTATAAGATTTTCCTTTATAAATCATTGTAGTTGTTTGGGTCAGCTATTTCTGTTAAATATATCATATAGCACACAAACACAGTAATATTTGAGAAGTGAAATGAAGTTTTTAGGATTATCAGAATGTGTGCAATAATTATTTAAGCAAAATTGAATATCTTTAGCACTAATTATTGGAACACAAAGTTTGTTTGCTAAGCTCATTGACACTTGACCTACATACAGAGGTCATGGAAGTCATGAGAAAGTGTATTTGAGGTGGCCAGTTGCAAGTTGTTTTCCTCTTTGCGTCTTCTCCGAAGTGTGGCAACTCGGCAAATGACCTGAAAACAAACATTGTTCAACATCATGGTTTGGGGGAAGAATACAAAAAGCTAGCTCAGAAATTCCAGTTGTCAGATTCCACTGTCAGGAACATAGTGAGGTAATGAAAGACTACAATCACAGTTCTGGTTAAGGCCCGGATTGGCAGGCCAAGAAAAATCTCAGACAAGCAGAGGCAAAGGATGATGAGAACAGCCAACTCAACCCACAGACCAGCTCCAAAGACCTACGACGACCTTGCTTCAGATGGTCTCACTGTACACCGGTCAACTAGTCAACGCACTTTGCATGAGTGGATGCTGTATGAGGAAGAAGCTGTTTCTGCACACATGTCACAGTTGGTTGAGGTATGCTAAAGCACATTTGGACAAGCCGGCCCTCATTTTCGAAGAAGCTGCTGTGGACTGATGAAACTAAAATAGAGTTATTTGCACGCAACAAGGGGCGGTGCGCGGCGGATGAAGAACACAGCATTGCAAGACAAACACGACACCATCCATAGTCAAATTTGGTGGTGGCTCCATCATGCTGTGGGGATGTGTGGCCAGTACAGGTACTGGCAATCTTCTTCAAGTTGAAGTTTGCATGGATTCCAATCAGTGTCAACAGATTCTTGCCAACAATGTTAAAGAATCGGTGACAAAGTTGAAACTGCGCCGGGGCTGGATACTTCAACAAGACCCTAAACACTGCTCAAATTCTACAAAGGCATTCATGCAGAGGAACAAGTACAACGTTCTGGAATGGAATCTCAGTCCCCAGACCTGAACATGATTGAAAATCTGTGGTGTGATTTAAAGCGGGCTGTCAATGCTCGGAAACCATCCAACCTGACTGTTTTGTAAGGAAAAATGGTCAACTATACTGTCAACAGGATCCAGACCCTCATTGGAAGTGTTTAGTGTTTTAGTGTTGGCCTAATTTGTTCAAAAATGATTGCACAATTGCTGTAAATCCTAAAAACTTCATTTTACTTCTCAGATATCACTGCGTTTGTCTGCTATATGATATATTCACCTGAGATTGCTTGAAAATCATCAGGGGTGGCCAAACTTTAGAGGAAAAGTTCAGTTAATGATCAAATTAGGCACCTACAATAGAAGCGCTCGAGAAGAAACGTGTTAATTCCAAGATAGTTTTAGGTTCCCCAAGACAATCTAAGTCACCCACTATCGTCTCAGGATCCACATTTGGGTTCCTCGGCCATTTGAAACAACACTCAATTCCTCATTTCCTTCACGGCCAGATTTCTGATGGAGTAGCAAACTCAAATTGAAAGGATGATTATCCGTGACAGTAAATCTGTTGTTGTATGTGTGGTAGCAGTGATGGGTTAGACGAAGAAGATGATACCATCCACATGGGGAATGCCATCATGACCTTCTACGCAGCTCTCATTGACCTGCTTGGACGTTGTGGTCCAGAGATGCATGTGAGTGACAAAACACACACAAACACAAACATAAACAAATGACCCTTGTCTAATATATCATTGACGCTCTTAGTTAATCCATGCTGGTAAAGGTGAAGCACTCCGCATCAGAGCCATTCTAAGGTCTCTCATTCCCATTGAAGACCTTGTGGGTGTTATCAGCATTCCTTTCGCTATGCCGAGCCTCACTAAAGGTAAATGCACTTCCCAGCATCACTACGGTCATCATTGCCATCATGTATTGGATTAGATGGTGAAAGCAGGGTTTTTGTAAAACGCCGATGGCCATCCTTGTCCAGTTTTACATCCTAATGCTAGGCCAAGAATGCTATGCTGTTATTTGCATGAAGTGTTGCAGCTTGTCCATAAGTGCACTTGGCACCAGGACACCCTAGGTCGCAGGTCTATGATCGACTTTGGGGTCGTATCATCAGACCTGCGTCCGTATGTTCTGGACACGCGGGTGAAGAGAGGGGCTGAGCTGTCAACTGACCACCACCTGGTGATGAGTTGGATTAGATGGCGGGGAAGGATGCCGAACAGACCTGGCAGACCCAAACGCGTAGTGAGGGTGTGCTGGGAACGTCTGGCAGAATCTCCCGTTCGTCGAGTCTTCAACTCTCATCTCCGGCAGAGCTTCGCCTGCATCTCGAGGGAGGACCGGGATATTGAGTCCGAATGGGCCGTATTCCGTGCCTCTATTGCTGAGGCAGCCAGTTGTGGTTGCGGCCGCAAGGTGGTCGGTGCCAGTCGTGGTGGCAAGCCCCGAACCCGATGGTGGACACCGGGGGTTAGGGCTGCCGTCAAGCTGAAAAAGGAGTCCTATCGAGCATGGATGGCTTGCGGGACTCCCGAAGCAGCTGACAGGTACCGGCAGGCCAAGCGGCACGCGGCTTCGGCGGTGGTCGAGGCAAAAACTCGGGTGTGGGAGGAGTTCGGTGAGGCTATGGAGCACGACTTTCGGTCGGCCTCGAAGAGGTTCTGGCAAACCGTCCGACACCTCAGAAAGGGGAAGCAGCCCCCAGTTCACACTGTTTACAGTGCGGACGGGGGCTTGCTGACCACGACTGTGGATATAGTTGGTCGGTGGAAGGAATACTTCGAGGCCCTTCTCAATCCCACTGACATGCCTTCCATAGAGGAAGCAGAGTCTGAGGATACGTACGTGGACAGTTCTATCACCGTGGCTGAGGTAATTGGGGTAGTCAAATCACTCCCCAGTGGCAAGGCTCCGGGGGTAGACGAGTTCCGCTCAGAATTTCTCAAGGCTCTGGATGTTGGAGGACTGTGTTGGTTGACACGCCTCTACAACATTGCATGGAAGTCAGGAACAGTACCTCTGGACTGGCAGACCGGGGTGGTGGTCCCCATTTTTAAAAAGGGTGACCGGAGGGTGTGTTCCAACTATAGGGGGATCACACTCCTCAGCCTTCCTGGGAAAGTCTACTCCAGGGTGCTGGAGAGAAGGGTACGACCGTTAGTCGAACCTCGGTTA
>QODF01000094.1:2349114-2381470 GCA_024372805.1 Oostethus manadensis
GACCTGGAAAAGGCATTCGACCGTGTCCCTCGTGGTGTCCTGTGGGGGGTGCTCCGGGAGTACGGGATTGATGGTCCGCTTCTACGTGCCATTCGGTCCTTGTACAATCGAAGCAGGAGCCTGGTTCGCATTGCCAGCAGTAAGTCGAGCTTGTTTCCGGTGAACGTTGGCCTCCGCCAAGGCTGCCCTTTGTCACCGATTCTGTTCATAATCTTCATGGACAGAATTTCTAGGCGCAGTCAAGGTGTTGAGGGAGTCCAGCTTGGTGACCTTAGGATCTCGTCTCTGCTATTTGCAGACGATGTGGTCCTTATGGCCTCATCAGGCTGTGACCTTCAGCGTTTACTGGAGCGGTTTGCAGCTGAGTGTGAAGCTTCTGGGATGAGACTCAGCACCTCCAAATCCGAGGCCATGGTTCTCAGTCGGAAACGGGTGGACTGTACCCTCCGGGTTGGGAGTGAGGTCTTGCCTCAGGTGGAGGAGTTCAAGTATCTCGGGTTCTTGTTCACGAGTGAGGGAAGGTTGGAGCGTGAGATCGACAGACGGATCGGTGCAGCATCTGCAGTAATGCGGTCGCTGTACCGGACCGTCGTGGTGAAGAGAGAGCTGAGCCGGAAGGCAAAGCTCTCTGTTTACCGATCGATCTACGTTCCCACCCTCACCTATGGTCATGAGTTATGGGTCATGACCGAAAGAATGAGATCGCGGATACAAGCGGCGGAAATGAGTTTCCTTCGTAGGGTGGCTGGACTCACCCTAAGAGATAGGGTGAGGAGCTCGGCCATCCGGGAGGAGCTCAGAGTAGAGCCGCTGCTCCTTCACATCGAGAGGAGCCAGTTGAGGTGGCTCGGGCATCTAGTCCGGATGCCTCCCGGGCGCCTTCCTGGTGAGGTGTTTCGGGCATGCCCAGTCGGGAGAAGGCCCCCGGGAAGACCTAGGACACGCTGGAGGGACTATGTCTCACAGCTGGCCTGGGAACGCCTTGGTGTCCTCCCAATGGAGCTGGAAGAGGTCGCTGGGGCCTGGGAAGTCTGGACTTCCCTACTGAAGCTGCTGCTCCCGCGACCCGGACCCGGATAAGCGGTGGAAAATGGATGGATGGATGGATGGATGTTGCAGCTTGTAACAGTGCTGTGTATATGTGTGCATGTGTGATGTGTGCACATGCACAGATGGGATGGTGTTGGAGCCAGACATGTCAGCTGGTTTCTGTCCGGATCATAAAGCCGCCATGGTCCTGTTTTTGGACCGTGTATATGGTGTAGAAGACCAAAGTTTCCTCCTCCACCTGCTAGAAGTCGGCTTCCTACCAGATCTCAGAGCTGCAGCTTCTTTGGACACTGTAAGTAAAGTTTTTCAATTCACTACTTTATGTCATTGTCTTTCTGTTGTGCAAAATGTCTCATGGCAATGTGTGTAATACGCCCATGCAAACCGGTAGTCTCTGAAAACAGCAGCATCATGCTCAAACCTATAAGCAGACCTTTAGCTGATGACAAAGGTGTCATGATTTTTCCCTTAATCACCGCGACAGTGGATTTGAAATAAAACAATCAAGACTTTTTTTTAGCAATATATCAGGAATTCCACATTATGCATATCTAACATTCATTACAGTCTAAATTTTACAAACAAAATACCAACTTCTTGATTTAATAAAGTAATAAAGTACTAAGTACTAAATAATAAAGTAAACCCAAGTCATTGACGTACTGTTGGTTTGACATGCATTTGTGTGCACAAATTATTAATAATAATTAGGGCTGTCATTTAATTAAAATATTTAATCACGATAATCACAATTTGTCCATAGTTAACTTGTAATTAATCACAATTAATCACTGATAATCGATTGGCCGCAAATATATGCCCTTCAAAAGCCGATCTTTGGCAGCAGCATTGTCCTCCCACTTTCTTCTCCCAGAATACAATACCAAACATGTCTGCCCTGGGGAACTTAACTGCCTACACATGGCGCCGAAACTATCCTAGCCCACAGAGCTAGGACTGGACCCATACATTGTAGTGAGATCAGGCAATAGCTTATACTTCACTTCCAAACACTATTTTACAGACTTTGTCACACTTGTCTTAGTCTGGCGACTTCAGCAGCACGATCATTTGACACGTCAGGCAAGTTGTATTCTGTCTTCATGGACAAACACGAATAAATTGCTAATAAATAATAATAATAACGGGCCGCACGGTGGCTGAGTGGTTAGCACATTGGCCACACAGTCAGGAGATCTGGAAGACCTGGTTTCAAATCTCCGTTGGGCATCTCTGTGTGGAGTTTGCATGTTCTCCCCGTGCGTGTGTGGGTTTTCTCCGGTGCCCTGCGATTGACTGGCGACCAGTCCGGGGTGTACCCCGCCTCTCGCCCAAAGTGTGCTGGGATAGGCTCCAGCATCCCCGCCACCCTAATGAGGATAAGCGGCATAGAAAATGAATGAATGAATAATAATACGCAAAATTTCCTTGCAAGTCTTTGTTGCTATCCCAATGAGTGCTGTGTGTGTGCATGCTCAATTCCGCCTTTGTCCCGACATACTAAAAAGACACAAGCCCACCAAATAACTGTCTTCCCGCCTGCCGGCAACTATAAGCTCGTAACTCAGATTTTGGAGACGTTAGTGGCCTTAACTCGTTATGAAGTCATTAACTTTGACAGCCCTGATAATAATATTACATTTCATTGATATGCTTTTTCAGAAAACCTAAGAAACACAAAACACAGACAACACAACAGAGGATGAACTCAACATGAAGAAGCAATGGAGGAGCAGTGTAGAAGCAGTAAGAGGACATATGCAGTCAGTGAGTTTTGAGCTTGGATTTTAAGATTGAGTGTTCTTTTGGATGTCACACGGTAGTGACTTCCAGAGTTTGGGAGCATAGTGACTAAAAGCTCTGCTCCCCATGATGCTTGGTTCTGCAGAGGGCACAATCAGGTGGCTGGAAGAATAGGATCTGAGGGAGCGAACTGTGGAGGTCAGTCAGATAAGGAGGGCTGAGGTTATGTATGGCCTTGAAGGTACATTGGAGAAGTTCGTTATGTATTCTCTGATTGACCGGCAGCCAGTGAATGGGGTGATGTGGAGAAATGAGGTGGTTCTGGTTATTAAAGTTCTGGACCCGTTGGGAGTTTGTGGTGGGATTTCTGGGGAAGACAAAGACGAGTGAACTCCACCAGTCGATTGGTGAAGTGACCAGGTTATGGACGAGGATATCAGTAGCTGTCAACCCATTGACTGTGCAGTCACTCTTGGGTTCTGTGTTCTGAATGCTTTTGGCATCCTCCTTTCGTAAATGAATTGTTATTTAAACGCATTCCTATGCCTCTTAGCAGTGTGAAATATGATCCTGTCTTTTTTTTCTCCATGTCTTTGTGTTAGGTTGCGCTCAGTGCCACAGATATGGCTCTTGCCCTCAACAGGTATCTGTGCACTGCGGTATTACCACTACTGACGAAATGCGCACCGCTGTTTGCGGGGACGGAGCCCCACGCGTCACTCATCGATTCCCTCCTCCACACGGTTTACCGTCTCTCCAAAGGCTGCTGCCTTACCAAAGCACAGAGAGATTCCATTGAAGAATGTCTTCTTGCAGTTTGTGGGTAAGAGGACATAAAAAAGGGGGGAACCAGTCTACCATTCCAGGTACTGCCTTGACTTGATTGGCTTAGTCTGCAGAACATAACATTGTTGCTGGAAAATATATGGGTTAATGATTAATTTAGTTTTTAACTGTACTTTGGTATCATATCTCTACAGTAAACTGAGGCCTTCAATGATGCAACATCTGCTGCGGAGGCTTGTGTTTGACATTCCCTTGCTTAATGAACACACCAAGATGCCTTTGAAGGTGAGAAACTATCCCTTGTATCATCAAAAATAGTCAAGGACAATTTGATTACGGGAAATTTGAATACAGTCCTGTCCAAGTTAAAAAAAAAAAAAAATTTACATTTGACATTTTTTTCTATGTAAAAAGTAAGGTAAAAATAATTTACATTTTGCACTGTTGGATCTTAAGGAGCATCTAAGTAGAGTATCAAAATGCAGAAAGAAGAAATGGCAGTTTATTGTAAACAAGCATTAAAGGGAAATAGCCTGTTTCTCAGCTAATCAAAAGTTTAAGACAATGGATCAAAAAATCCAAAACCCCACTAAAATGTCAATAAAAATTCAAAACAGGACTTTGTAATTAATATCTGCGCCATTCTTGCCGAACAATTGCGTTGGGCGTGCTTGATGCCAGTGTTTCCAGGAGGCTAGTGGCAATGTTGCTCCAGGTGGTGGCGATGGTTCCACGGAGTGCATCCACTTTCTGGAACGGATGTCCATTTAGGTAAACTTCCCTTGCCATCCATCCCCAAATGTTCACAGTTTGATTTAGATAGGGGAACACGCAGGATTGATTAAAATAAGTGAGGATATTCCTCTGGAAAAAGTCATTTGTGAGGGAGGAATTGTGAACTGCAGCATCATCCTGTTGAAAAAGCCAGTCATTACCACACAGACGAGGGCCCCCTGCAACATGTTCACATTGCCTTTTGCCGTTTTGACGCCCCTGCACAACCTGAAGCTTTATTGTTCCATTGAGGGAAAAACCAGGCCAGATCATGATTGCATCCCCTCCACTGTACTGTGTGGAAAAAATCTCAGGTGGGATATTTTTGTCATGCCAGTCTACCTTCCAATGTCACATGTTTGGTGCTCTCGTGCAAACGTTGTGGCGTTGAAGAAGACAAAGACTTCTTTTGCAGATGCCTTCCGATGGTTATTGAACAGCACTCAGTATAACTAACAACCTTCGTTTGGGCTGAGGATTGTCCCGTGTCTTGACAGACAGTCATATCAGGGACAGTGAGTGACATTTCTTTGGGTCCATCACTTGACCTTTTCCTTCCATAACCCTCTCTTGGAAGAAGTTTCAAATGACCGCAACACTGCATTCAACCTCAGCAGCAACGGCGTCCTACGAGACGTCTAGCTTATGCAGCTCAACAACCCGACCACGTTCAAAGGGAAAGCACTTTTGCTTTTGTCATCAAGAGATCATGACATCATGACGAAAAGGACATTGGATCCACATTTCTGCAAAGATTTGGGCTGTGGACTTAAACTTTTGATCAGCTGATAAACACCCGATTTCACTTAACTGCTTACTCAAAATGTATTTGTCTCACTTAGAACCCTTTTAAGTATGTGTCAGCACAAAAAGTATTTGTGCTGCCGTTAAGAAGTAGGATGTGTACTTAGTACCTCACACAGAACTTACAGGCACATATAACCCAGTCCATTTAAGACATGCAGAACTGTGTTGCAATCAGTGACTTTTTAGAAAAAGACAAAGTGAATGGTGTGATGGCCAGTGACCAATGCTGACACCTATAATCTATACATTTAAGATGGAACCACTGATGATGTCAAAACAAACAAAAAAAAGAAGCAGAGCTGCTGTGTCGGGAGATCATTTTCACAAATCTTCTCCACACTTAACCGTCTTGACCTGACTATATGATAATAATTTAATAACAATATCGATAATACAATGAATCTTTTTTACATAATGTTTTCAAAATCATCATCATGATGTATTAATTATACTGCTTGATGGCTCACCATTATTGTAAAAATGATGGTGCATTCACACCTGTCATGTTTGGTTCTGTTCTCTCATAATGTGGTCGGTGTGGTCAAGTGTAAATGCCATTTACCAACCCTTGGTACGTACCAACAAGCATTCAAGTGTAAATGCCATTTACCAACCCTTGGTACGTGCCAACAAGCAATCAAGTGTAAATGCCATTTACCAACCCTTGGTACGTACCAACAAGCAATCAAGTGTAAATGCCATTTACCAACCCTTGGTACGTACCAACAAGCAATCACGTGTAAATGCCATTTACCAACCCTTGGTACGTACCAACAAGCAATCAAGTGTAAATGCCATTTACCAACCCTTGGTACGTACCAACAAGCAATCAAGTGTAAATGCCATTTACCAACCCTTGGTACGTACCAACAAGCAATCAAGTGTAAATGCCATTTACCAACCCTTGGTACGTACCAACAAGCAATCAAGTGTAAATGCCATTTACCAACCCTTGGTACGTACCAACAAGCAATCAAGTGTAAATGCCATTTACCAACCCTTGGTACGTACCAACAAGCAATCAAGTGTAAATGCCATTTACCAACCCTTGGTACGTACCAACAAGCAATCAAGTGTAAATGCCATTTACCAACCCTTGGTACGTACCAACAAGCAATCAAGTGTAAATGCCATTTACCAACCCTTGGTACGTACCAACAAGCAATCAAGTGTAAATGCCATTTACCAACCCTTGGTACGTACCAACAAGCAATCAAGTGTAAATGCCATTTACCAACCCTTGGTACGTACCAACAAGCAATCAAGTGTAAATGCCATTTACCAACCCTTGGTACGTACCAACAAGCAATCAAGTGTAAATGCCATTTACCAACCCTTGGTACGTACCAACAAGCAATCAAGTGTAAATGCCATTTACCAACCCTTGGTACGTACCAACAAGCAATCAAGTGTAAATGCCATTTACCAACCCTTGGTACGTACCAACAAGCAATCAAGTGTAAATGCCATTTACCAACCCTTGGTACGTACCAACAAGCAATCAAGTGTAAATGCCATTTACCAACCCTTGGTACGTACCAACAAGCAATCACGTGTAAATGCTATTTACCAACCCTTGGTACGTACCAACAAGCAATCACGTGTAAATGCTATTTACCAACCCTTGCTACGTACCAACAAGCAGGCAGGGACTGCGTCAGAGATGGGTGTTTTTTTTTTCAACGGCACAAACAATTATAGCTTTATTGTTATAAAAATGCACAAGCAAGGTGCCACACCACACTTCAGATGGCGAGGCCTGCAAGTACATTTGACTGGATGAGAGACCAGACAGAAGGTAACCCAGTCACTTCCCCTGCTTTGCAGTAAGTGTAAGAGTGCAACCTTGCTATTTGTGTCATTTTCATTGTGGTTACGAATAAAGGATGCATGTTGTTCTTTGCTTTCAACAGCTTTTGACCAATCACTTTGAGCGCTGTTGGAAGTATTACTGCCTGGCTGGAGGCTGGGCGAGTTTTGGAGCTGCATCGGATGAAGAGCTTCACCTTTCCAGGAAATTGTTTTGGGGAATATTTGATGCTCTGTCTCACAAGGTAGGCACACATTTGACTTATTTTCCAGGCACCTATCCATCTATTTTGATCTACTTTGATACGCTCCGCAGCATTGTTTCCATATAGTTTGCGGTTCGTTCACGTTGCATTCCCAACTTGTTTAGGGAAATTATGTGTGCCACAAATGTTGAACATTTAAACAATTTTGCACACTGGCACGCAGCCCTGCACAGTGTACACATACTTCACACCTAACCAGTTTACCCACTGGCACGCCATTAGCAAGGAACATTGCATACCACTGTGGAGACATAGTGTGTGCAAGTGTAAACAAGGCTTGAGTCGCACACACACAGTCCCATTAGCATTCTCTGCTAAACCAAGCAAACACAGCTTTGATTCACACTCCCCAAGAGAGTGTTTTGCTACCTTTCCCCGGTGTTTTAGGCCGCCGTTTCAACATGTTTAGTTCGGGAGGTTTTTGTGTTTGCGATGAGAATTGAGCTGTCCACCGGGGTAATACTCCCCCACTCAAACATTCTGTCATGATATGCTCGTCGCGGCATGGTGTAACGGCCCCGAGGATGCAGCTGGACGCAGGTGCGAAAGAATGAAAAAGTAAAGCTGACCGGAAACCAGAGCGGAACAGAACAGGAAGTACTACCAAAATAAGAGTACAAGTCAGGAACTGAGGCAAAAAAGGAACGAAAGCAACACTGTCCCGAAGACAAATATACAGATCGTGACACGTTCTTTCTCCTTATGATGCTGCTTTCATTCACATTATGCCACTTTTTGCTGGATTACACATTTCACTGTAATACTGAAGACAGTTCTAAAATCTGCAATGATGGGTTTGTAGCAGTCCTAAATGATAGCAGCATCATAAAACACAAAATGCAAAGGGCTAAAATGGGAGCAAGAGAGAATATGGGGTGTGAAGGCAACAGCGGTCCTGGTAGACATCTCGAGTCATCTCAAAGTCTCATCAGCAACTGGCCAATGGAGATGTTTGCTGTTCCATCATAGCCCCGAAGGGTTATCACCTCATCTGCATTTGTTATGCTTGTCTCCTCTCAGTTGTATTAATGCCCTTTTAAATGATGTGTCTTTTTTAAGCCATACGACCAGGAGCTGTTTAAACTGGCATTGTTATGCCTAAATGCAGTAGCAGGAGCTCTTCCTCCAGACTACATGGAGTCAAACTACATGGCCATGATGGAGAAACAGTCGTCCATGGACTCTGAAGGAAACTTCACTCCACAGCCTGCAGACACTACCACGTATGAGTTCCTAATACCATTGTCAAATCTACTCAGAATTATAGTATACAGTGGTGCCTTGGTTAACGTCATTGATCCATTGTAGAAGGTCCAGAAGCTCAAACCAAAACGGAGTCTAACCAGGGCAGGTTGTCCCATAAAAAAATTATGTAAATCCAATGAATCTCTTACAGTCTGTAACACAAAACAAATTTAATAGAAAATAATTGTAGTTTTACATGCAGAAAATTATTCAAAAATAATTACAAATGACAAATGAATGGAACGCATGGACGAGTCATCAACGCTGAAGGTCCATTGTTTGGCCACGTAATAAATGTGCCTTCCAGGCTGCCGTAGTTAAGTAAAGTGTGAAGTAAGATTTTGTCACAGGCGCGTGATCCAAGATGGTTGCGTAAACAGCAAAGGTTTTTTACACATGCCATGTTGCATGCTGACCAGGCGGGTGGACGAACACCAAGGCATCACTTTAGCATAAATTTTGGATGTTAACCAAAAACTGGGGCAACCTTTAACTGAGGTACCACTGTATATATATATATTTTTTGGCAATTTACAGGTTTGTACTAAGATTGATTTGTTTTTACTATGCAATTTAGTGAATTTAATAAAACCGTATGATTATTGAGCTTTGCAAAGTTAACTTGACTTTACTTTATCATTGTCATCTTTTATAGTGTGACTATCCCTGAGAAACTGGATCAGGTCATAGCCAGATATGCAGAGCATAACCACGAGAAGTGGTGTTTCGAAAAGGTAATCTATATCAGGTACATTGGATTAAAAAACGTGAAGTGAAGTACTGTTCATTTGAAAATCTGTTATGTGTGTTTTGCAGTTTTCCAATGGCTGGTCGTATGGGGAAAATATATGTGAAGCCTCCAGGAGCCACAGTTTACTAAAGCCTTTTAAAGGGCTTGCTGAGAAGGTAATCGGCCTCATCTATAATTACATATAACAGAAAGTCTGTGCTTTGCAGTGACAGTAAAAAACATGAAGAAATGGCAAGAATACGCTGTTTGAACAGTTCTAAGTACCCAAAGTATATGTAGCTTTTGTTTTATTCCCTTTTCAAGACACTGTGTTGAAAATCAAATGACAAGTTCAGTAATTCCTGCTGTTTTTAGTGAAAATGCTTTGGTGAATCCTACTTTCATAGGATAAGGAGTTATACTGCGGGCCAATTAGAGAATCCCTGAAGACCATGCTTTGTTGGGGCTGGAGCATCAGCAGGATCAGAGAGAGTGACGCTGCCAGCCTCAATAACAAATCTCGGAGGATATCGCAGATCAGCCAGGTATAAAACCACACTCTGGACCCTGGAATTTTCATATTAATGTGTAGCATCAATTTGGAAGTAATTTGTTGAATATATGATTTTGGGCAATAATGATTTTTTCATTTGTTTCCCAGCTTTCCTTTGAAGGAACTTCGATTTTTAACCCCAGCCCAATTGACATGAGCAATGTTACGCTGTCCAGAGACATGCAGGTACTGCGCATACACAGAAATATGAAAAATTCACCATATGCCATTTAAACTAGCGATGGGTCGTTCGCCTGATACCGATCACATGACTTTTTGACATTTTCATTTATATCTATTAATGAACGCTATTGGTCAAGGAGGATATATGGGGGAAAAGTTAGGTAATTCTAACTAAATAAAAAGGGGGGTGCCCAGTGTGATTTTTTTTCTCTTTGTGGGGCCCAAAATTCCTGGCTGCACTCCTGCTATTGACTATGCGATCTGAAAAAAGATTACTACTTTTTCAAGAGAACATAAATGAATTAACCTATACTCTATCAACTTACTGAGGATGTGTCGCCTTCTTTAAGGAGACTTTTGAAGTACATGGTCTCATGGGACTCTAGGCCATGTCTGTGAAGTATTTGCTCCTAGGGAGCAGTAGCGGGGCTCCAAGTGAGAGAGCAGTTGGCGGTACCCAGTTTTTTCCACCGCTGATAAGGCTGGTCATTTAGCCCAATGAATTCACTTCTTTTTTGGGGTTATTTGCTTGGCCTTTTGACTGTCACTCAGCGTACTTCGTCAAGTGTTTATTCTTCAAATGCCGTCTTAAATTAAAGCTATTTGCGGGATGCAATTTACATCACTCCCAGAAATGGCATATCCTTTCCACTCAACATGTTTGTTTTGTTTTGCTGCAATTCTTACATTAAAAATTCATTTTCTGCATATTTTGGAAGAATAATAATTTAGGAGCAGGCTTTTGGGAGCCAAAAGATCTGGCTGTTTTAGGGATCAGCGTCAAAAGAACCAGTTCCCTTAGAGTAGACGAAATTTCCATCTCTAATTTAACATATTATTTGATCTTTAATTAATGATCAATGAATTTAACAAGCAACAAATGAATGAGACTGCATGTTGCTCTTAAGCTGTCACTTCACTTCCGTCCCACATTCCAAAAACATGCATGTTAGCTTCATTGGACACTCTAAATTGTCCATTAGACTATGAATGTGAGTGTGACTGCTTGTATGTCTGCCCTGCGATTGACTGGCGACAAAACAGGGTGTACCCCGCCTCTCGCCCAAAGTCTCCTGGGATAGGCTCCAGCATACTCGCGACCCCAATGAGGATAAGCGGCATAGAAAATGAATGAAAATGAATAATATTGCCAGGGACCATCCTGCACCGTGGAATTCTGTTGAAATGCAACGGAGCAGTACTTTTGAGTAAACTCGGTGTGCAACCAGGCTACTCGTTGACTATTTAGTTTGAGATTAAATTATTCAGTATACGCCACAAGAAAACAAAACATGACATCAAGTGTCATGATTGGAGATATGCTGTGTAAAAGTTGCATGTTGTGTTTTCCAGTCAATGGCAGAGCTGCTTGCAGAAAACTACCACAACATCTGGGCCAGGAAAAAGAAAATGGAGCTGGAAGCCAAAGGTGTGGTATGGAAAATGGGTCTCACAAATGTTTTTTATTTTTACTTAGCAAGAACATAACACATATGATTAAAAAAACTGGTACTGGCAGCCAGTGTCTTGCAACCACTTAGTCTGTAAATACGCACAACAGCGGCTATTTATTTATTTTTTACATTCCAGATATATAATTCAGCCAGAAAAATAATAAAAGAAAAAACAAAAAAAATCAGCAGTAATTTTACAAGTGAAAAAGTTGAAATCTAATGGGGAAAGAATTGCATTAGAAAGTTAAAGTTGAAATATTAAAGAATATTATGAGAAACAAACAAAACAAATATAGTTTCACAATGTATTAGGGGGAAAGGTTATATTATGGTAATAAAGTGAAAATATTTTGGGGTAAACTAAGGAGTAACATCATATTTACACACAGTACATATTGTGATGCTTGTCCTATTCGCCATTACATGCATAACTTTAGCCAGGAGGTTGCGTCATCAGATGGATATCAGCACTCACTGGGTGTTTTCTCGCCCTAATGCATAATTCCCCCCTGCTGGTGAGTAATAATATTATTAAAGGGCAATTTACAAGCAGTAAGTTGAAACAGTTGGAAAGTAAAAAAAAAATGCAAAAATGGGGAAAAAGAGCTGTACTTTCACAAGAATAAAGTAAAAAATATTAAGAAAAAAAGTTGTATTCTAACAAGAAAAAAGCATAAACTTGCAATAGTATGACAAAAAATTTTAGTAGCATGTAGCTGAAATATTAAAAAGTAATTAGTGTTTTGTAAAAGTAATATTATGAGAAACAAACAAACATTTTTAAAAACTTGTAATTTTTAAATATTAGATTGGGGAAAAAGTATAATATTATGGGAATAAAGTGAAAATATTACAAAAAAAATATACAAAGATTATTGAAGAAACCTTGAAATATTTGGAAAATTTAAAAAAAACAACAGCAAAAATGGGAGAAAAAAAGAGCAAAGACAAAAGTTCACATTAATATGCCCTTGCATCTTTTCATTTTTCAGTATGTGGCCGTTGCTGGAAAGAGTTTTCACCATGCTCCAAATAAGCAGAACGATACAAATGTGTCCTTTGTGTAATGATCAGAACCACGGTGTTATAAGAAATCCTTTTGCCACAATCAAGGAGTGAAGTGCTTTTGCTTTGTTTGGATATTCTTTCACAGATACATTGGAAATCTTAGCTTGGTTTCCATGTTTCATATTTTGTTGTCTTTGTACATCAGGCGGAGGAAATCACCCCCTGCTGGTTCCCTTTGATACTATGACCGCCAAAGAGAAATTAAAAGACAGACAAAAAGCCCAAGACATGCTCAAGTTCCTCCAGATCAACGGTTACACGGTGTCTAGGTAAGAAATGCACGGTATTTGCACCTAACTTTGAGAAAAGTATATCTTTTTGAAATGACCAGTATAATTCCGAGTGGACAGATGCGTGCGTCCCAATGCCAACATAACATTTTAGTACGATCAGGTTAATAATCATTAGAAAAATAGTCATCATTAGAAAACTCTGTCTCGGTATCAATGTAAACAGTGGGATTCAGTTTGCATTAGAGCTGCAAAAATTAATCAATTAATCCATGATTAATCCGTGACTAATGGGTTATCCAATTATCCGGCAGCTATTTTGGTATTAGATTGATCTTTTTTTTATTTATTATTTAGAAACGCAAATATCCATAGTTTTAAATTTTCTCAGTCCTCCATGAAGCGAAACAAGATATTCACACTCCATTTTTGCCTCTTTTCTAATATGTTGCGGGCCAAACCACCAACTCTTTGGGTCATATTGATTTGGTCCGCCGTGGACATAACCGATTACTCAACTAATTGAAACAACAAGCTTCAGATTAAATTGGCTAAGAAAAATTGTCAATTGCAGCCGTAATTTGCATGAAGTAAAATGCAGGAACATTTCCTGGTGAACTGACCTAACCAACTAATGCAATGGCCACCTTTGATGATTCAGCTGAATGTCACAAACTGGAATATTACTGTTTATTGTTTTCAGAGGTGTGAAACTGCAGGAGTTGGACACACCAGCCATAGAGAAACGATTTGCTTACACGTTCCTTCAGCAGCTCATCAACAATGTAGACCAGGCCCACCAGCACATGATGGAGTTTGGTGAGACTCTTTATATGTGGTTTGATCATATTTTACATTTTTAATGAGGTTTTTAATCCCTTTTGAGAGTTTTCAAGCAAGTGTGCAGTCTTTATTCACTAGAGCTTGGAAAAAGTGTTTCCCGGAAAAGACTCAATTACTGCAAAATTACTTCAAAATAAATGAAACTTCCAATGAATGGCCTTATTAATACTTGAAATATTATGTTTAGCTTTTAATTAATTTTTTTGTTGGTTTATTGCACGGTTGTCCAAACCTGTCCTCTTCTGTTCTTTTTCTTGTTACATTACTGCTTTTTTTCTTCTGATATTCTGACATTATTCTTGTAAAATTACTGCATATGTTTATATTTTCTGTTTTGTTTTTTTTAATTTCTTGTGAAATAATATTTTTAGAATGTGCCGCTGCCTGCAAGTTGCCCCTGGGCCCGACTTTGGACACCGCTGGTTTATTGCAAACTAGTGCAAGTTTTCAAATAGGGGGTTGAATACTTTTGACATTTTTGATCCTTTGTAGATACGGAAACACGAGGGAAGGGATTGACGATTCCTCACGAGCAACAAATGAAGTTCTTTGGAAAGGTTGGAGGACAACATTAGAAACTACCCCATCAAATGTTCACCACTACTCATTATTTTCTATGAATATTGAATGAATATGAATACGAATTGAACTACCAATTGTGAACTAAACCCACAGATTGTCTTGCCATTAGTGGATCAGTACTTCAAAAACCATCGGCTGTACTTCCTATCCACATCAATCCATCCCATTAGCAGCGGTGGACATGCTTCCAATAAGGAGAAAGAAATGGTGACAAGGTAATTGTTATAAGCAACAAAGGCAAGACAAAAACAAACGGGTACTTAGAATCGATTTGTTTGTCATTCTTCATTGTCTGTTTTTCTCTTCAATATGTCACAACTGTTTTTTCTGCTTTCCTTCCTGACTCTTCTTCCTCTTCTTCAATTGATTTTTTTCTAGTCTTTTCTGCAAACTGGGAGTACTTGTCAGAAATAGGATATCCTTGTTTGGTAAGAATGATTTGTGGCTGTTGCTTGCACGTCCGATCACTTGGCCTAACCCCCATACAGTCTCACCTCCTTCTGCTTTTTTGAAGTTTGAGTGTTGACTAAAAACAGCATGTGCTATTTGAAGGAATCCAGTATAATTTGACAGCATAAAAAACTGCGATTGTCTCAGTTCATAAATTGCTATGCTAAACCATGTGCATTTGGTCCTTATAATGCAAATTCGAAGCAATTTGGATAAACGATATCTGAATTTTGCATTGAGAAGTGTCCTCCGCCCACTTTACTTTACTGTTAAAGCCAAACAAACATGTCTGCCATTTGTGAGAGCGATATAAAATGAAAAAAATATCTCGCAGGGGTAGCACGTTTAATTTAATACGGCATTTGAAGAACAAACAAATGATGGAGTATGGTGAGTTTTCGAGGCTTACGGTGAAGCAATATGAGCCGTTACTGTCTAATGGCAGTAACGGCAGCCGACCGCTCTCTCACTTGAAGTCCTGCAAGAAAGCTCCACTAGACAATGTATGCTCACATCCAAAGCCTCCTTGAAGAAGGTTTTATATATATATATATGTATATATATGTTTACATATATATATATATCTACACACATATATATATGTATACATATATATATACTGTATACACGCACACATATATATATAAATATAAATCATCCCTACTTTCTGCTAAGCGTGTCACAAAATCTTGTAATCTTGACAATTTTAATTTTTGATGTGTTACTTTACATGACTAATCATCAGGGCAGTGGTTCCCAAACTTTTTTTTCAGCGCCCCCCTTTTGGAGATAAAATTATTTTCAGCGTCCTAAATTCCACAACTTAGATTTAAAGGGGGGGGGGGGGGGGGGGGGGGGGATCACTGTTCCCCTAAGGGGGTATCATGACAGAAAATAACTGAGAACCACTGACATAACCTAACCTAGTGTCTAAATATCAGTTGAAGTTTGTCTAGTTCTAATGGCTGTGATTGACTGGGCATCTGTCCAGGGAGTACCCTGCTTCTCGCCCTAAGTCAGCTTGCATAGGCTCTATCATACCCCCGTGAGGATAAGATGGATGAATGGATATCTGTAATGGTTGTTTCTACATGTACTGTATGTGTGCTGTGCACTTTCCACTATCCACCGTGAGCCCTTGGACTTTGTGCTAATCACTATGTTCAGTTTCATTTTTGATCGTTCATCACGACTTTAGGTGCAGGATCAGGTCTAGATAGAGAATGACGTTGATGTGATACCCCGGTGGGGGTTTGTTGATTAATCATATGCTTGCATTCTGGCCAGTAAACAGCCCACATTTGTTTGCATTACTTAAAGCGCTGTGTTATACAATTTATCATAAATTCCGGACTATTAGGTTCACCTGAATATAAGCTGCACCCACCCAAAGCCACAGGTGACCACGTTGTAACATGGGATATTTACACAGAAAGACACACTATAAACCTTGCAATTCTATACCCGGTACTCTCAGCTGTAGTAATTGCACTTGATCAAACTTACTTAAGATTTGTCCAGATCAGAAGACAAGACTTTGTGATATAAAACATGTGATATTAGCATCCATAACTCACTACTTACTGACTCTGCACTCTAAGCATCATGGGAACTGCAGTTCTTTGGGCCAAATATTATCCTTGTCGCAGAGTTCAGAGCATATGTAACGGCTTTTAGTCCGGACTTTACGGTAATAATGTATAATGTGTTTTCTTTAACCAGAACATATTTTTTCTTGGATTGCATCACATATATCCGGAAATTTGACACCGCCTGAACAGTTTGTATCGTATATGATACGTTCCCTGCTGGCTATAAAGCTGACAAGGGAGTCAAAATGTAAAGATGCACAAAGGTGCACTCAAAACACTGTGTTGAATCACCACCACATCATAAAAAACATATAAAAAGGTAACTGTGCAATGTTTATCAAAAACAGCGGCAAATGAAACCTTGCAATCGTGAAACATTTACGTCAGCAAAAACAAGCATGATGATTGGACATCGCATGATTTTTAGATATGAATACATAATTAACTCTAATAATGTTTTCTTCGGTGTAGTCTAGCTTTTTGCTTTGCAGAAAACAGAAGGCGATCAAGGCACTACCCACACTAATTAACACGCGTGAGGACACGAAAGATAATGACTGTTGTTGGGTATCCTGAGTTCCTGTATAATCTGTGTTGTAGAAATGTACTTTGTATTTTGTAAACAGTACATCAATAGCGATTTCCTCTGGACGCACTTACACTACACATCAGAGTCACTCGATAAAACCATTATATTCCTGTCAGGTCTTTTTTCCAATATTAATAAACAGTCAGAAAAAAGACCAAAAGTATACATAATATACAACATACTTGTAAAGATCTCTGCAGTTTCAGGAGAACATGTCATATACATTTGGATTGTTCATTGGGATTGGTGAATTCTTAAATCCAAATCTTCTTTCCTTTCACAGGTAACAACGCCACATCCATTGTCAACTGTTTGCAGATACTGGGGCAAAGTCTGGATGCCAGGTACGGTACAATAATGTGGAATGTGAGACTCTGCAGCTGAGAGATCTTTGAATCGACACGTAACGCATGCGGGGGCCTGGGTAGGAAGCGGGACTTGTAAAATGATGCTGTGTGTTCTGCCACAGAACACATGTGTTAGAACTCTGGATAGGAATACTGTTTAATGCCAAGTTCTCATGCAGAAATACATTTTTCTGTATGGAAATGCTAAGACATATGGACACATGGTCCAGTATTCTCTTCTATGAAGACCTTCCTTTGTGCACCGTGGCAGATTCGTACTGAAACAGAAACTGGCCCTCCTCAGCCTGTTCCTGCAAACGGAAACAGAACATTATCTGTAATATCTTGCTCAGATAAAGACTCAGACGTCAACTAAAGGGCCTCACCAAACCCCCGATTGATCACCTGATGTTTGGACTAATAAACCGACATGTGTTGCTGTACCCAAGCCAGTGTGTCAACTGTCCCTACAGTAATTAGCATAGGTAATGTCCCCTGTTTCCACATTACGAGTATAAAACAATCTTGAACAAAGTTGACGGGAAAATGCTGAGAGAAACACCACACTGGCTCAAAGTGAGGGTGAATCATTGAAGAAATGCATCTGGGGTCTGGCTGAGGGCAATTGATTATCGTGTCCCAAACTCTGATCTGATATCGCAGCCTTGAATATTGGCTGATACCGAGATCAATTTGATAACAGGACAAATGATAGATGCTTTTATCGGTTATGTTTGGAAAGGCTTGATCAAGTGATATTACTCAAACAGAGAGAAATAATCAGCAACAGTCGGACTAAAAAAAAAACAAAACACCATTTACATCTTTAATAATCCGAGTACCAAAATTGGAGATATTAGATACAGGCTGATATAAATCCGGCCCAGTGTCCAATATCAATATCAGATTGGTACACCCTTATTTGGTATGTCAATAAAGTCTGATCTTCTAACAGAACCGTGATGAAGACAGGATTGGAGTCAGTCAAGGCAGCACTGCGGTCATACTTTGCCAGTGCAGCAGAGGATCTGGAGAAGACTCAGGAGAACCTGAAGCTCGGCCAATTTACACACCGTAGAGAGCAGCCCCGGGGTGCCACCCAGATCATCAACTACACCACCTTTGGCCTCCTTCCGATCCTGTCCTCTTTATTTGAACACATTGGACAGCACTCTTTTGGAGAAGATTTAATCTGTGAGTTTATACTCCTATTATTTATACACATCACTTTTTGGTGTCACTCATGACACGTTTGACTGAGATGTCAGTTGTTAGTTTAGTTTACTTTGTACTTTAACAGAATCACAATGAGGATGATTGAATGAATGATGACACTTATTGCTAATCGGTTTACTTCCCGTGTTTACATGTTCACACTGACAATAATTCCTGTTTTACTTCACCTGCTAAAAGTGTTTAGTCCATCCAGATGTTTCATATTATCATAAATGTATCCCTGAAGTTGTCAATTGCAATAAATTCATATAAATACATAAATGATGGATGAAAGGAATAAATTAACATTTCAATTTGTCTGCCGTTGAAGACGTGACTCTTGACAGGACTTTTTCCCAAAGTCACAACATGGCAGCAAGATCAACCACCACCACCTTCCTGTTTTGACATGAGTTGTTCCTTCCATTCAGTAGTGATTCTCACCTGAATACTTGTAACACAAAATTGAGTCAAAGAAAGTTGCAGGCGCCAGCATTTTGAGAAAACGATTGAATTCGAGTAAAAACTCAGGAGGAGCGTGTCTGTGTGGTGTCTCGCTGTCACATTGAGTCTTTGGGAACAGTCTTCCCACCGTCCTACCTTCAATGAAGGGAAGTGACCTCAAATGTTCATTTAACCATTTCATGTGTCATTGTGTGCTAACCGGAGAATGCACACAAAATTGTGACGCACGTTTTTGATGTTAACCAAAAAAGCATGTTAACCGAGGTTCCGCTGTATTTTTAATTGCCTTGCCTGAAGTCAGCTGGGATAGGCTCCAGCATACCCCTGCAAACTTATTGTGAATAAGCGGCATAAAAAGTGGATGGATGGATGGAATTGTTTGCTGCTCAGAGCCATCAGTAATTTATTTTGTTGTCCTTAAATGGGTAACCAGGAGTAAATAACATGCGTCTTGTTGATTTTCTTATAAAGTTTGTGTAAATTATTGTTCATTTAGGACAATATACTGTATATTTAATTCTAATCTCTAAACCATAATCATTCAAAATATATAACTATTAAAACAGCTAACACCCAATACCCAATTTTGTGTTTTTGTTGTTCTATTTCAGTGGATGATGTCCAAGTTTCCTGCTACAGAATCCTTAGAAGCCTTCACTTTCTGGGAACCAATGACAGCATCTATGTGGAAAAGTATGTATATGTCATTTTAGTATATCTGTGTACCAACTAGATGAGTTTAAGTACCATGGGTCTTGTTCATGAGTGACGGGAATAAGGAACTAGACATTGACAGGTGGCTTGGTGCAGCGTCTGCAGTGATGCGGACTCAGCATCGGTCCATCGTGGTGAAAAGAGACCAGAGCTTAAAGGCAAAACTCTCTCGATGTGTCAGTCGATCTATGTTACTCCCCTCACTTATGGTCATGATTTGGTTAGTGACCAAGAGGACCGGATCGTGGGTACATGCGGAAGGAATGAGTTTATGTGAGAAATTCAGACTACCGCTGATCCTCTGCGTTGAAAAGAGCCAGATAAGGTAGCTCGGGCATCTGGTCAGGATGCCTCCCAGATGCCAACTATTCGACCGGTAGGAGGCCTCAGAGAAGACCCATGATACGGAGAGACTTTGTCTCTCAAAAAGAAGTATGGTGGGTACACCTGGGAACGCCTCAAGATCCGCCGGTAGGAGCTAGACAAAGCAGAAGGAAAAGGGAAGTCTGAGCCTCTCGTCTTAGACTACCTATCCCTACCTGGGATAAGCAGAAGAAGATGGATGGAACTGCAGAAATACCAGAAACACTTTTAAGAATTCTAGATTACCACCAGAGGTGTTGAGGACTGGATTATCAGCAACAAAATTTATCTAAAAAACTGAATCTTCTGGTAAAGTCAGCTGCTTGGTTTGTGTAATCGTCATCCGGGATTCATAAACCTGTAAAACCTCCAATGGATTAGAGGAAAATACTTGAATTTCACATGTTAATCATTTCAATCTTATTTGATCTGGTTTTCTCCAGGCATCGGCCAGCATTAGGAAAGTGTTTGGCTTTTTTTACAACAGCCTTCCCAGTTGCCTTTCTTGAACCTCACATCAACAAGTTCAACACTGTCTCAATCTACAACAGCCAAAGAGCAAAGGACAGAACAGGTACTGGTTAAGTCACCATTTTTTCGACTAGAATTTAAATGCACCCAGTCACATCGAACTGTCCAAACGTAATTATTAAAACATGACTGCTCGGTTGGAGAACTTCCAGAAAGATACATTGGCGCTGTCTATGAACAGGCTTTTCTGTTTTGTTTTGCATTGCCCCTAGTTCTCCAGGAAAACATATATGCCCTGTGACTGGTGCTTTTCGCTTCATGATAGCTGGGATAGTCTCAAGCTCACCGTTACCCTTAACAGTAAATGGATGGATGGATATTGTTTTTCTGTACATATTTTTCAACTGTTCCTCTATTCCAGCTCTTGGTCTTCCAGGCCAGGTTGTAGATGTTTGTCCATCGATTCCAAATTTGGAGAAGTCTCTGGAGGAAATCATGGAGGTGGCAGAATCTGGCATGAAATATACTCAAGTGCCTCATGTCATGGAGGTATGCACCCGGTGTTGACTTACTTCACTTACAGCTTAATGGCCGTGATTTGGTGTGAGTGGGCATGTTCTAAGGGACGATGAATGAGAAAGGGGTGCAAATCTGGGCTATTGCATTTGTCTGTGCACTTTCTCTCTTGATTGTATTTCTTTTACACTTTGGTATATTTATACAGGTGGTTTTACCAGTGTTGTGCAGCTACATGTCCCACTGGTGGGAACATGGAGCAGAGAATAACCCAGACAGCGCTGACACCTGCTGCACAACTGTGACTTCTGAACATATGAACATGCTGCTCGGAAACATCTTAAAGATCATCTACAACAACTTGGGGATTGAAGAGGGGGCTTGGATGAAAAGACTCGCTGGTAAAGCTGAAGACGCGCCGTGTATATATTTCCGTTGCTGTTTATCAGACAGACTGGTACTAAGTTTGCATTCAATTTCGACAAATAACTGTTTTATACTTTGAAGGGTTCAATTACATTTTATTTGTATAGCTTCAAATCAAATTCAAATGCTTATTGCATTTTTCTGTTAACAATACCCCATTGATGTTCTATGGGGTTGAGGTCAGGTGGGTTTGCTGGCCAATTAAGGACAGATATGATATGGTCCTTAAACCAGGTACTGGTGCAGGTGCCAAGTCCTGTTGGAAAATGAAATCTGCATCTTCATCAAGTTGGTCAGCAGAGCATGAAGTGCTCTAAAATTTCCTGCTAGACGGCTGCACTGACCTTGGACCTCAGAAAACACGCTGGACCAACACCAGCAGATGACATGGCACCCCGAAGGAAGGTTCCGGAGTCAGGGGGAAGAGAGGAGAGGCGCAGAATCCACATTGCTTGAGGTCCAGCGTAAAGTTTCCAGAGTGATGGTTTGGGGTGTGCCATGTCATCTGCTGGGGTTGATCCAATGTTAGGTTGTTATGTTACAATAATTTCTTATAATATTTTTACCATTCATTCTCACTCACGGCCCCCGTGAGTGTCCCTCCCCACCATTTGAGAAGCCCTGATATACAGCAACACAGAGCATGTTTTAGCTCAACCTGTGAATTGCGGCGGATTCAGAAAACCCTTCTCTCCCTCCTCCAGTCTTTTCTCTGCCCATCATCAGCAAGGCTAAAGCCCCGCTGCTCAAGACCCACTTTCTGCCTCTGATGAAGAAACTCAGGAAAGTGAGTCGGGTGTTTGTTCATGTCCGCTGTGCACTGTTAGTAGGATGCTGACATGAGATTTTCTTAGTTTCACATATGCAGTAAGTAATATTTCTCCTTTCTAAGTTCAAAATTAATCAAGGTTTAGAGTAGCACGTATCAACAGCCAGAAATGTAGTAGTCTTACGCCCAGTAGCCTGTTGATGGGCACTTTTGGGAACCAAAGTTGCTGTTGGAAGTCCACACCCACAGGCGAACCGTAAGAATTCCCCAAGACCCTGGAAATAATCAAAGAAAGATGAATAATAGAAGGTATGGCAGTGGATTGCAGAGGGCTTAAAGTCCACCAACCAAGAGCTGCCATGTTTGTCACTCACTCTTGCTAAAACTTGCATCTGCTTGTCAGTCGCCAAACGCTGTGTAGCATATTCAATGCTAATTCTTAAACTTATAATGGGTAGCACCGTAGAGGTGCAGGGTCTGCCATATTTTCAGTGTGCAGCTGTTAAAGAGTATGAGTTCAACATGCTCTATTTTGCAGGGTCTCTTCTAAAGAAATGATTGGGCATTATTGTTTTTGGAAGAAAAAACATCCATCTCTGCGTTTATTTCACACAACATGCTTGGTCGTGTTATTTATTTATATTTGTTATGCGTTTTCCATGTAGAAAGCAGCAGTCGTGCTGATGGATGAAGAACAGAGCAAGGCAGAGGGGAGGGGTGAGATGTCTGAAACTGAGCTTCTCATCATGGACCAGTTCTCTGTGCTCGTCAGAGACCTTTATGCCTTTTATCCACTCCTCATACGGTTTGTCGACTATAACAGGTAAAGTGCTTTTTGTGTGTTTCTGAAACACACACACACACACGCACTAATGGACTTACTATGTGAGTTTTAAAAAGAGCTAAATATTCCAAATAAATGAAATTCCCTTCTATGTTCACAGGGCCACATGGCTGAAGGAGTCTAATCCAGAAGCAGAGACGTTGTTCCAAATGGTGGCTGAGGTTTTCATCTTCTGGGCAAAGTCTCATGTACGAAAGTCACTTAGGAAGATGCACAACAATGTGAAAAACAGTTTTTGTCCTTGGGCGTGACAAACATATCCATAAACGTCCGTGCAATTTGGTTGTTGACACAGTAAGCTTCTGCAAATTGCTTGCAAGCATCAATCCCAAGCAAAACATCAACCTTAAAGACTTTGGCCTGTCCCACAACACAATTTAATCATGACCTTCTGGCCACATTGAACTACGAACACGATCTTGTCCTCTACTTTCTCTGCAGAACTTCAAAAGGGAGGAGCAGAATTTTGTGGTTCAGAATGAAATCCACAATATGTCCTTCCTCATCTCCGATTCCAAGTGTAAGATGTCAAAGGTATGATAAAAAACCTGTTTAAGACCTTCTAAATACATTTATTACCATCATTACAGCCCTGTAGACATGAAATAGCACCCCTATAGTCACCTTTACATTTCCGTTACCCAAAAAATAAGCCATCTTAGACATGAAATAACATCAGAAAACGTACTTCTCGGTGGCTATTGTCTCACTAATCTAACGTTACCGACACCTGACACATTGTAGAATACTCCTTTACTGCCGTGTTTATGGTTAGGGAGAGACTCACAAAGCACTTCAATCACTTAATGAGCAATCAGAGAACACCCATGCAGTGAACATTCACACAGGAGCTGCTGTCAGCCACTGCTTACCTGCTGCTAGCACTTATCTAACAGTCAACTCTAGCCACCTGATGCCACGCACGTCACTGCTTCTTAAAGGTGCACACAGCAAACCTCTCACTCAAAGTCAGCTGGGATTGGCTCCAGCAACCCACGCGACCCTAATGGAAATGGATGGATGGAGCATCCGTTTTACCCGATGCTCCTCCTAAATACCTTAAAAGCAGTCTTTTCTTCCCTCACATGTGGATTCTTCTTTTGTTTACTGCAAAATGAAGGGTGTGCAGGGACATTGTAAATAGTAACCAATTGTGTGTGTATGTTGTCCTCCAATCTTCAACTTGTACCACAGGGAATAGTTTCAGACCAGGAGAGGAAGAAGCTGAGGAGAAAAAGCGACCGATATTCAACGCAGACCAGTTTGATTGTGGCAACCCTGAAGCGCCTGCTGCCGGTTGGACTCAACGCTTGCGCTCCTGGTGAACAAGAGCTGATTGCACTCGCTAAGAATCGATTCGCTCAGGTAGTAAAACCGGTTGGGTTAGCGTTGTACTTGCTCTAAAATGCGCCACATTTAGGGATTGAACACGAGGACTCCCAAACACCTTCTGCCTTTGCAGTGATGAAATGAAAAGTCAGTGTATCGGCCCGCGGTGTTAAACAATGCGTATCTTCCGTTCACAGAAAGACACTGAGGATGAGGTCCGTGAAGTCATCAAAAGCAACCTGCATCTACAGGGAAAGGTACAAACACTCACAACACTAGAAGTTAGTCAGGGCACTTTAGCTGTTGCTGTCTTCGACCAAACTGTTTTTAATAGACTTTCCTGAGGGATATAAAATAAATTTTCCGTAACAGCCTAGCACTTTATAAATGATAAACCATGTTGGTTGTTGTCGTGTGAGGCGTAACGGGTTTTAAGTACTGTTCTATTCGTACCACGTGTTGTGGTTGCCGATTCGATTCCAGGATGATGTCGGTTCATTTAGAACGATGCGATCCAAAACAATTCAGTAACTTTAAATCGTTCCATCCATCCATCCGTTTTCTTCCGCTCATCCGAGGTCGGGTCGCGGAGGCAGCAGCCTAAGCAGGGAAGCCCAGACGTCCCTCTCCCCTGCCACTTCGTCCAGCTCTTCCCGGCGGATGCCGAGGCGTTCCCAGGCCAGCCGAGAGACATAGTCTCTCCAACGTGTCCTGGGTCTTCCCCGAGGCCTCCTACCGGTCGGACGTTCCCTGAACACCTCCCCAGGAAGGCGTTTGGGAGGCATCCTACCAGATGCCTGAGCCATCTCATCTGGCTCCTCTCAGTGCAGTGGAGCAGCGGTTCTACTCCAAGTTTCTCCCGGATGACAGTGCTTCTCACCTTATCTCTAAGGGAAGAGCCCAGCCACCCTGCGAAGAACACTTATTTCGGCCGCTTGTACCCGCGATCTTGTCCTTTCGGTTACTGGACTCGGACTTGGAGGTGCTGATTCTCATCCCAGCCGCTTCACACTCAGCTGTGAACCGATCCAGTGAGAGTTAAGGGTCACTGCTCGACAAAGCCAACAGGACCACATCGTCTGCAAAAAGCAGAGACCGAATTCTGCGTCCACCAAAAACGAAACCCCTCAACGCCCTGTCTGCGCCTAGAAATTCTGTCCATGAAAGTAGTGAACAGAATCGGTGACAAAGGGCAGCCCTGGTGGAGTCAAACCCTCACTGGAAACGGGTCCGACTTATTGCCGGCAATGCGAACCAAACTCTGACATCGGTCATACAGGGAACGGACCGCCTGGATTAGATGGTCCGATAACCCGTATTCCCGGCGCACTCCCCACAGTATTCACAGAGGAACACGGTCGAATGCCTTCTCAAAGTCCACAAAACACATGTAAACTGGTTGGACAAACTCCCATGCACCCTCAAGGACTCTGCCGAGAGTATAGAGTTGGTCCACAGTTCCACGACCAGGACGAAAACCACACTGCTCCTCTTGAATCCGAGATTTAACTATCCGGCGAATCCTCCTCTCCAGAACCCCTGAATAGACCTTACCGGGAAGGCTGAGGAGTATTATCCCACGATAGTTAGAGCACACCCTCCGGTCCCCCTTCTTGAAAAGTGGGACCACCACCCCGGTTTGCCAGTCCAGGGGCACCGACCCCAATGTCCACAGGATGCTGCAGAGTTGTGTCAACCAAGACACGCCTACAGCATCCAGGGTCTTGAGGAACTCTGGGGGGATCTTACTGACCCATGGGGCCTTGACGCCAAGAAGCTTTTTGACCATCTCGGTGCCTCGGTAACCTCAGCCCCAGAGAAAGGAGAACCCGCCTCAGAGTCCCCAGGCACTGCTTCCATGTTGGAAGACGTGTCGGTGGGATTGAGGAGGTCTTCAAAGTATTCCCTCCACCGGTCCACAACATCTTGAGTCGAGTTCAGCAGCACACTGTCCCCAGCATACACAGTGTTGACTGTGCAATGCTTCCCCCTCCTGAGACGCGGATGGTGGTCCAAAATCTCTTAGAAGCCATCCGGAAGTCGTTTTCTATGGCCTCTCCGAACTCCCCCTATGTCCGGGTTTTTGCCTCAGCGACTACCAGACCCGCAGACCGCTTGGCCTGCCGGTACCTGTCAGCTGCCTCCAGAGTCCCATGGGCCAAAACAGCCTGATAGGCCTCTTTCTTCAGCTTGACGGCATCCCTCACCACTGGTGTCCACCATAAGGGTTCTGGGATTACTGCCACGACAGGCACCGACCACCTTACGGCCACAGCTCTGATCAGCCACATCGACAATGGAGGCTTGAAACATCGCCCGCTCTGACTCAATGTCCGCTGCCTCCCTCGGAACATGGTCAAAGCTCTCCCAGAGGTGGGAGTTGAAACCCCTTCTGACAGCGTACTCTGCCAGACGTTCCCAGCAGACCCTCACAATGCGTTTGGGTCTGCCAGGTCTGACCGGCATCTTCCCACACCATCGGAACCAACTCACCACCAAGTGGTGATTGGTTGACAGCTCCGCCCCAAAACATGTCCAAAACATGTGGCCGCAAGTCCGACGACACAACCACAATGTCAATCATCGAACTGTGGCCCAGTGTGTCCTGGTGCCAAGTGCACATGTGGACACCCTTATGTTTGGACATGGTGTTCGTTATAGACAATCCGTGACGAGCACAGAAATCCAATAACAAGAGGCGTTCATCAGGAGGGCGTTCCTCCCAATAACACCTCTCCAGGTCTCACTGTCGCTGTCAACATGAGCGATGAAGTCACCCAACAGAACAAGGGAATCCTCCGAGGGAGCACTCTCTAGTACTTCCTCTAAGGACTCCAAAAAGGGCGGGTATTCTGAACTGTTGTTTGGCGCATAAGCACAAACAACAGTCGGGTGAGGTGAGTCCAACTATATCTAGCCGGAATTTCTCCACCTCACGCACCAGCTCAGGCGCCTTCCTGCCAGAGAGGTGACATTCCACGCACCGACAACTAGCTTCTGTAGTCGAGGATCGAACCGCCAAGGCCTCCGCCACTGGCCGCCACCTAGCTCTCTTTGCACCCGACCCCTTTGGCCCCTCCCACGAGCGGTGAGCTCATGGGTGGGGGGGACCCACGTTACCTTTTCGGGCTGTGCCCGACCGGACCCCATGGGTGCAGGTCCGGCCACCAGACGCTTGCCATCGTGCCCTACCTCCAGGCCTGGCTCCGGAGGGGGGGCCCGGTTACCCCCGTCCGGGCGAGGGAAAACAAAGTCCTTTGTTCTTGTGCATCATTGGGGTCTACTGAGCCACTCTTTGTCTGGTCCCTCCCCTACGACCTATTTGGCACGGGTGACCCTACCAAGGGCATGACAGCCCCCGTCAACTTAGCTCATTGGGACACGCAAACTCCTCCACCACAATAAGGTGGTGACTCAGGGAGGAGTAAATCGTGACTTTTTAGCCCAAAATTCCAGCAGTCTGACTGTGTAATAAACAGCTGGATACTAAACAAGCATTCATTTCTATGTCGCCTATCCCCAATAGGGTCGCGGGTACTGAACAAACATGTAAACAAAAATTCATGGCACGTTTTATTTGAATAAAGTGCAACCAACACTTCAGGTTGAATTAACAAAGATTGAACTAACAGGTTGAATGATTATTCTGATAAACATGACTAACTTCAATTTGATACCTCATTCACTTCTCTAACCGAAGTACAGTATTAAAGAAGTTATTTCGCACTTTGGTTGTGGTCCAACGCTCAGTATAACTCCCATACCAAATTGAAGAGGAAGAAGAGATCTAGCTAACAAGCATGCATACAGATGCAAATGCACCCCATATCCTAGGAAAAAATGCATATTTTAGGACGTCCACACGGATTTTTCCAACAGAGGGCGCACGCTCAGTGTCACATGACGTCATCCGTGCGCCCCATTCAACAGGCATGACTAATGGACTTACGACAAATCAAACTGGGAAACCTTTAACGTCTTTATCGTTAAAATAGCTTTAAAACCCCCCACATCCATATAAAACCTGCAGTGCTTAAATGCAAAGCTTTATTTCCCAGTATTGATTGAATCGACTGATTACCTTTCAAACAGTGTTAGATCGATACATGTGGTCTGGAATGGCAATTTGGTGAACACACATTGACGCAGTTAGATCATAGGAATACAAATCGATACGTCGATCTAGGGAATGAATCGTCACACCCCTAGTAAGAAGCTGTGGACACAAGTTGTGCTTTATGTTCTTCGAGTCGTCTTCAACCTTCTCAAAGTACTTCCATGCTTTGGAGGATTTTTTTAGTAGCCATTACGAGACAATAAGTCTGTCGATGCTGACTCTCATCCCAGCGCTCACCTCAGCTCCTTCGGACTGTGCAACTGCAGTGGGTGATTGTATTCATGTGTGGGAAGTATAGATCTTTATAAACATTATTAGAGACCCCAACACATAAAATAACACCCATATTCACTTTTACGCCGATAGAGTTGACATAATAATAACAAAGCCCTTTTAGCCATAAATAAAATATTGCATTGACACACACTTTAGCAACCCCAGCATACTTCTTGCAGTGGTTATTATCTCATAAATGTATTGTTATTGACATGTGGGGATCAGTGTAGAATATTATAGGTGAAGCAGCGACTCATCACGCACTTCAGTCGCTTTATTAACAAGTAGAGAACACATATGCAGTTAACATTCACAGAGGAGCTGCTGTCTGCCACAACTCGGGCAAGTCAGCACTCCCCACAGCGCTAACCATGCTAACACTCAGTTAAGGAAACTCTTAAAAGGTGCACACAACAAGTCACAGATACCGTATTACACCACAACACTACCCACCGCATCTTCCGAATGCCTTACATTTGCGTTTTTGGTCTTTTACCCATTTTCAAATATGATTTAATAATTGACCATATTTGACCACAAAACAGCAATCATTTATTAATTAGGTTTTTTGGGGAAAAAAACAAATATAGCAACATTTTTCCCGTAAATGGTACTCTGTGACACCGTGTGTGTGTGTGTGTCTTCTGTAGTTGCAGGATCCAGCCATTCGATGGCAGATGGCTCTGTACAGAGACATTCCGAATCACTGTGACCACGCCTCTGACCCAGACAGAACTGTGGAAAGAGTTTTGAACATTGCTCATGTCCTCTTCAACTTAGACCAGGTTCGAGTTGTTGTGAGTTACAGTTTATTGCTCATAAAAATGTGGCAACAAATACATGATTCACAAAATGGTTTAAATGAGGTGCATTTCCTATATGCCTTTGGAATATGTTTAGGCTGTGGCACATTATTGTGGTTTCTTTCCAGAAAAGTGCACGTCTGACCATAATTCAAGATGATTTCCGTACCATTTCCACCCTTTTTTCTGCCACTCTGTGCTACATAAACTTGTCCTTTCAGGTTGAACATCCCCAGCGCAGCAAGAAGGCTGTGTGGCACAAATTACTGTCCAAGCAGAGAAAGAGAGCTGTTGTTGCTTGCTTTAGGATGGCTCCCCTCTATAATCTGCCCAGGTAAACCGTGTGCATGCACACACCGTCATACAAAGTGTAAATATATTTGTAATCCACATCGAGTATAGCATAGAAAACAAGTGACAGCTATTATTTAGTCATTACTTGGTCTCCTCCAAACTAGGCACCGGGCTGTCAACTTGTTCCTGCAGGGCTATGAAAAATCCTGGATTGAAGCAGAAGAGCACTTCTTTGAAGATAAACTAATAGAGGATCTTGCTGTAAGTTCACAGCACACTATACAGTTACAAAAGACGAACACGAGGTCTTCTTCAGTAATAAGAGTATGTGGACATTGTTATGAGTGCTGGCACAGGTGCCAGGACTTTTGGGCCCCCAAAATGGTGATTTAATGATAAAAGTACCACAAAAGGTGGTGGTGACAAAAGGTCACCAGGAAACTGACAAAGTACGGACAAAAGACAAAGAAAATGGTACTGGTAACAGCAAGGAATCCTGACAAAAGAGACATACTAGCAAACGTGGCATAAAGGAACGGTGCATGCACAGCGCTGGCGAAGGTTGAACAACAATCTGGCAAGGAACTGGTGAGACAGCATGGCTTGAAAAGGCTTGATTCATGATGAGATGCAGCTGCACTGGCCAGACGAGCAGTAGAAAGGGTTCCTCTGCAGAGCTACCACGAGGTAGCAGAGGGCAGCAGACCCCAGCAGAGTGCAAGTCATGGCAGAAATGCAGTAACATTGCTCAAAATGAGCCTATCCCTGCTGGCTTTGGGCAAGAGGCGGGGTACACCCTGGACTGGTCGCCAGTCAATCGCAGGGCACTGGTATAAACCATGACGCCATAATGGCAAAAGACATGACTGACTCGGACTAAACTTCTTCACAAAGAAAAGAAGTAATTTCATTTAGATGTTGTTGATCCCTCTTATACAGATTTATGGACTGATGGATAACATTGCGTGTGAGCTGCCATGATTGTTACACCCTCATTTGTATTAATAGTGATAGCTTGCAAAAGTTAAGCGGCGTTTCCATAGCTGATCAGTATTCAGGTTTATGAACAATGAACCGATGCGACCGGATGTCGATCATCACGCATGCTCCGTAGCTTCGCATGACTGAAGATCCAAATAGTATCAGCGGCGTACTAGCAAGTCACCGGGAAAGACTTTCAACACATCAGCAAAGCATATGTACTCTACAGGATCTAATTTATCTTATTTATGATGTATCGGAGGACTGAAGTTTGTGTGGCAAACAAATATGCGCACTAGTGCTCAATAATGTCATCAGATTTTACCGTAATGCCGTAATTCCCGCTTAGTATCAGCATTGGGACAAAATATAGTAGTCTATCTGTGCAGCTTTAGAGAAAGGTAGTGGTGCGTTCAAGGACCATTGAACAAAGTAGTCGCTCGCAACAAACAAACTTCAACATGCAAAAACTGTGGAACAGAATATTATTGTCCGAATGAAATAATGGTCCATATTTCCAAAATTGATATTCATTTACATAACATTACATTTTGTTATTCGTGTAGTTTTTTGGGCTTTTTTAACTGTTCTTGCGACACCTACCTCACATCATGCTGCAAAATGACTTCTCCTCGGCCTGAAAACAGACCAAAAACAAAACATGAAATATAACACTTTGATCTGTTTTTATACATTCTGTGAAAATGCGAGGTTATTTAATCAAAAAAACATTATTGGCCAACAAAATTATGTGATTTTTTTCTGGGACACCTTGTGTACCGTTTTTGAATCGTATCTGAACACGTCTATTTGGACGCATATTGAATATTTACACCCCAGGCTATGTTTTTTTTAAACCCTTGGGAGAACTGACCTCTATAAGCTGCACTGACTTTTATGGATCAAGACATGAGGAGAGCACGGAAGACCAAACACCAGCTATCGGTTGACCAGGTAATCAGCCAAGACTGTAAGGCAAGAAAACACCAAACTCTGCAGTGCCCGGACTGAGTACTACCAAGCCTGCGACCAATATCGCCTTTCGATAGCACATCGTACAGTATAAGTACTAACAAGCGCTGAAATGTGCCTCAGAAATCCAGCGAACAAGAGCCATTTGAGGAGGAGGAGGGAGTGAAGCAAATCGACCCACTACATCAGCTCATCCAGCTTTTCAGCAGAACCGCCCTCACAGAGAAGTGGTGGGTTCCGTTTAATTAGACTGCTGCTCAAGGGAAACAGTTTTGCTTCTAAACCAAATATCTGTTTGTTTTTGTAGCAAACTGGATGAAGACAATCTCTACATGGCGTACGCTGACATCATGGCCAAGGTACCTGCTGGTGTTTGAGATCATGTCATCGCTCCGTTGTTCCCTCAGTGAGTTCTCTTTGTTTCCTTTCCGTTGTTCTCTCTCAGAGCTGCCACGATGAAGAAGATGAAGATGGAGATGAAGTAAAAAGTTTTGAAGTAGGTGTTGTTCTCCATAGCTTGTTGCACGTTATTACCAGTTAAACATGTTTGGGTTTTTTTTGTATTTCCATGGACAGGAAAAGGAGATGGAAAAGCAGAAGTTGTTATATCAGCAGGAAAGGCTCCATGATCGCGGCGCTGCTGAGATGGTGCTTCAGACCATCAGTGCCAGCAAAGGTAAGGAGTTTTCATTGGTATTCT